>CM031235.1:428760084-429090084 GCA_018340775.1 Taxus wallichiana var. yunnanensis | reverse complement strand
TCTTTGTGCTTTATTCACACTTGACTATTGATGCCATTCTATACACATGAACCCCACACTACTTTCACATTATTCACTTACACATTAGGCATTCATATCATCATATGAACATCTACATCATATATACATTATACACTTCACATTCATAGCTATAGACATTGCACATTTTCATACATCTACATTACATTATCACATACATCTTGTCCTCACATACATCCCCCATATTTATCATATATTGTGTGTTTTTACATACCTCATATCTTATCTTACATTTACATCTTATACATCATTATACATGTACATATCTTAGGTCATCTACACATCACATTACATCCATCACACATACATATGCACATTTTGCTTATTCACTTCTACGCACTTTCACTCACTACTCGATGACACACTCTAGTCTCATGGTCCATACTAGACTGTTGAGGGTATACAACAAAAATGGACCACATCATGCTCACTCACATTCATTCATCATTTATCTTCTCATGTGACATTCCTAAGATTAGTGATATATGCCTTAGGCTATAGGGTCACTTCTTCTAGCATCATCTCGTGATAGGTCTACATCATCACTTTCACTTACATTGTTTAGTGGTATACACTTTAGGCTAAATCACCACCTCCTTTCTATTCATCTAGTCATGATATATGCTTAGGCTATAGAGTCACACACACATCATCTGTTATGTCACATCTCATCACACACACATCACATGCACTACTACACACAACACATAGTTCACCATTTCCCGATGACACACTCTCATTTTTGGTTCATTCTTGACTGCTGAGGGGGCATACTAAATGAACCTCACTACATACAATTCCATTCACTCAGGGGGCACGTGGCTCCTATCATCCACTCTACATTCCATTCCATCCATCCACAACATACTACATTTTATGGTTGCATTTACTCTTGTTTGCACTTGTCTTTACATGTTCACTTTACTACACATGTTAGATAGATCTCTTATATGTCATTATCTTTACCATACACACATGTGGTTCATGTCCTTTTCTAGTTGTGATCATAGATATATAGAGCTTACTACATGCAACACTGATGCTTCACACACTACCTACTTTGGGGGCATCCACATTCATACACTACATAGGTGCTATTGTTTCATTTTGTACTTAGCACTTTCTATTATCATGTTATACATGCTTTGACATACTTGTTATTTTTATAACATGCTAATGGGTGCTTCATGTGTAACATTTTTTATGTAGGGATATTTGATTCCATACTTGTTTGTTTGTTTGTTATTGCTTGTTTTTGTTTTTTTTGTGGGCCTTTCCCTTTGTTGTGTGTACACACTTGCTTGTTTGCAGCCATGATGGCCTTGAGTGTCTTACGACACCATGAGTGGTGTCCCATGTTTGCAACCCACTTTGTGTGGTCTATGATTGTCTCTTTGAGTGTTTACATTATCTACTTATGTTCTAGCTTACATACATTGTTTGTTTATTTTTTTCTACATGCATGTTTGTTCGTACTAACACTTGTTTCTAGCCACTTGTTTGTGTGTGCCTTGGTCTTTACCAAGCACATTCCCTTCCCCCTGTAGGGAAAATTTCAGTTTACACGTGATCGGTCCTCTTTTGGGGCCGCATTCTCCTATCCGCGATGTCACATGCACCCCCAAAGAGGGGGCATCATTTGGGGTTTACACATGGTATGCACCATATAGTCAGTATATACAATTCAATTCACATCATCCATAACACGTTTAGTTTTATAACAAGTGGGTTCAGACTAGTCTACAAACCCCATACACAACGGATTTTACAGGGTAGATTATCCTTAGCATTCTGGGGAGCAGTTACAGGTTGGAGGATACAACATGAACTTTCCTCCCTACACTACTTTGGCCAGTGGTGTCGATCACCCAAAAACCAGATAATACAAAGATCTCTTCACCAATCTCGGGAAGCAATTACAGGTTGGAGAATAACACAACTTTCTCCCTACACTTCTTCAGGCCACAGTGGCGTGAGATCACCCAAAAACTTGCACTTCACCGACAGTTACAGGATATCCTTTCTACACCCTTTTGTCTCATCATGGATCAGTGCACATGTTCCTTTTCATTTTCATTTTCATACTATTTTTACATGTTTTTTACATATATATTTTTTACACATATACATGTGTATTTGACTACTTGATCATCTTCTCTTTTGCGGTCCATCCGTATGGGAAGAAAAATAATCAACAACAACACACACATGGTGAGTACATCACACACATGATACTAACCATGTAGGTACACTACACACATTGACATCTACACACGTGCTTCCACCCTAGGTTCACTCTCATCACTTTTTACACTTTTTACATCTTTAGTCTCCATGCTCCATCTTTTTTTCACTCCATGATTTGTCTAGTCCTTCACATGTTTTCTACATCACTCTACATGGATTATCAAGTACGCATCTCTATCTACTTTATGTTACTAAGCTTTCCTCTCACCAACATAAAGTGGGGAAAATGTAGTCACTAAATCACACACTTTGAGTCAATATTTAGTCCCGGTCTCATACTACTATTCATATGGTTCTTGAGTGAAAAGAGTAATAATTAACCCATGTCTTTGGCCATTTTTATTTGCTTTTGTCATATTTTCTATCTTACACCTACACTCACCCAATCATTTTTGTCATTCTGTGTTTTTCTACTTTCCTTTTGTAGGGCCCCAGCAGGATCGGGGCACCCTAGGTGCCTTGGTCCCATTCTGGGGCACCCTGATCCTCTTTACACTTTACTTACACCTTTTGGGCACTTTCTAGCCATTTGAGATTTTTCTATATTTTTTGGTGGTCGGCCTTTTCGGGGTTAATTACAAAATTAGAACAAGAGAACCATATAAATATAAAGTTATGTGACCATAATGAGGGACCAAACACTAAGCACTTACTATCACACATCTAGAGTTACATCCATCAAAGGCATCTAAAGCTACATTTGCATCCATCTAGCTCCATCACAAGGCACACAAGGCTAGTTCATCTACATCACACTTCATAGGAGGGGAGTCTATTGTTTCCATGCACACATTTATTACATTCTACATCTAGTTATTAATTGTTACTTCACAAAGTGTGACTGACACAAGAGCAACCTAGGGCATGATTTACACACACACACACCTAGAACTTCTCCTTCATCTTTAATTTACAACGACATCCGACGTAGTTCAACAAAGCTAGTATGATAAGAAGCTTACATAGGCATCCACCTAGTGACACCCCAAAGGAGGGTTTTAGGTCCTTTCCATAGATTAGGGCACCAAGTTCTCGGATCGGGGGGACCCATAGGTGCCCCTGTCCCTTTCCGTGCACCCCGGTTTAGTCGAGAGCTTAGATTTGTTCTTTCTTAGGATTCTGTGTGGTTGTTTCCTCCTCCTGTTCACCTGGTTGGCACTATGACTCGACAGTCCCACACCTTCATCAAATCAACTAAGGATTTTCTAACCCCTCTTGTACATTAGGGTTTTATATTCCTATTTACTTAGTTGTTTGATTCATTTCCTTTATTTATTTAGCTATTATTTACTGCTTTGCATAACATCTTATTACACTAGAATAAAAGCTTAATTTCCTATTTTAGTTAATCAAAGAGATTCTTATTGTAAAATATCCCTCAATAGTCATGTAAGAATTGTAAGAACAAGTGTGCATCATCAGGGGGTAAGGTGATAATAATCACCTACCAAAGACCAAGGCAGTGCGAAGTGGTGGAAGCATGTGGGATGGAGGCAGCATGAGCGTATGAGCCAAACTGAATGTCATATGGAGCAGCGGTGGGAGGTGCAATGCCAAGGGCTATCAAAGCCAATGTGAAGTAACAACATGAGATGAAAAATGAGATAGATGAGGTGGATGAGATGGACGATGTGGATGAGATGGATGAGATGGTTCTACGATGAATGGATGTGAAGGAGAGTGCACATGAGTGACGACTTGTGGTGATGGATGAACAATGACCTTAGCACTAAAGGAGGAGATAACTCAACCAAAGTGGAAGATCGTGGACAAGGGAGAGGAGATATGGACTGCTCACATGAGCGAGAGCCAAAGGAGATGATGTAGTCACTAAATCACTCACTTGGAGTCATTATTTAGTCTTGGTCTCACACTACTATTCATATGGTTTTGAGTGAAGAAAGTATGAATTAAACCATGTCATTTGGCCTTTTACTTTACTTTTTATCATCACTTCGACCTTTTACCCGCACTGCACTTTGCCCAATTTGTATTGCCATCTTTGTGTTTTCCTATTTCTAATCTAGGGCGCCCGGTCCCCTCTAGGGTGCCCTTATCCTCTTTGCACTTCAATCTCACTTCTTGGACACTTTCTAGCTGTTTGAGATTTCCATAATTTTAGTTGTTGACCTTTTTAGGTTAATTATGAAATTAGATTAAGAGAACCATATAAACATAAATTTATAAGACCATAACGAGGGACCAAGCACTAAGAATCTACTACACCATCTAGAGTTGCATCCATCAAAGGCACCTAAAGCTACATTTGCATCCATCTAGCTCCATTACAAGGCACACAAGGATGGTTCATCTGCATCACACTTCATAGGAGGGGATTCTATTGTTTCCATACACACATTTACTACATTCTACATTTAGTTATTTGCTCACTACTTCACAAAGTTGGATTGGTACAAGAGCAACCTAGGGCATAATTTACACACACACACCTTAAAATACATTGGGTATGAGATGTAGTGTAGTGCTTAGTTAGTAATTCCACCATTGTGGCCACTAAGGATAGTCCAAACCCTTCATATGCATCTTTATTTTTAGGGTTTTGATGCTTTGTTTGGGGTTTTACAGGTGATTCTTTATTGCAGGTCTTATAACGACATCCAACGTAGTTCAATGACATTAGTGCGACAAGAAGTGAACATAGGAAAATACCTAGCGATACCGTAGAGGAGGTTTTTGGGCCATTTTTGTAGACCATAGCGCCCAAATCTCGGACCAAGGTCATCCATAGCACCCCTATCCCCTTTTAGGTGCCCCAGTCTAGTCGATCGAGAGCTTATATTTATACTTTCTTAAGCTTTTGTGTGGTCCTTTCCTACTCTTGTTCATACGGTATTCACTACGACATAGTCCCAAAGAGTTTTTGAATCAACTAAGGACTTATTAACCCTATCTGCACATTAGGGTTTCAAATTTATATTTACTTAGTTGCTTGGTTCATTTCCTCTATTTATTTAGCTATTATTTACTACTTTGCATAACATCAAATTAGGCTAGGATATTACATTTTAGTTAAATAATTTTGGTGAACCCGAACGATCCAACATTTTCTTTTGATTATGACTTCACCCTATCACGTCATGGCTCAATCATCTTACCCTACTTTTACACCTACTAAGATTTCTAGTATAGTCACTATTATGCTGCTGACTTTATGTAAGTGTGCACTCAACATCCCCCTCACTTTTTCATGCCTCAGGTTGATCCTTCCATCAATGTAGTTACTACTTGTAACACTCATCCTCATCCTCCTATGGCTCCACCTATTTCAATTCCTCCACCTATCACTTCGTCGGCTCCTCCTACCGCTCTAAGGGTTATGACATCATTGAAAACTTAAAAAACACCCGCTTCTCTTTTATGACTTATTGTGTAATGCACTTGACTATCATAATACGCTAGAAGCATCCCTTTGTGTTATCCATATAGAAAGTGATAACTCTACGGTAGCCTTTACACATCTCATACAATCTCTCAAAAATATGCCACATGCTATATCTTTCACTGATGAGGATCTATCACCTTTTGCTAAAAGCAATCCATGTGCACCCTTTCTCATTACCGCCATCATTAACACCACTTGCATCAAATGAGTACTTATTGATAATGGGTCACCATTAATCTATGTGTGCTCATTCTCTTTTAAAACAATTGGGTATTAACGATAATCTGATTTCTAAGAATTCTACTCTCATCCAAGGTTATGATTCTACCACTCGCACATGTCTAGGGACTATCTCATTACATATTTGGGTTGGGCCTAAGACCATTCTCACTAAATTTTATGTTATAGATGCTTCATTTCAATTTAATATATTATTAGGAAGACCTTGGATTCACACAATGCAAGTGGTCCCATCTACTCCACATCAATGTGTCAAGTTCTTACATGATGGCTATGAACACACTATTACTGCAGATCCCGAGCCATTCAAATACTATCACATAGACCCCATTACTGTTATGCCTATTCCACCTTTCGCAACGTATCCCATATAGTAGCCTCGACACATATGACATTGGTCATTAGTCTAGTGCTTCATAGCCTTCTTCATCCACTTCAAGTACTCTCGACTATTTCTACTCACACTACAACAATTATCTCACCTACCATACCCACTCCAGTAAGCACTTCTTCCCACCTATCGAGACACCTTCCATTCCTCCGCCTAGTGTAACTCCTAGAAATATACTCGACAAATCCATACAACATGATAATGCTCACACAAATGATTCTAAGGACTCGATGATGAAAAGTTTGGCGCTCTATCAACTCACTGATGAAGCATTAGGCCAACTAAATTCACACCTATTGACATAGATGAATCTTATTTCAAGACACATTTGTGGCCGATGGCTCGGTGAATATAAGTTCAAGACCCCTCCTTATACCAATGCTATGATACTTTATCTAGGGATCTTTTAACACTGTAGAGGTTGTTCCATCTCCTACCATGCAGTCTACATCTCCACCACCTCCTTTCACATGCACACTACTCATCAAAAACTCCTTTTGGCATAACATTATGATCGATTGATTTAGTTGCTCGATACTATTTGCACACTTGAAGGCCTAACTAGACTTGGTTTGAACACTTAATGATATCTTACCACCGATTCACTCACCTCATCTTTATCATGGCTATTGTCACATTACATCCACTTTATGGCCTTCATGTGTTTCATTTGACAATATTTGTTGCACGAGCCCCTCACACTTCTCCACTAACACTTGGGAAATATTGGCTTGACTATATTGGTGGTACTATATATACAAACCACACTTCTCTTACATTTCTATGCCATTCGACAATGTCTCCATCAGTAATGACTCATCTCCCACTTATGCTCTCTAATCTTCTCTTGTTAGTATGCACAAGAATGTCCACCAGCCCCTTTCATTGACAAAGAATATGCAATGAGTGTCTACACACTATGTCACAATGGATCTTTGTATGATCCACCTCATTTTATTACTTATCATGTCTCCAATGTTGCTCCAGTAGGTTTTGATCATGATAATGATGATCTTTTAGATAGTGTCACATGATCATATTTACCGCTACACACTTAGGGGGCATAACATACATACATCCCCCCTTATTTCACATCAACATATTCATTTTATTAAAAACTAACACACTTTTTATCCTCGCATACACATACTCATATACGTGTTAGCATTGATCACTACCCAATGACACACTCTTGTGCTTTGGTTCACACTTGATTGTTGAGGGAATTCTATACACATGAACCCCACACACTACACAATAGTCATTACACCTTAGGCACCACATATCATCACACATCATCTACACATTGCACACTACATCATAAATTATTGACATTGTGCGTCTTCATATATTACACATGTTGCATTCTACATCTTGACCCATACTTATTGCATGTTGCGTGGTTTTACACCTCATACATGTCATCTAATATTGTGTCTTATATCTACTATGCTACACATCTTAGGTCATCTACACATACTCCATTACATGTTACCGCACATAGTATGCATTTTGCATATTCACTTCTACGTCTTTGCACTCACTACCTGATGACACACTCTAGTCTCACGGTCCATACTAGATTGTTGAGGGTATACAACACAAATGGACCACATCACACTTGTGCATCCACTCACATCCTATGTTTCTCATGTGACATCCATAGGATTAGTGATATACGCCTTAGGCTATAGGGTCACTTCTTCTAGCATCATCTCGTGATAGGTTATAACATCACTTTCACTTACATCGTTTAGTGGTATATGCTTTAGCTAAATCACCACCCACTTTCTATTCATCTTGTCATGATATAAATTTAGGTTATAGAATCATGCACACTTCATCACTATGTCACATATCATCACCATACACTCATCACAGTGCGCTACACATACAACACATAGTTTGACCATTTCTCGATGACGCACTCTCATTTGTGGTTCATTCCTGATCACTAAGGGGGCATACTAAATGAATCTCATACATATAATTCCATTCACTCATGGGAATGTATCTACTATCATCCACACTACATTCCATTCCATCCATCCATAACATACTGCATTTTATGGTTACATTTACTCTTTCTTGCACTTGCTCTTACATGTTCACTTTACTACACATGTTAGATAGATCTCTTGTATGTCATTATCTTTACCATACACACATGTGCGTTCATGTCATTTTCTAGTTGTGATCGCAGATACAGGTCTCCTACATGCAACATGAATGCTTGACTACTACCACTCCCACAATGATTACCTGGGGCATCCACATTTCGTCACTACAGTGCTATTGTTTCATTTTATAATTAGCACTTTACATTCTTTGGTTATACATGCTTTTGACATATGATTTATCTTTCTAACATGATAATAGGTGCTTCATGTGCAAAATTTGTTATGCAGGGACACTTATTTCCATACCTATTGTTACATTGTTTTCTATTGTCTTCTATTATTTGTCTTGTTTACATGCTTTGCCCTTTGTCTTGTATGCACACTTGTTTGTTTGCAGTAGCCATGTCGGCCTTGAGTGTCTTACAAATCCATGAGTGGTGTCCCATGTTTCTACAACCCACTTTGTGTGGCCTATATTATCTTTTTGGGTGTTTACATTATGTGCTTATGTGTTAGCTTACACATTGTTTGTTTCTACATGCATGCTTGTTCATACTAACATTTTTTTTCCTAGCCACTTGTTTGTGTGTGCCTTGGTCTTTACCAAGCACATTCCCTTCCCCCCGTAGGGTGTAATTTAGTTCACGTGGTTTGTCCTCTTTTGGGGCCGTATTCTCTTATCTATGACATGGCATATGCCCCCAAAGAGGGGGACATCATTTGGGGTTTACACATGGTACCAATATAGTTCAATTTATAGTTAGTGGGTTTTAGACCGGTCTAGTCCAACTACAAACCCCATACACAACATGTTTTACAAGGAAGATTGTCCTTAACATTCTAGGGAGAAGTTATAGGTTAGAGGAACATGGACTTTCCTCCCTACACTACTTCAGCCAAGTGGCGTGGATCGCCCAAAAAACCAGACAATATAAAGATCTCTTCACCAATCTTAGGGAAGTAGTTACAGGTTGGAGAATAACACAGTTTTCTCCCTACACTTCTTTGGCCACAATGGCGTGAGATTAGCCAAAAAACTCACACTTCACCAACAGTTATAGGATATCCTTTCTACACCCTTTTGTCTCATCACGGATCAGGTGCACATGTTCCTTTTTCATTGTCATTTTCATACTAGTTTTACATTTTCTTTACATATATACATGCATTTTTACACATATACATGCGTATTTGACTACTTAATTGTATTCTCTCTTTTGCAGTCCATCTCAGTATGGGATGAAGAAACAAATAGTCAAACAAAACACACACATAAAGGTACATCACACATGCAATACTAACCATACATGTACACTACACACATTGGTAGCTACACACGCACTTCCGCCCTAGGTTCACTCTCATCACTTTTTACATTTTTGCATCTTTAGTCTCCATGCTCCATATTTTTGTCGCTTCACACTTTGTCTAGTCCTTTGGCACACTTTTCTATAACACTCTACATGGATATTAGGTACGGATCTCTATCTACTTAGATTACCAAGATTTTCGCTCACCAACATAAAGTGGGGCTAAATGTAGTCACTAAATCACGCACTTAGAGTCATTATTTAGTCCCGTCTCATACTATTATTCATATAGTTTTGAGTAAAGAAAGTACTAATTAATCCATGTCATTTGGCCATTTTAATTTGATTTTTGTTATCATTTTACGACCTTCTTCACCGCACTTTCCCGGTTTGTTTGTCATTTTGTGTTTTTTCCATTTTGATTGGGGGCGCCATGGGCACCTGGTCCCCTCTAGGGTGCCCTGATCCTCTTTGCACTTCACTCTCACTTGGGCACTTTATAGCCATTTGATATTTCCATATTTTTAATGGTCAAACTTTTTAGGGTTAATTACTTAAATTAGATCAAGATAACCATATAAATTAAAGTTTAAGACTAGAATGAGGGATCAAACACTAAACATCTACTATCACCATCTAGAGTTACATCCATCAAAGGCACCTAAAGTTACATTTGCATCTATCTAGCTCCATCACAAGGCACACAAGGCCGGTTCATCTGCATCACACTTCATAAGAGGGGATTTTGTTGTTTCCATGCACACATTTACTACATTCTATATCGAGTTATTTACTCACTACTTCACAAAGTGCAAATGACACAAGAGAAACCGAGGGCATGATCTACACACACACACCTAGAACTACATTGGGTCTGAGATGTAGTGTAGTGCTTTTCCTCCTCTTGTTCATATGGTATTCACTTGACATAGTCCGGAAGAGTCCGTGAATTAGCTAAGGACTTCTTAACCCTCTTTGCACATTAGGGTTTCACATCTGTATTTACTTAGTTGATGGGTATTTTACTTTATTTATTTAGATGTTATTTACTACTTTGCATACCATCATATTATGCTAGGATATTACATTTTAGTTTAACAAGATGATTCCCTTATCCTATAATTATTGCAATCGATCATGAAGGGTGAAACAATCATTGTCCCTATGGCCATTGATATGGTGATAATTATAATATGGTCGATCACACCGATGTTGTAAATGATCTTTTGGATGATGTCTTTGGTTAGAAGGTAATTGAATTAAATGCTCATTGAGTAAAGTACACAACACATCATGTGGTCAAGCGTGATGAGATAAATGCAATGGCTCATGCAAAACATGTGTAGAAGATTGAGGTGCACTACTTATAGAGTAGGAGAAGAAGGATGCTTTTGCGATGTAGTAGGCTGAGCTTGCTTGCGAGGAGGAGATGGAGATTGTGTAGGACACTCAACTGATGGTAATGGAGAAGAAATAGATGATTTAACAATATTAACCATAGGTGGAGGATCTATAACATGTGTGGTAATGAGGTCTTGTTCTAGATCAATGACTTTATAGCATAGAAGTGTGAATGATTCACATGTGTCATATTGCAATCTTTGTTTTAATGCTAGAATCAAACCACAAAAAAGATAAATTGCTTCTCTAGATCGATAGGTTGAAAGACTAATTGGTGCATACAAGCATTGAATCGTAAGATGTAATCCATGATAGGTTCTATTTTTCCCTGATGTAAAGTAGGTAGATGATCATAGGTAACTCTAGGGCCATTGTTGATGATAAAGCAACGGAGAAAAGCTTCTTCCATCTCATGATAAGTGCTAATATATCCAAATGGTAGGTGAGTATACCATTATAAAGTGTCATCAATAAGGCTATGTCAAAAGGATTTAAGCAATAATCGATCATTAGAATATGAAGCCATAGCCATATAATAATGTTTGAGATGCAAGTAGGGATTTCCAGTACCATCGAAACATGAAAAGGTAGGCATGATAAAATCCTTAGGAAATGCTGAATTATGAATCTTCTTAGGAATAGGGTTGTCATACAATGAATTGTTATCAATGGAAGCATAGTAGAACTTGCTTTATAATGTGAGTGATTGAACCTAAGATTGTAAGTGACCCACAACATGTATGAGAGACAAGATGTCTTGTGAAGGAATAGTAGAAGATGACAATAATGTGTTAAGCGGTTGTAACTTTCCATTGTGAGTAATCATAGGTATATATAGAGGAGACAAAGGAGATTCCAATGTTAAAGGCACACTAGGTATAGGCACCGAAGAATCTATAGGTGATGAAGGACATGGAACATCCATAAAACAATAGGACTAACATCGAAACATCCCTAGGAGATGAAGCGACAAATGGAGATGGAATGATAGGAGGAGGTGAAGTGGTAGGAGTAGATGAAGTAATAGATGGAGATGACTCATGCATAATATTAGATACAACCTCAAGAGAAGATGACAATGGAGCAAGATATTCACACTCAACAATATGTAAAGTAGTAGAATCATGACTATCAATTGTTTCATCAAAATTAGAGAGAGACTCAGATATGAAAATGTCATTAATTGGATCATCAACATAGTGTGAATGAACATGTGGACAAGTAGGTGATGGATCATGAGAAACATTATCAGAAATAGAAGAAGCATGAGATGCAGATATAATAGTGGTCTGACTAGGAGGAGAGTCAATATGCATAGATGTACCATCGTCAAGACCAAACATGAAATTAATAAGAGAATCATCTAGAATTTCCTTAGAAATGTTAGGAGGGTCATGGCTAACTGTATAACATGGTGTACAACGAGTGAAGCTCATCGGATCAGAAACAATGCCAATAGTAGAATTTTCAAAGCTAGTAGGCACATGACATTTGTTGGCTAAGAGTTGTTGTTAAATATGATCTGGCATAGTAACATCACGATATAGGGAAGTGAGTTTAGCAATGGTGGCCTCATCGTAGATAGGATTAACACTCACATGAGGCATGATGAATTAAGAAGGAGAGGATCTATCCTTAGCCATTTAGGGTTTTGAGGATCCTAGGGAAAAATGTTCTAATCTATGGGTTCACCAAAATGATTCTATAAAATTTGAATTTTATTATGAATCTAAGAGTACAACAATGCAATAAATGAAGTATACTAGAAATATAGAAACTAAGAAATTTATTTTGTAATTAAAATGAAATAATAATGAAAGGAAAAAATACTTACCTAGTTTAGACTTACCTCACAGTGATTTGTGATGAACAAAGTGATGAAATGACAAAACAAAGTGTCACGAAAACCCTCAAAAAGTAGTAGTGAAGGCTGATTTGGCCGGATAGGGGCACTTAGGGAAGGATAAGGGCACATGTGGGTGCCCTAGTCTGAATTTTGAGCTCACTAGTCTATGAAAAATCTTGTAGTCTAATGATAAGGTCATTAGGTCTTCACAATACTTTTCGTTTAGTTGGGTGGATGTCATACTTGGTTTGTTGATGTCACTATCAACCCCCTATGAATAAGTCACCAACAAAACCCACACAAAGAATCAAACTCTAAAAAATAAATATGTAAATGAATGGGTTAGACTATCCTCAGCTTCCAAATGGATGGAATTATGACTGAGCGTTGCACTACATCTCAGACCCAATGTAGTTCTATGTGATTGTGTGTGCAATAATGTGCCTAGGGTTCCCTAGCGCTAATGACGCCAAAGTAGTGGGAAATAGCTAGATAAAGATGTAAAATGGTGGATGGAATAGAATAGAGTCCCCTTCCTATGCGGTGCGTGTGAAAAATAGTTCCCAAATGCAGTCCCTTGCTCTATGTAGATAGCTAACCCTTAGTATAAATAGTCCACCCTTAAGATAGTATGTATGTTGTGCTTATATAGGGATCTCTTGTTCAAATTTCGACACTAATGACCTGACATGCCGACTAGTACCTAGGGAGATGGAAGGAAAACCATAAAGACCAACCTTGAATGTCTAAATTAAAACCAAGTGTGATGGGGACCAGGGAACCTAGAAATTAGAACTAGGGTGCCCTAGGCTCCCTAATCCCTATCTAGGCACCCTAGTAAAAGAATAGAGACGACAACTAAGTGCACCATGACAGATAAGATGCCCTAAAACCTAATCGAATTGTGTGAGTGAGTGATGAATGTGTAAGAAAAATAATAATAAATACCAACAAGACTAACTGACAAACTACAAGATGAGTCATTAGTGAATAATTTTCTTACGCAAGATCCATTTATAAAACAACATATTTGGCGGTATAATAATAGTAGTAAGTGCATGATTTTGTGACTACACTCATGAATAAAGTCATTAATAGTCCAAATAGGAGGGTTAGAGTCATTGAGGTGATTAATAATGTTGAGAGAGTCACCTTCAATGATGAGGTTATTGATCTTCTAATCTTTAGCTGCTCCGTACATGATTGTCCAGACACCCAGTCCACCATTATTGCTCCAAACCAGCTCCACCATGGCCACATAAACTCCCCAAACACTAAATCACCTTTCCCACAATGATGTTTAGGTCTCAGAAGGAATTCTCATCAAGCTAAGAAGGAGAAACGAAGAACACAAAAGGAGAAAACTCCATAACCATGAAATGAGAAGTTGAAGAAATCTCCCAAACGGATGCGTGAAACAACAAGATATATTTTTCTATTCATTCCTCTACCCAAGGCCATCAAGAAGACACCTTCAAACCCTCCTCTCGTGCAACAGAGCATCCACAGTGAAGAAATCCCACTTCTAGCTCAACGAAGAAAAAATCCAATTTCTCGTCAAACCGTTGGGTGAAACGAAGTAGAATTGCACATGAAGCATCAAAAAAAAAAACCCATATAAAATATATAATTTTATTTGCAAATGGAGGAGAAAACCAGACCTATAATTTTGAGGTCCATTAATGGCTATCACATCCAGAAGCACTGTCAGGTCTGAAATTTAAGACTTTAAAATCTCCTGGACTATTAAGCGGGCGGGCCCAAAATTTCAAAGGGGTGATATTGGGAAAAAACCCATATAAAAAAACTTTGTTCCACATCAATCTGACTCCCAGAAGCTAACTTTCTAAAAATAGTAGGTCTACTACATAAGAACTGCTATTTTGGGAAAGTCATCACTAAAAGAACATGTGAAGGAGATAAAGACATTGGAGGTGCACTATAGCTGAGAATTCACCGAGCAATGACATTTTGAACTTACTAAAAATAGTAAGTGGGCCCTCGAGCACCTGCTAAAAATAGAAAGTTGATCCAGAAAGAACGAGGAACATAGGGAGAAAGAGGAAAACTGAGCTGCAACATCTAGTTGAAGATTGGGGACTTGATTTCTCACACTTACTAAAAATAGTAAGTTGATTTTACCTAAGGGAGATATGAAGCCAAAATGGATGGGTTAGAATCCTTCTCAGGATCACGAAGTGAGAACAGTCAGAGAATGGAGCCAAGTCCACTGCACAACTCATCCTTCAGCATAATTCTTCTTCTTCTTCTTCCTTTTCTCTCTCTCTCTCTCTCTCTCTCTCTTCACTCCTCATATGACACTCTCTCTCTTCAATGTTATATTTTTGCGTTGAGGGTTACACTTTTTAATATGACTTAAGTGACTTTAGAAATATAATGTAAATTAAGTTGCCTTGCTATTATAAAAGGGACTTAAATATTTAAAGTGGAATATGAACAATCTTAAGTCATATTAAGGTATTTGAAAGGTCATGAGGAAGATGAGGAGTCAATTCTATTCTATAAATTATAAAGTCGTTCCCATTTCAAAGGGTTGGTGATTGATCTTGTAAACTCAAGAGTATATTGAACTTTGAGAGAACAAAGGAGATAGCCATTTTCTTCTATTTCCCCCCTTCTCTATTTCCTCCATTTCTCCACTATGTACAACTTCTGTTTAAGCATTAATACAAGAAGGAGTTTCTAGATTTCTTTGATGAGGAGATTTTAGAAACTTTGAGTTTGCAATCTTATCTCATCTTGTTGCCATTTGTAGGGTTTTTTCTTCTCATAAATGCATGTGATGAATTTTCTAACTAGTGTGTGTAGGAATCGATTTTTACCTTAACATTAGTTCTACCACCTCAATTCTCACTCACTTTCCCAATTTCAGACAAATTCTTCCCTAGCAAGAGATTGCTAGCTTTGCCGTAGGGTTAGTGGAGTGCCCCTATTGGATCCTTGGTTGAAAGGCCACCACAGAAATCCACCTTTTCATGCACATGCATATATGGCATTTGACCGGTTAAGTAAAGGGACTTACATTTCCAGAGCGTTGAAAGAAATCCATAAGTTTGTCCACCCAACAAATTTTCACTTACTTGATTTTTGGCACCCACCGCAGAGGCATATTTAGCAGCATATACACCTAAAATACTAATGCAAGGTCCCAAAATATAAAAAAAATTCAAATACTGAAAAAAGAAAAAGAAAAGAGAGTTCATGAAAGTCCATTGCTAAAAGACACATTGCTGATTTCTACACATGACTTTTCGATTCTATGGTGTCTTTTCATATTCCTATTGTAGATTTTCCAGTGCTATAATTTGAAGAAGAATTGGCTGAAGTAAAAGCTAAATAGAGACAACAATGGAAGATGAAGAAGAAATACCTCAACCCATTGTTCCATGGGGAAGGAATACGGGCCCGCTTGCTCTTGAACCACCTCTCCACGATCTACCAAAAAGTTCCCATAAGAACTTTCCAAAGTTCAAAGGTGACAAAACACAACATCGAAAAGAACACATCACTGCCTTCACGACATCATGTGGAATTCTTGGTGTCCAACATGAAGACATTGTGGTGAGACTGTTCGTGGAGTCCCTCCAAGAAAAAGTAGCAGAATGGTTTTACCTCTTTTCTGCTTGATCCATCACTAGTTGGGATGACATTAATACTACCTTTGAGGAAAGATTTGAATCAATCAAGACTGTTAAGACCTCTTGGTAAAGTTGGCTCAAATGAGGAAAGGAGAAAATGAAACCATGAGAGACTTTGTGGCTCATTTTGAATGGTTGCTTCATAGGATACCTGAAGAGGATTCACCATCTCATAACAACGTCAAGAGATTCTTCATTAATGCTCAATCATCAGAAGTAGGGTTTTGTTGCAAAGAGCCCAACCAAGGAACATTATAGAAGCACAAAGGATGGCAATTGAAATTGATGATGCTCTCATCCTCTCTGGAAAGATCAAGAATCCATCAGAGGGAAAGACCCAACATCGTGGAGACGAGAGAACCAATCCATCACTGCAAAAGTTGGCGAATGAGATGGCATCTTTGAAGGGGGAATTATTTAAATGAGTATCTTCTCAAAGAAGAAACATAAATTAGATTGTAGGAGCACCCTAAAGGATCACCTTGGAGGCCCCACTCGTGAATGTAAATTACAAATTTCAAGAAAGTGAAGAGCTTAAAGAAAATGAAGTTGGTAATTTCTAGAAAGTGATGAGTTTAAAAACAATACACAAATCATATTCTGTGAGTATTCTAGATGTGATGAAGAAGACAAATAAGATGCACCTAGTTTCTCATGTGTGGTATTCACTCATTCTCAGTATGAGAAAGGAAAATCTCCTTTGACTCTTGTGTAGAAAAAGAAGATCAAGATCCTCCCCCGTGGAGACTCTGCAAAATAAAATAATCAGTTGAGGATCCCCACTTCCATCTTCCATGAAGTCTGCATTGTTGGAGCCGACCTGTAGCAAGTAAGAAGACTCCCGCAATCCCAAGTAAGCTTTCCAATGTCTCTTCCAAGTCTAAATCTAAATTTGCTCCTACAAAATCTAATACCTTGAAAGCTCCTAGTGTGCCATTCAAAATACCATCCATCCCTCAGACATCAAATCTTTCTCCCAAGCCTATCCAAACTCTAAAATTAGTTCCTTCACCCCCCTTGTCCACATCTACTCCCTTTGAATTTATAGAATATGCAAACAAGGCCAAAGTGTAGATTACTGAAACTAAATATTTGTGACTCATCCTAAACAATTTGAGAGGTTCGTCTAATATATCAGGAGTGGTAGTCTAAAAACCAATGATGTAGCTCATCATCCTAAATGAATACTACCAAACCCACCTACAACTCCCTCATAGAACATGCTTTCTCTGAGTGCATCAAAGACTGATAAAGTTGAACCTTTCTATGTTTCCCTTCTTGTTGGAGAATATGTACTGAAAAATTGCATAATAGATTCTGGTGCCTTAGACAACATGATGCCTTTAAAGGTTTCCAAGGATCTCAAACTTACCATGACTCCACCTAGTGGCTCTTGTTACTCTTTGGAGTCAAGAAAGGTCCCACTTGTAGGGAAGGTCAAAGATACACATGTGTCTCTCGCCAAATTTCCAAACAAGAAGATTTCAGTGATGATTTTGGTAGTCGATGTCCTAGCCTCATTCGAAATGTTGCTAAGTAGAAGTTATTTCGAGACTTGGGAGGTAAAATTCAGATGAATTGGTCATTCACAACCATACCAGTGAAGGGAGACATGGAGAAATTACTTCCAAAAAAGAAGATGAGGTACATGGTACGAAAGTCTAGAAGCCCAGAAGCTAACATTTTGTACTAGGGTAGTAGGTGAATGAATCACTTTGTGGAAACCGAGGAGGAGGAGGATATCCCCATCTTGATAGGTCCAGACATGCCTTCTGGAGAGATTTTGACTTTGAAGAAGCATTGTGGAGATTCGAGTTACAAGACGACAACCCTAAATCACCAGATGATGCATACCATGAGGAAGAGGATATGGTTCTTGATGAATTTCAAGAAGATAAATCAACTTATATGCTTTTACAAGATGAGGAGTTATTCTCATTCCCATTTTGGGATGAAGATGATCTTAGTCAGGCCATCTATGGAGAGACAAAATCAGCTTGCAATGAGACTTTGAAAGGCTTGAAAGAAATCTCCATACAAGGACTGCTAAGATCCGTAGAAGAAATAGAAGACCCTAAGATAAGTCTCGAACTCCTAATGCAAGCCATGAATATGCAAGAAAAACATGAAGTTGACTTGGAAGCCTCAACCAGTGTGAAGGTTGGCTATGTTGAAACAAAGCAAGATGTGAAATATGATGTCCCTCTCGAACCAATGGTTGATGGATACAATGAAAAAATCAAGGTGTTTTCTTTCCCATTTGAAGAAGAAGAACCTTTCCATGATAAAGAAACTAAAGAAAAGATTTTTGAGACCTTTGAAGATGAAGATCTTTTAATGAAGGATTGGTAGAGTGTAGCGATTCCCAAAATGATGAGGTAATCCCTCTAGATAGTTTCCTTGAGCTACAAGATAAAGATTATTCAAAGGTGTACAAAGGGGAGTTACGAAAATGATGAAGCATAACTCCGTGTAAGAAATATTGGATGCAATAGAAGTTGGAGAAGATCCCGAGATGATTCTTGATCTCTTCACTAGTTCCATGGACATACAAGACAAGTATGAGTTCTCATCCAATCCTTCCATTAGTAATTAGGAACCTTGCAGTGGAGTGAAGGAAAAGGATAAGTATGAGGTTTATCATGAAAAGGATGTCAATGAACATAGATTTAGGAAAGAAAGTAACTCAGAAGATTCAAGTAATTGGAAGAAAATCAGCTCGGGGCGGAGATGAGATACTCAATGGAGAATCAACTATATCGATAAACATGGAAGGCAACTGACACTATGAAACCAACTTCAAAGAACATGAAGGCAGTGGAATTTCCAAGCAAGGACCTAGGCATCAAGAGGCTCACATGGACTCACTCCTACCAAGTACACATATAATTGTGAAAGAACTTGGATTTCATAAGTAGCTGAGGAGGGGAGGCTACTTTCTGGAACTCATCAACACTTCATAGAACATCATCACTCAGTGTTGCCCACTCAAGGGTAACTCTTGAGGAAAGAAAAGTGTTTTAGTGAAAGTGGGTTGTCCCCTGCTTGTACCATAGGTGATTGCTAGGTGTGTTTCCCTTCCTCTTGTTGTGTGTGTCTTTTTCTCATTTTGTGTGTGTGTGTTTCCTTCTTCTCTCTCTCTCTCTCTTATAAGTTGTACATGACTTCACATGGCCCAATGGATAAGGCACTGGTCAACAAACTATATGGTATAAAATTGAGATTCTAGATTCCCATGTCATGTATTCACTATGCTCACCCATGTCATGTGCCCAAGCTAGAGCTAGTTTGTTGTCGTGTAATGTGTAACAGGAAATTGACGATTTCCAAGCATGACAATGATACCCCATTGTTAATTTTTTCAAGTCCCATCATTCCAAGAAACCCCGGGTCTATCCAATCAGTCCAAATGAGCTCCCGAATAATGTAATCTCATTCCCTAGGTGATTTATGTAAGTCTATTCATTCCCCTAGGTGATTTTAGGGAGTGTCGAAAAGATACTATCTTTTGGCGGTATTGGGAAGGGCTATCACTGGCCTTCCCAGGACTAGACCAACCACCCTGGAGTGGAATGGAAGGGTAAAATTAAACATGGAGGTGAATTGAAGACCTTATAACATCATGAAAATTATTTTGGAAGGATTTGAAAAGTTTTGAAATACTTGGAGCGATGCAGAGTGAAAACATGGTTCACAAGCCCTAGGCGGTTCACAGGCCTAAAACAACTGCTGGGATTCAAAAGAAGATTCTGGGAGCTCCAGATGGAGTTAGAAGTGAAACAAACATCTCTGTAAAGAGGATTCTAATACCTACATGATGGTGAAATAATATTTTTCACAACACCTTGGTGCATAGGATTTGCAGGAAGGTTTTATTAGGTATAAATGGAGCCTCAAATAAAAAATATGATTTTTAGGGATCATATGGTTGAATCAAGACATGATACCCCCACCATTGGATTCAAAATTCTATTTCCAGTCAGGATCATATAAAATTTCACCAAGAAATTCCATCGAGGAGCTCACATTATCATCTTTTGAAGTTGCCCTCTTCGGGACTTAGTCATTTTTTCGGTAGTACACGTGTCGGCACTCAGAGCTGGCAAGATTTCATGTCCTGACATCCCTGAGGTTAGGTACATGTTGTTGGCCCCAAAATTCCTCTCTTTTGAATTCAATTTTCAATTTTTTTGAGTCTGTGCCTTGGAGTATCGAATCGCGTCGAGCCTGGCATTGTTTGCAGTTTTCTGTTCGGGAGAACAATTTGAAAATCGGGCGTATGGTAAAGTTCCTTTCCTTCTTTTTATTTTCTTCCTATAGTTGGGAATGACAAGTGTATTTTCCCTATTAAATTTTTCCCTAGAGTCCATGGGTAATACATGAATATCTTTGATTGGATGCGGTTTGGGCCAGATTTCAAGATTCAACGGAAACTTCCACTTGTCCAAACAACGCAACTCTAGGGGTAGGGTCCAAGGGACAATCCTCAAATAAGTGTAGGATTTCTATGTGTCCCAGGTAAAAAATAAATAGAGAATAAGCTAAAATTGGCTAAGTATGGAAGGCTCAGTGGACGACGCCACATGCCTCATCGACGCAACTTCAAGAGTCAAAGATGGGGGTGGTTCTCAAACTTGCACTAGTCCTCCATGTGTCATAGGTCCAAAAGGGACAAAGCCGATCATTAAAATTGACTAAGTATGGGTGGGTTGGCAGAAGTCTCCATGTGCCTTAACGACACCATTTCGGAAGTGAAATCAAAGGGTTAAAGTCGATGAGGAGACATAGTTGGCCGTTGAAAAATCCAAGACCAACGGAAGGAGACATGTGTCAACTCGGTGCTGTTTTAAGAGGAATTTCCAAAATGGAAACTCAAATGAGCGCCATCCCTCCACATGTCTAGGGGTCAACATAAGTAGAGCATAAAATTGTCCAGAATTAGCTAAGTATAGAGGAACCAACGGAGCTCTCCACGTGTCAGCCTAGCACCGCTTGCAAAGGCAAAGAATGCAAGAGGTGTTCGTAGGCCCACTCCAATTAATTTCTCCCACATGGGTGGCCTAAATTTGAAGTTGTAAAAGAAAATTGAATGGCTCATGTTTTAATCGGTAAAATACTCAGTAATGATTGTATAATTAAAAAATTATTTTTTCCGTCATTAACGTTTCTTTGCAAATCAAGAATTTGAAAGGGCGTGGATGATTGGAATAAGTTGTAACTATTTCTTGCTTGCTCAAGGAAGTTGTAATCATCTCTTACGAGCTATATCATGAGCTTTCAAATCCATTGTAAAGGGTTGGAATTTTGATTATTTTGGAACTATAATTTTCAATTGGAAGAAATCAATACAAAGGTTTTTCCCTTTTTCTTCTGCTTTCTCTTTCCTTCTAGTTCTAATATGAGAATCCTCTAGTCCTTGCATGCTTGGAAAATTTGTGTTCTAGTTTATACAATCTCCGAACTTTGAGTCTACGAATTGCGTTTATTCAAACATGGATGGTTCTATTCTCAGTATCTTATTTGCACAATACATATAAGGGTTTTCTTTTCCATCTCTTTTCCTTAAAAGTATTTTCTTCTTCTACCTCCCTCCTCTCTTCAAAGTCTTCTATTCTCATGTATTGATAATTTTCCGGCTTAAAACACATTTCAGGATATCGAAACCACCATTGAATGAAAGCCTATGCATTTGCATATAGGTTTTCCCCTTTCTTTCAATAAGGGAACCTCTCCCATTAAAGAGGAGGGACTTGCTTATCCCTTGATTGTGGTTTCATTCCAAGTGCAAATATGAAACCCAATAGTTTTTGGTGACTATACTAGTGAATTTGTTCAAAAAAATTTCTTTTTAAAAGAACAACTAATTTGATCATTTCTTTGATCTAGTGACTCTAAGATATACTCATGGTAGAAGGGCTCTTGGAATTGAAGATCCCTAATTTCAACTCTTAAATCAACAAGATTTTTAACTTCCTCCAACAAGAAGAAATAGAAGAGCTCGTTTCACAAGCACACCTCCCGTTAAAGACAGAGCTTTTGGTAGTACCATTCCTCATGCACAACTTAGTCCTAATCTCCGTGCCCTAATCCTTGCGGTGTCTCAATTCCACTTCAAACAATATTTCCAAGGATGGTAGCACCTTGGCCTTGGGGAAAAGAGTTAGGCCTCGGCTCTTCCTCAACCATTGTATGAGTTACCTAGGGGTAACATGAAGATTTTCACAAATTTAGAGGTGATGGAAAAGTACACCTGATGAACACATTGTAGATTTCATTGTTGCATGTGGGGTCCTTGGAGTTGAACATGAGGATGTCTCTATGAGGCTTTTTGGGAGACCTTACAAGACAATGCTTTGTAGATTGGTTTTACCATCTTCCTGCTAGGACCATCATCGATTGGAATACTATGAGGACTGAATTTGAGCAATGTTTCTAACCTCTTGAAGATGTGCATACTTTGCAAGCTCAGATTTCTAAAATCAAGAAGGAGCCACATGAGCCTATGAGAGAATTTGTGGCCAAGTTTATCAAGTTGAATAATAAGATTCTAGTAAATACGAGGCTGTTGATCCGATTCGAAGTGTTTCTTCTTGAATTCTCAATTTCCAGTAGTAAGCTATGCCCCGAGGAGAGTAAATCTTACAACTTTTGATGCTGATCAGAGTTTGGCTGTCAGGTGTGGAAGATGACTTGATCATGTCTGGAAAGATGAAAAGGAGTCTTTAAAATCCAAAACATCCTCTTCTTCCTCTCCTCCTAGAGGTAATGTAGATCAATTAGTGCGTAAAGATGGCTAATGACCTCATTGCCATTGAGAAGCAATTGGCTCAACATGCTCCATATCAAGATGTTCAAATGAAGAAATTTCAGCCTAGGAACTACTTTCCATCATCCCAAACCAGGTTGGCTATTGAAGGTCCACCCCTCAAGGTGCTTGTTAATGCTACTTGTGAAGTTCTTGAGCTTGATGATGAGGAAGAAAATGGTCTCTATGAGGAACAAGAAGAGGAAGCTGATGAATAACTAGAGGAGCCTGGTGGTTCTTGAGTTCATTTCCTCACCATTGAGGGTGTGGATGATCAAGATGACTATGATGACGTAGTGGCTGAGATAAAAAATGAATCATATGTTGTTATGACCCAGGAGCAGACCAACAAAAAGGAAAAAGTGGTGCAACCTACAAAAATATCTAAGGAGTACCCCACCACTATCCCGGTGATTGCAAGAAGATAAGCTCTTATTCCTACTACTTCCACCCGAAAGGTAAGCTTTGCTAGTCCTTCTTCCTCTTACTTCTACTTATGAGAATTCTTGTCCAAAAATGATAAACCGATAGACCAAAAGCTCCTCCTACTCCTAGTAGCGATTCCCCATCCACATTTGGATCTTTTGACATTATAGACCATCTTAAAAAGACCAAGATTCTAAGTTTTGAGGTAGAGTTCTATCAAACCCATCCTAAAGCCTTTGCACAAAATGGTTAACTTTGTAAATTCTAAATCTAAAACCACAACCCATTCTTCTAAAGGCCTTTTACCCACCCCTTCTTCCCCGCCTTAACTTCGGCCTTGTGGTGTAGTCACTTCACCCAATGAGAAGATCAAACCCTTATATGTGACTCTCCTCATAGATGACCAAAAGCTTAGGAATTGTGTCATTGATTATGGTGCATCTGATAATGTAATGCCTATAAAAGTGGCTCATGCTTTGGGTCTAACCTTAACCCACACTTATGGTTCTTACTATTCCATGGAAAGTATAGAAGTGAATTTGGTTGGGATAATCAAGGATGCACAAGTAGCTTTTGTTACTTTACCGGGGAAGAAGGTCTTGGCTACCATCTTGGTTACTGATATCCCTCCCTCCTATGGCATGTTATTAAGTAGGAACTTTTGCAAAGATGTTAGAGGTGAGATCCAAATGGATTGGTCACATGCCTTGATCCCTGTCAATGGGAAGATGAAGAAGTTGCTACCTGAGAAACAAGAAAAGTATATTGTCCAAAAGACAGATGATCCTAAAGCACAAATACCGTATGAAGACATTGGGTATGGGAACTGCATGATCATGTCATAAGAGGAGACAAGTCTGCCAAAGGAAGTGTTGCTTGATCCTAATGGTGTGTGGACTTTGGAGTTTGATGGAAGCTGTTCCTCAGTTGGTTCTGGAGCTGGTGTAGTGCTTATTGCTCCTGGGGTAAGGTTCATCCTTTCTGCTTTCAGATTTCAGTTTGAAAATACCAAGAATACTGCTGAGTATGAGGCCCTTATTCTTGGGTTGAGCATGGTGAAGGAGATGGGAGTGAAGAACCTTCTTGCTCGTGGAGATACCGAGCTAATTGTAAAACAAGTTAGATACCTTTATCACGTAAAGAACATAAGGTTGAAACACTATATGAATCTAGTCTAGGATTCCATCTAATTCCTTGATGATTTTTCCATTGAAGTTGTGCGAGGGAAAGGAACACTAGGGTGAATCTCTAGTTTTTTGTGGTCCTTGCACGATTCCTCATCCCGATTTTCCTCATGAGAAATTCACCATTGAGCTAATCCATAGACCCAATGTGTATGACAATGCAAATAATTGGCAAGTTTTTAATGATGACCATCATTTGATTTCTTTCTTGGAGCTCAGAGACAACTTTGATCAGCTATACTTTGAAGGAAGTGACAATTTGCCTAGAGAGTGTGTGTCATCCAATGAAGAGGGTGTCAAAGAAGAGATGGATTAAGATGGATGCATCAAACTAAAAGGCAACAAAATCCCTAGAGGGTTGGTGAGTTTGGAGGATTTTTTGATAAACATGATAGATATACGAAATCTAAAGTTTCCCAAGGAGCCCAAAATCTGCTGAGACCGAGAAAGTGAATATTGGGAGTATTGATGATCCCAAAATGGTTAACATTGGAAAATGTTGTACTCGGGAAGAGAAAAATAACGTGGTGAATCTATTGAAAAGGTATGTTGATGTTCTAGCTTACTCTTATGATGATCTTAAGGCTTTTTAGCCTAAAGAAATGCAACATTTCATTCCTCTTAAGCCTCGGATCAAACCCTTTAAATCAAGCAAAGTCAATATAATCCAAAGATAGGCGATACAATTTTCCAAGAAATATAGAAGCTTATGAAGGCTAGGATCATATTCCCCATCCACCATTCAATGTGGATTGCTAATATAGTGCTGTCACGAAGAAGAATGGTGAGATCTAGATGCGTGTGGACTTCGAAATCTAAAATCGGGGTTCTTTGAAGGAAAATTACCCTCTCCCCATGATGTACCAAGTATTGCAAGTTGTCACAAGTTCGGATATGTTATCTATGTTAAATGGATTCTTGAGATACAATCAAGTAGAGGTGAATATTGTAGACCAACATAAGATTGCCTTTACTACTCCTTAGGGCACCTTTGCATACAAGAGGATGCCATTTGGTCTCATCAATGTTGGTGCTACTTTCCAGAGGGCCATGGACTTGGATTTTGGGAGTTTGAAAGGGAAATCCATTGTTGTGTATTTGGATGACTTCACAAAGGTTTTCTAAAGCAAGAAAAGATCACTTCCAACACCTTGAAACAATATTACGAAGTGTAGAGAGCATGGAATTTATTTAAATCCTAAGAAGTCTATGTTTTGTGTCACGAAGGAAAGCTATTGGGACACGTTGTTTCAAAGGAAGGGATCAAGATTGATCCTAGAGAGAGTTCAAGCTATCCGAGAAAATTCCTCTTCCATCAAGTAAGAAGGGTGTCCATTCTTTCTTTGGTTAGATCAATTTCCTAAGGAGATTCATCCCGATTTTGCGAACTTACTATGAGCATTTCTCACATGATACAAGGAAGAAAAATTTTGGTTGGTCCTCTCGAGGGAAGAAATAATTTGAGGACATTAAACATAATATTGCAAAGACTCCAATCTTGGTGTGCCCTAATTTTAGTAAAGATTTCATTATCTATTGTTATGCCATTGAAAATACCTTAGCTACTATGTTAGCCCAGAAGAATGTTGAAGATCATGAACTCCCAATTGCATCCATGAGTTATGTCTTGAAAACTCATGAGTGAAGTACACCATGATGGAAAAACATGTTTTTGCAGTTGTTAAAAGCTGTCAAGTAGATTAGGTTTTACATTCTTAATTCTCATTCTATGGTGCTTGGTGCCTAATACAACAATCAAATCCATTCTTACTCAACAAGAATTTGGAACCAAGAGAGGTAATTAGGTAGCAAAGGTGCAAGAGTATGATCTTGATATCAGGCCAACAAAGCTAGTTCGGGGTAAGGGCCTGTGTGAACTCATTCTTGAAAGGTGCTACCAAGGAGTTGTCCAAAGATGAAGTTGATGTCCCTATTGTTTTGTTCCTCGGATCGATAGATGTATGGTATATTGACATTTCTCACTTTCGACTTATGGAGAGTGTCCTTCTCACTTGAGTGCAAAGAGAAGAGAACTATCAAACCGAGGTCTACACAATATGTGCTATGGGAGAATGCTTTGTTCAAATGAGACATAGATGGAAGGTTTTTGAAGTGTGTAAACAAGGAGTAATAAAAGAAATTGTTCTTTACTTTTTTCTGACCAAGCTTACAGAGGTAATTTATCTTCTACTGTAACAACTCATAAAATAATTCGTACTGGTTATTATTGGCCCACTCTGTTCAGAGATGCATCAAAATGGGTTGGTAAATGTGAAGCATGCCAAACATTTGTTGGAAGACCTAAGTTGGCTACTTTGCCTCTCAAGCCTATAGTGATTGAAGAGCCATTTCAACAATGGGGTTTAGACTTCATTAGAACTCTTAACCCACCTTCCAAAGAGTTAGACATACCCATGTGTTGACTGCCACATATTACTTCACCAAGTGGGTGGAGGCCATCCCAATCAAGAGCACTACCTCCAAGGTAGTTTGTAACTTCATTAAAGAGAACATATTGATCAGGTTTAGGATCCCAAACAAAATTGTGACTGATAATGCTTCCAAATTTTCTTCTGCTGAGATGATGGACTTCTACTATGGGTATGGGATATCACTTGCTCATTCTTGATTACTACATGTTAGTGTGAAATCACAAAGACCCCCAAATGAGCTCTAAAAGATCTAATTTTCTAAAGCAGATTCATTTGGTGTGATTGCATAAGATTGAACTTTTCCTAAGGTGTGGGACCTTGCAAAATGGGAAACTATCCAGTTAAAGGTTGGTTCCTTATTCCTCTGTTTAGGTGCATATGTAGAAACTTACATAGGGTCTATTCTTAATCCTAATCTAAAATTTACCAAGGAGACATAGATAGAAGGAATACGAAATTAAAACAAAGCTAAACTACGGCTGATGCACCAAAGGAATGATGAACACTTATTTTGCTAATAGACACAAACCAACAAAATACATACAATAAACAAGCATAGATAGCCGGATATATAATGGGAGACCGGATGAAAGCAAAAGAGACAAGAGAGGATCTCAAATCAATCACGAGATGTGTTTTATTGCTCGTAGATTGATACACCCATTACAAAGTAGCTAAGAGGTAGACACCTAATATAATTTTTGATGGAAGGCACAGAACCCCACAAATCCCTTTACTAAGAGGAGAAGGGAGCTTGCAAAACAAAAATGTCCAACCCTTTACAATGAATCCTGCCCATTGTATTTATAGATTCAACCTGAAATAAGAAAAGAGAGAGAAGCGGGAAAAGTAGGTTGAAGCTCAACCACACTTTGTTAATGCCTCTAATGAAATCTCTCCCCAAATCTGTCTTTACTGCATCAATCCTTGGTTCAATGCCTTGAAGGAAGAGGAAACGATGAAATATATCAAATCTGATCTGGTTGTTGAGGCAAGAAGATCCTACATTGAAAGCCCAAAGAATTTTACTATATTTTTCTTCACCTAACCTCCTCAAAATTAAAGTTTGAGACCTCCATGGCATGGGTGAGGTTGAGAACTTTCCAACGACATCAGATTTGTAATATTTTGAGCCATGAGTCGAAAGATATGCCCCTTCAAAGTTTGTATTAGGTCCGTATGAATGGACGGGAAAAAATTTGAAAAATGGGCCCCCCTTTTGGTTTGGGACACGTGGTAGCTGATTGGAACAAAAATCGGGCCTATGGGTCCGCATGATTTATCTTTTCCCTTTCCTCCGATTCCTGCGCTTCCTCTAGGACAAGCGTCAGTCTAGCGCTCATTTGGTCTTCCCCTTTTTTGCTCGGTTCCTCTGCACAGCACTACCCCTTCTTCTCTGACCCTATAATTCCATTATTGAGTCCTCCCTCGACCCTTTAAATAGATTTAAGATATGGAAATGTTCAAAAGAACCGTTTCTTCTATTTCTTCTTGTGCAGGGTCAAATTTGACTTTCTCGGGCCTCTGTTTTCACTTTGCCTAGTTTTGGAACTCGAGCTCATGGGTTTGAGTCGTTTCCTTCATAATTTCCTTATGTGTAGGAGTTTTCTTGACCAAATTTTCTAGGGGGTGAATTTGGGATAACACTACCCCTAAGGGAATGTATAGACGAATCAAGAAACAAGAACTTCGTGAGAATAGTTAGAAAGCTTGTAAATGATTCTCAGAGGAATTGGCATAAGAAACTATATGATGCACTTTGGGCTGATAGAATTACACCCAAGAGAGCAATTGGAATGTCTCCTTTCCAAGTGGTGTATGGTGTGGAAGCTCAACTGTTAGTCACGGTGGAATTGCCAACCTTGCATCTGATGAAAACCATTGAAGATTCAAGTTTCAGTAGCTCTTTGGACAAGATAATTTTATACCTTCAGAAGCTTGATGAGGACAGATTGCAAGTGGTTGACAGGATAACAACTCATTAGTTGAAAGTGAAGGATTTGTTTGACAAGAAAGCCAAACCTAGAGTCTTCCAAGTGGGAGACATTGTGCTACTTTGGGACAAAAGACATGAGCCACGAGGAAGCCATGGTAAGTTTGATTCTCTTTGGCTTGGTCCTTTTAGAATTAGACATTTTTTGGAGAGAACTCTTTTTATCTGGATTACATGGATAGTTATCCTCTCCCACTTCCTTATAGTGGGCGATGATCTAAATTTGTTCAAGTCCTAGGTGACTAGGTAGTCCTTTTGTATATTATGTACAATGTTTTGGTTTTGGGTCGTTCCTTTGTTTTTTGTTTCTGTTCTTCCCTTTTAGTTTGTTTTGTTTCTTTTCCCGTCTTGTGTATGTTGCCTTGTATTGGTTTTTCCTTCGATTCCTTTGCCCAATGGATAAAGCACTTTGGTCTTATTTTCCCCGAGTTATCTGCAGCTTCTTGATCCTACCTTGTGTCTTTGTTCCAAGCCAAGTCATCCCCGAGAAGAGCTAGCTATTGTATTCGGCCCCAAAATTCCTCTCTTTTGAAGCCAAGTTTCAAATTTTTTTGAGTATGTGCCTTGAAGTATCAAATCACGTTGACCACGGCATTTTTGTAGTTTTCCTATTCAGGAGAATAATTTGAAAGTAGGGTATATGGTAAAGTTTCTTCTTTTTATTTTCTTCCCACAATCGGGAATGACAAGTGTATTTTCCCATTAAATTTTACCCCGAGTCCACGGGTAATACGTGGAATATCTTTGATTGGATGCGGTTTGGGCGATTTCAAGATTCGGCGGAAGCCTCCATGTGTCACTCTAGGGGCGGGGTCCAAGGGATAGTCCTCAAATAAGTGTAGGATTTCTGCATGTCCCACGTACAAAATGAAGATAGGATAAGCTAAAATCAGCTAAGTATGGAAGGCTCAATGGACGACGCCACGTGGCTCATCAGCGCAACTTCAAGAGTCAAATATGGGGATAGTTGTCAAACTTGTGCCAGTCCTCCATGTGTCCTAGGTCCAAAAAGGGATAGAGCCGATCATTAAAATTGACTAAGTATGGGTAGGTTGGTGGAAGTCTCCATGTGCCTTAATGACGCCATTTCGAAGTTAAATCAAAGGGTCAGTCTCCAAGTAGTGCCAGCTCACCACATGGTTAAATTCAATGAGGAGACAAAGTTGGCCGTTGAAAATTCCAAGACCGGCGGAAGGAGACACGCGTTAGCTCGGTGCAATTTTAAGAGGCATTTCCAAAATAGAAACTCAAATGAGCATGAACCCTCCACATGTCTAGGGGTCAACATAAGTCAAGCAAGAAATTGGCTTAATCACTAAGTATAGAGGAATCGGTAGAGCTCTCCATGTGTCGACTAGCACTTCAAAGGTAAAGAATGCAAGAGGTGTTCGTAGGCCCACTCTAATTAATTTATCCCATGTGGGTGGCCCAAATTTTAATTTGTAAAAGCAAATTGAATGACCCATGTTTTAACTAGTAAAATAATGTAACGACCGTATATTTAAAAAATTATTTTTTCCATCATTAACATTTCTTTGCAAATCAAGAATTTGAAAGGGTGTGGATGATTGGAATAAGTTGTAACTATTTCTTGCTTTCTCAAGGAATTTGTAACCATCACTTGTGAGCTATATCACGAGCTTTCAAAGCCATTATAAAGGGTTGGAATTTTGATTATTCTAGAACTATAATTTAGAATTAGAAGAAATCCATACAAAGGTTTTTTCCTTTTTCTTCTCGCTTTCTCTTTCCTTCTGGTTACGATATGAGAATCCTCGAACCCTTGTGTGCTTGGAAATTTTGTGTTCTAGTTTGTACAATATCTAGAACTTTGAGTCTATGAATTGTGTTTGTTATAAATGCGGATGGTTTTATTCTCGCATCTTATTTGCACAATACATATAAGGGTTTTCTCTGCCATCTCTTTTCCCCAAAACTATTGTCTTCTTCTACCTCCCTCCTCTCTTCAAAGTATTATATTCTCACGTATCGATAATTTTCCAGTCTTAAAACACATTTCAGGATATCAAGAAACCACCATTGAATGAAAGAATGTGCATTTGTATATAGGTTTTTCCCCGCTTTCAATAAGGGAACCTCTCCCATTAAAGAGGAGGGACTTGCTTATCCCGATTGTGGTTTCATTCCAAGTGAAAATATGAAACCCAACAAGACACCAACCCTTGAAAAATGTTCCCAACTCCCATGTGACCTCTTGGACCTCATATGACCTCCGAGACTTGGCAGCTTTAGCCCCAGTGCATTTTTGGAGCATCCATTCCACTGGCGTTGGATCGGGCGCCATGTGTCGGCTCTAGGACCATCGTGGAAATTGATGTCCCTTATATCCACGAGGTGGGGACATAAAACATGGAAAAATTTGCCCATACCCTATGGGAGTCATTTGAACCCTCATATGACTTCCATACTTGTGATTCGGCCCCAAAGTGCATTTTTGGAGCATCCATTCCCTGCCATTGGATTGGATGCCACGTGTTAGCTCCGGGACTACTGTGGAAACTGATGTCCCTTATGTCCCTAAGGTGGGGACATCAAACATGAAAAAATGTGCCCAACCCCTATGGGGAGTCATTTGGACACCCATGTGACCAAATTTTAGCTCCCAGGTGCATTTTTGGAGCATCCATTCCCTGCCGTTGGATCGGGCGCCACGTGTCACCTCCAGGACCACTATGGAAATTTATGTCCCTTATGTACCTAAGGTGGGGGACATAAGACATGGAAAAATGTGCCCATCCCCTATGGGGAGTCATTTGGACACCCACATGACCGAATTTTAGCCCCAAGGTGCATTTTTCAAGCAAATCCCCTACCGTCGGATCGAGGACACATGGCATCACCTTGACCACTATGGAAATTGATGTCCCTCATGTCCCTAAGGTTAGGGACATCAGGGACACAAAAATTCACCTATCCCCTCCATGTGCATGTTTTGAAAATTTTAAATCGGCACTTAGCCATTTCTTCCCCCTCATTTCTTCTTCACAACTTCATACATTGCCATGGCCACATAAACTCCCCAAACACTGAAGCACCTTTCCCATAGTGATGTGCAGGTCTCAGAAGGAATTCTCATCAAGCTAAGAAGGAGAAATGAAGAACACAAAAGGAGAAAAAGGAGAAAACTCCATAACCATGAAATGAGAAGTTGAAGAAATCTCCCAAATGGATGTGTGAAACAACAAGATATATTTTTCTATTCATTCCTCTACCCAAGGCCATCAAGAAGACACCTTCAAACCCTCCTCTCATGCAATAGAGCATCCATAATGAAGAAATCCCACTTCTAGCTCAACAAAGAAAAAATCCAATTTCCCGTCAAATCGTTGGGCGAAACAAAGTAGAATTACATGTGAAGCATAAAAAAAAAAAACCCATATCAAATATATAATTTTATTTGAAAATGGAGGAGAAAACCAGACCTACAATTTTGAGGTCCATTAATGGTTGCCACATCCAAAAGCACTTTGCCATGTTTGAAATTTAAGACTTTAAAATCTCCTAGACTATTAAGTGGGCAGGCCCGAAATTTCAGAGGGGTGATATTGGGCAAAAACCATATAAAAAAACTTCGTTCCACATCAATCCGACTCCTAGAAGCCAACTTTCTAAAAATAGCAGGTCTACTACATAAGAACTACTATTTCAGAAAGTCATCAATAGAAGAACCTGCGAAGGAGATGAAGACATTGGAGGTGCACTACAGTTGAGAATTCACTAGAACAGACATTTTTTGCACTTACTAAAAATAGTAAGTGGGCCCTTGAGAACCTGCTAAAAATAGAAAGTTGATCTAGAAAGAACGAGGAACGCAAGGAGAAAGAGGAAAACTGAGCCGCAACATCTAGTTGAAGATCGGGACTTGATTTCTCACACTTACTAAAAATAGTAAGTTGATTTTACCTAAGGGAGATATGAAGCCAAAGTGGATGGGTTAGAAGCCTTCTCAAGATCACGAAGTGGAGAACAATCAAAGAATGGAGCCAAGTCCACTTGTAGCAACTCATCCTTCAACATAATTCTTCTTCTTCTTCTTCTTCCTCTTCTTTCTCTCTCTTCGCTCCTCATACGACACACTCTCTCTCTCTCTTCAATGTTATATTTTTGCGTTGAGGGTTGCACTTTTTAATATGACTTAAGTGAATTTAGAAATATAATGTAAATTAAGTCACCTTGCTATTATAAAAGGGACTTAAATATTTAAAGTGGAATATGAACAATCTTAAGTCATATTAAGGTATTTGAAAGGTCATGAGGAAGACGAGGAGTCAATTCTATTCTATAAATTGTAAATCCATTCCCATTTCAAAGGGTTGGTGATTGATCTTGTAAACTCAAGAGTATATTGTACTTTGAGAGAACAAAGGAGATAGTCATTTTCTTCCATTCCCCCTTCTCAATTTCCTCCATTTCTCCACTATGTACAACTTCATTTAAGCATCAATACAAGAAGAAGGAGTTTCTATGTTTCTTTGATGAGGATATTTTAGAAACTTTGAGTTCACAATCTTATCTCATCTTGTTTCCATTTACAGGGTTGTTTCTTCTCATAAATGCATGTGATGAATTTTATAACTAGTGTGTGCGGGAATCTGATTTTCTACCTGCAACATTAGTTCTCCTACCTCAATTCTCACTCCCTTTCCCACTTTTAGACAAAGTATTCCCTAGCAAGAGATTGCTAGCTTTTCCACAGGGTCAGTGGAGTGTCCTTGTTGGATCCCCGGTTGAAACACCACCACATAAATCCACCTTTTCATGTGCATGCATATACGGCAACTACACCGGTTAAGTAGAGGGACTTAGATTCCCAAAGCGTTGGAAAGAAATCCACAAGTTTTTCCACCTAATAAATTTTCTCGCCAACAGGCATAGGGAAAGTGAAGGAAAATATGATGATTAATTTCAACCTCTTTCCTATAAATATAACACCATAGGTATGGTAGAGTCTCTCTTGTGAAAATTATCAATGGTAAGTATCATCTTGTTAAAAACCAACCATAAAAAATGATTTATTTTTGGGGTTAGTTATTTATGCTAACTTCTAATCCAATTAAACTCACAATGTATGTCCCGAGGGTAATTGGTACCCCATTTTGACTTGAATATGTAGCATCAAAAGACTCCACCTAAATAAATTCATCCTTGGTTTGAATTTGGATAATCTAGATGCTTTGTTGATAATTCTTTGGATGTCATCAATGATGTTTTTGAAATTAGACCTACAATTATGAATATTCTTCCATTGAAAACTCGCCATTAGTATAGGCGATGTAGCTATTTACCTTGTGACCAAACTCTACTATAATGTTATCATTTAGCTGATCCCATGAGTTACTGCTCTTAAGGTTATGAAAATCAGCCCAATTATCCTCCCAAAATAAGATGTCTTCTCCATTACCCAGCTTCCATTTGCAGACCTTATCCAGATTCTTTCTTATGTTGACAATATTTTTCTAGAAAATAGAGCTACAAGGAAGAGTATTAGTATTCAGAAATCTGCAAGAACTGTCTTGATCTAGATATTTAGTTCTTATAATTTCAGTCCAGGGATGTTCTTTTATCATCCTCCAGCTCATTTTGGATATGAGGATGCATTCATAATTTTAATGTTCTTAATACCTAATCCTCCCACTCTCTTATCGGTAGACGCTTTGTCCCAAGGCGCGAGTAAAACCTATTTTTTCCTCTGTACTGTCCATAGAAAAATGTTTCAATTATCTCAATTAGTCTATCACAATCATTGGAATAAAAACATAGAAATAATCTAGATCGGAAGATTTTACATCATGCTTTTGATAAGTAAACATTTCCAAAGACAGAGAACAACACCCTTCTATCCAAAGAAGCTTTTTGTGGAACCTTGTCAAGAAGGGAATTCCAAATAGCCATAGAAACTTTATTAGTACCCAAGGGAAGACCAAGATAGGTAGTAGGGAGAGAATTAATCTCACAACCCAATATTTGAGAAATCTTCTTTTGCGCAGATGATCGGAGTATTAAAGAAATAGAGTGAAATTTTCTCAAAATTGATTTGCTATCCCAAGCATCCTCATAAATCTTAAGAATGAGTTTCATCATCTTGGCTTCAAGAAGAGGTAAGGAGTACAAAGATAGTGTCATCATGAAATTGTTGATGTGAGAGAATGACCTCCAATGCGGTAGGTTTGAAACCGTTAAGGTAACCCAAAGTGATGGCTCTGGTAATGGTGTGGCTGAGGCTATCAACCATGATGATGAATAAAAGAGGAGAAATACGGTCACTCTACCAATACTTCTGCTGCTTGTGAAGAATCCCACTGCAGGAGAACCATTAACAATGATAGAGAATCTAGGGGTGGTGATACAAGATGTGATGATCTTTCTAAAATGATTAGTAAACCCAAATTTCTCCATAACCTTGTCAAGGAAAATCCAAGAGACCCTATCAAAAGCTTTATTCATGTCTAATTTAACAACCATACTTGCTTTCTTACTTTTTTCCATAGAATGAATGGTTTCGTGGACCATCACCACCCCATCCTGGATGAGTCTGCCTTTGACAAATCCACCATGTTGCTTAGAGATCAGATTCGGAAGAAGAGGCTGAATTCTGGATGCCATAGTCTTAGTGAAGATCTTGTAAAGAACATTTGTAAGACTAATAGGCCTAAAATTCTTGAAATCCTTGGCCCCGGTTTCTTAGGAACCAAAACAATGAAAGTATTATTAATCTCTTTGAGTAACCTCCCAGTTCTAAAAAACTCATTTACTACCTTAAGAAGATCCTCCGAGAAAATGTTTCAGAATTTTTGGTAGAAGTTTGCTTTGAGAAGCCATCAAGTCCAGGGGACTTATCTCCTTCTAGAGAGAAAACAACTTTTTGTAATTCATCAATAGAAATTGTCTTAGTAAGACTGAGAAAGTCTTCCTTAGGAGAAAGATTATTGGGGATAACATTAAGAAGGGTATCAACAACAGCCAAAGAGAGCCAAGTATTGTCATTTAGAAGATTATTGTAAAAGGCAAGTGCTTCCTCTTTAATGATACTTGAATCGAAATTGACAATATCATTAACCAAGGAGACTTCGAAATCTTATGATGGGTGTATGTTTTAGAGTAATCATATGAAAAAAATTGTGTTATGGTCTCCTTCTTTTAACCAAAGAGCTTGTGATTTTGTCTCCGAGAATGATTCTTCCTGGCAAATTTTTATGAAACTCGGTTAAAAGATATTTCTCAAGTAGATAATCATAATGGGACATACTAGTCAACATAACCCTTTATTACAAGAGATTAGCTCATATTTGACATGTTTCTTCTTTATGAACACATTACCAAGGACCATATTGTTCCATATTTTGACTTTTTTTTGACATTTTTAAACTTCTAAATGAATTTGAATTGAGATGTACCTTCCACTTAAAAACTCCACCAAGTATTTGAATTTTCCCCTAATCTCAAGATGATCAAGCCACATTTTTTCAAACTTAAAAGAGGATTGAGCCAATTTTTCAAAATCAAGCATACTTAGCACAATAGGGTTATGGTGTGAACCAATTCTAGGAAGAAAAAGATGAAAGCCTTGATTTAGAATCCAATCGTGAAAATGATTTCTCTATCAAGTCCGACTTGAATGTGATCTTCTCTTAATATTCTATTCGACCAAGTGAAAGGATTGCCATGAATTTCTAACTCCATTAGGTTAGAGGAATATATGAAGTCAACAAGATCATCCATACCAACATTAAAGTCAATTGATCCCCCTTTTTCAATTGGAGTAAGGGGTATTAAAATCATCAATGATCATCCAATGTAGATGCTCACGGTTTAAACTAAATCTTTTGATCCTTCTAAAGTTGTCTTCTACCATGAAGAGTATTAGGAGCATATATATTTGATAGAACCCGGATCAAAGAAGCATTAGAATTATGAAAGGAAACAAAAGATGATTTGGAGAAGACAAGATCACTTTACCAAAGACTATGGAGGTATTACACAACACATCAATACCACCTAAATCACCTTTAGAGTCTACACTAGAAATGTCTGCTTTTTTCCACATATTCCTTTTGCGCTTATTCATAGCTTCGAACTCATATTTGTTTCTTGGATGGCCATAATGACATGTCTACTAGTTTTCCTTAACTCTTTGAGAGTTCTATGTTTTCCACCTCCATTAAGACGTCTAATGTTCCAGAGACCATGTTCATCTAATAGATTAGGGGAGATGTTTTTAGATGGTCCAATGTAGTTTGGGTCCCATCTCAGTAATGTTTTTATTAATTTCTCTTTTCCTTTGATCATTGTTTGAAGGTATTCCTTTTAGAGTGTTGGCCCCGTGTTCACATTTTTTAGCTGGTTTGGTTACTCTGAGCAAGAAGCTTCCCCATTTCTGGAGATTTCTTTTTATCAAAGAATAGGGCATCTGGGACCCCCTCAAGCATTTGTTTCTTTGTGATTTAACTTTTATCTATTTACCAGGGGTCAAAATGTTAGTGATGTCACTTTAGAACATAGTTCTTGATTGGAGTTGTCTCACCTTATTCTTTATCCAAACAATTAAGGATATCTTGTATACCATGATTAATTTTTTTGCAAATTTGGTGAAAAGTGGCATGTGTATCCCCATTCAATAGTTGTACACTTACTTTGCTCTGAGCTACTAATGTCATCCAAGTCGAGTGAAAATTTTAGTTATTCCTTTACTTGGTGAGGATTGGGGCTATGTCTTCAATTATTAGTTGTTCACTTACTTTGTTATAGGGTTGTTAAAACCATCCAAACCATCTTGCCTCCCGAAGAGATGGGGATATATTTATATGCTTTGACCGGGTTCTTCGGTGATAATTTATAGAGATGAGCCACGGTGTAAGTCTCTAACCTTTAGAGGTGTTGAGAAAGATACATCCTTCAACATATTCCCCTTTTCAAGGTTATTTCCTTTCACGAGGTTATCAATTTTCTCTACCCTTTGGGTCAAATGCACCTTAACCATTCTGTTAGCTTTGCCCACTTGAAAGAGCATATCAACAAGTTTTTCATTACCATAATCCTCTTCCTTTCTTTGGATCTTGGATTGGGGAGTCTTTGGTCTCCAAAGGGTTCTACAAACCTGGAGGTTTTTTAAAGGGATTTTTATGACCACCTTTGATTTGTTTGTATTATAACCCTGAAGAGTTGGGGACTTGACTTTTACCTTCTTTAGAATTTTTAGTGCCTTTCCTTGTGAGGTTAAGTCGAGCCCTTGCCTTTTTAGGGAACCAAGGCAAAAAATTGTACGTATTTTTTTTTTTCTCATAAGTTTTGGAAGTGGGAATTTCTGGTGAAATGACCTAGCTTATGAAACTTTGAGCATCACAACTAGAAAGACTCATATTAAATCGGTTGTTTCAGATGCCCAACTTAGTTTGTAACATCACATGATCTCGGTAGCTTCGATCCATGTTTGTTGACACACATAATATAACAAAGGCTAATTGGGATTTTTTTCTTGTAGAGCTATCAGGGCCTATAGGAGATCCGATAGATCTAGCTATGATAACAAGGATCTCATTATCCTAGAATTGTAAAGGTAAACTGGGAAATCTACCCCAGATCGTGATGGTATGAATATTCTTTGTGTTAAGGTTAAAAGCGGGATACAATTTTTTTGATAAAGAGACCCATATTCCCATGCACCATGGAACTTCCAAAAACTATATCAAAATCATCTTAAAGGTTGAACTTAAACAAAAAGAATCCATTAACCCTTATTTAAATACACATATCCCCTAAGGGTTTCCATTTTATGGAAGCCCATTTTCTAACATTTTCAATGTTGGGTCTAGGCCCAAGGAACTTACCTACTAACGGTATCTCGAGTCTTTTGTATCGTACGATGCAAGCTAGCCTCAAGTATTTGAATATGAGAGATTCCATGTGTGTCCTTTGAGCTAGAGAAGACATTAAAATTATGGGGTAGTCCTTGGCTCTCGAGGTCCACAATTTTGTTAGGTGGCTTCTTGAAAATCCCCGACCACGTCCATGACTTAGTCGATCTGTCATTTTGTCCAAAGACTAGGCTAGCGGATCTATTTCTATCAACCGATTCTCTTGTAGATTCAATTGCAGCTCCACCGTAGCTAGCAGGTATGTTGACCATAGCTTGGTTGTAATAGAAATTCAAATATTATGTTGTTAAAAGGGCAATTACATTGCTCTCCATTCAAAAAAACTTGTTTTGAGTTTTTTTAGTTGAATGTTTTAGATCTAACTCTAATAACTAGTAAGGTTTAATTAAGTGATCTAGGACCCACGCAAATATTCACAAGAACACAAAGGCTTATGAAGATCAAGGGATGGATGTGAGAAAAAATGAATAAGATGAAAGATGGTGCACATCCTAAATATAAGGAACAAGTGACAAAACTGGTTTGGGATGAAACAATAAGATGGATAGGATGAAGGAACTATATAAGTGGATGTGCCAAAATGCCCCCAGTCAAGAGGTGAGTATAGATGACTTAGGAATAGATACTATTTAGATGAATCAAATTCATGGGTTCTTTAAGATCTTCACCATCTTGAGTGGATAACTTATATGCACCTAATCCAAATTTTGTAGTGATAAAATAAGGACCCAACCAATTTGGTTCAAATTTTCCTTTCTTGTCCCGATCTTTGGTTGTATTTTTTTAATTTTCTGTATTATAAGGTCGTTGATCTGAAATTTTATTGGCTTTATCTTCTTGTTGTAGTTGTGAAAATTTGGTTATGATACACTTTGAGATGATCTAAAGTGTTGAGCCACTTTTCATCTAGGAGATCAAGCTCGTGAAGACGAGCACTGTCGATAGTTTTCTTCTTTGATTAGATGTAAACGGGATATATAGAGTGATGGGAGATCGACCTCTATAGGTAATACAACTTTAGATCCATATACAAGTAAAAATAGAGTGGCTCCTATTGGAGTATGGAAGGACGTGTAACGTGCCTAGATGATAAGATATACTTATGTATGCTAATTGCAACCATGTGTATCAAAATTTTTTTCCATAATGGATTTTAGAGTTTTGTTGGATTCTTCAGCTTGGACATTACATTAGGGATATTAAGGGGTAGAATGGGGAAGGTGAATGTTAAAGTGCTTAGCTAAAGTTTTAACAATGTTTTTTTAAATGAATTACCGTTATCGGTGTAGACACAAAATCATGCACTTGGGTACATTTCTAGGTCTTAAAAACATCCTAACATTCATATGATTTCTAAGGAATAAAACTAGTAATTGATGACAATATTTAGCTTTGTTTACTTTGTTTCTTATTTTCTACTTGGTCTTACACATCCTACAACCCAGTTGGTATTTTACTTATTTATCTTTTATGGCTCCAGAAATCAGCACCCAACCCGACAGCGGTGCCCAAACATTCGTATCCCCTCTGGGTGCCCCAACCCTTTCTTATCTTACTCACTTCTTTTGGGTCTCTTTTATATTTTGGACATATTTTTCACTTATGGGTTGGCCTTCCAGTTTTCAATTGTAGAATTCAAATACGGGAATCATATAAATACATAGCTATGTGTTAAAAATAAGGGACCAATCTCTAATCATTACTACTATCACCTAATCCTGCATCCAAGAGGCACCTAAAGCACTTCAAGGCATTCGTCTAGCATCCATTCAAGGGACAAGGGACTACATTTCTTACATAAATTACATAGGAAGGGGAAGTCCATTCTATTCCATTCACACATGTTATACATTGATACATTCTAGATCTATCTCGCTATCAAGTGTAACTTGCATTAGGGAATCCTAGGGAACAATCCTCACACATACTCACAATAAATACATGGATTCTCGAGATGAAGTGTAGTGCTCAATCACAAGTTCACTCTGTCGGGTGACCGTCGGGGTTAGTTTAACTCCCCATATTACATCTTTATTTTTTTGATTTGATGTGGTTTTGTGGGTTTTGCAGGTGAACATCTCTTTTGCATGTTACAGGTACCTTCATGACTAAGGTGCGACATACGAGACGATCAATATGGACTATTTATGACACTTGTGTGACACAGTCAAAATTAGGTTTGGACCATTTTCGTAGTCATGGGCACCCAATAGCAGACTTTGGTGCCCAGGCATCCTTGACCCAATCCTTGTGCCCATGTCCAACTTGATTTGTTAGTTGCGAACTTTATCCTCAACATTGATGACATAGATCACATTCTATTCAATAATTTTCCCTATCTGTATCGATCCTGGATCAAGTGTAAATCATCTTTCCTTTTTTTTTTCTCTCTCTCTCTCTCTCTTATGCTTAGGGTTTGTACTTTACTTGCATTGCTTGTGTCATATTACATCTATCGATGTGTATCATTGTTTACATTCAGTTACTCTATAATTAGGGTTTAAATAAACCTATTTTTATTAAATCATTTATTGAACCCACATTCTAATACTCTTGGATCCTCATTTTCTTCTCTCATGGCTCCTAAAATTCCTCAAATTTCTTTACATGATTTACTTTGCATACATCCCAATTACAAAGTTGTTCACAAAAAAAACTATACATTATGTATCTCCCTCGCAATACTCCACCCACTCAATTAAGTGCCATTTTTTTATCATCTATCTGATGACTATATTGCTCCTAATCCTCCATCCAATTAACCAATCTTAGAGTCTATTCAAGCTTTACATTTTTTTCAAGATGAAATTAAAGCTAGGGAAACAATGATTACATCTCTTAAAGCTGAAATCCAACATCTCAAGGATGCTTCTCAAGCCCATGTTAGTTATCCTTTGATATCTCATTCTCCTCATCATAATTCTATGTCTTCTACATGTTCTCATACTAGTGAACCTTAATTCTTACCGCTACCCACACCTCTCAAGTTTGATCACAATGATACACAACATGATATTCTTCCTCAGCTCCTCACTCATCAATTGACCAAATTTTCATCTACTCATTGTTACCCTCCTTATGAGCTTGAAAAATATCAAGGTCATCCATATTGTAGTTATCATTGAATTAATGGACATAATGATAATGATTGATATGTTCTACAACGAAAAATTGACCACCTTAAGCATTATGGTCTTATCTCATTTGTTGCAACATATCTTGCTACATGTTTATTTGTAATTTCTACATCCCAATAGGTTCCAAAATATGATTCATCTATGTCTCATGACTATTATGTGATTGTTACTAATGTCCCTTTTACAGTAAATCAAGAGCCACCTAAACAAATTCCTCTCAAAGTTGGTCCAACCCCTCCCCCTCTCAAGTATTCTACCGCATTACCAACTTCAACTAAACAACATCCTCTAAAAATTGGTCCAACCCTCCTCCTCTAAAGTCTTCTACAACATTATAAATCCCACATAAGCTACCACCATTCAATATCCCTCCCCACCCTACTCCACTTCCGTTTCCAATTCATTTTGTCAAACAAACTATTCCTTATATTGATGGCCAAGACACATTTCAAGCTCCACCACCATGGCATGGTCCTTCTCACATCACCACATAGATCTCCATCACTAACACTTCAGGGGCATCACACTTACTCCCCCCTCATAATCTCATTAATTATCAATCATTCTTACTTATTACGCTTACGTGCTTCATACTTCCTATTACTAAGCATTCTTACACAACTTGATACATACATTGTATCATCATTACCTTGTGATGCACTCTAGTTCCATGGTTCATAATTGACTAATGAGGGTCTAAATCTAAAATGAACCTCACCTCATTCACTCTTCATGCTCTGTGCTTCATAATACATCTTTTTAGCATGTCACTTTCAAACCATTTCCGATAGTGCACTCTTGTTTTATGGTTCATTCTTGATTGTTGAGGGTCTTTTATAAATGAAATTCATCTCATACACATGCATTGGGAGGCATGTTGCTCCTACCATCATACTCACACATTGCAAACCATTATGTTCAACTCATTCAATGCATTTTCATATCTTGGTTATACTTATTATTGCTTGCTTATACTACTTACATGACACACTTACGATGTTAGCTAAATATTCTATATGCCATTATCTTTCTATATACACATGCACATTCACTTGGTATCTAGTTGTGAATGCAAATATTACAAGTTATTACATGTTGTAATGATATTTGGCACTATACCCTTTACCAGTCCCACCGAGGCTCTGGGGGCATCTACATTTACTACTCTCATACATTACAGTGTGCTTATTGTTTTATTATTTACTACTTCTACTTTCTAGCACACTACTTTCCATTGATACATACATACTTTAACATACATTTTATCTTATTAACATGCTAACAGGTGCTTCATGTGTAGCATTTGCAGTGTAAGGCTATTTGCCACCATGGTTTTTTGATACATTTTTCTTTTCATTATTTTCTATTGTATGTCATTATTTGTGGGCTATGCCCTATGTCTTGTTTGATCACTATTTGTATGCTTTTGGTTGTTTTGGCCCTGATTGTCTTATGACATTGTGAGTGATGTCCCATGTATGAAACCCACTTTTGTGGTCTAATTTGTTTACACACTTGCTTATTATATTGTCTTCCATTACATGCCCTACTACTTTTTCTATTAACACATGTTTCTAGCCAATTTGTTTGCATGTGCCTTGGTTTCTATCATGCACCTTGGTTTCTATCATGCACAACCCCTACCCCTATGGGTATACAATTAAACACAACATCAGGTCCTCTCTTATAGGTTGTAGACTCCTACAGTCATCGCATGCACCCCAAATGAGGGGGCATACATTGGGTGAACAAATCACCCCATATAGAAAATCGAGCTACAATTCGGATATGCACAATAAAAAAGGCACAAAATGCTATAGTTATAGAAATGGCCAAGAACTCGACTTGGGTCCTCAACATAACATAAACACTAGCGCCCAACATCAAACACTAACACCTAGGAGCTCTTGACCTCCCTTGGGTGCCTATGTCCTTGGGGTACATATAGTTACTTTCTCATATCAACACACTCACAATAGTCTTCGAGTAGTTTTTATAGTATAGGCACAATCCTCCAAAGAACAAAATACATTCTATCTCCACTTCGATTGGAACAATCAATACATTCAAAACAATCGGGGCAACAAGAACAAAACAGGGATGTACCATCTGCAGTGGTTCTCATTGGGAAAAGTTAGGGAAGGAGAGTAACATGAGACCTCTCTCCCCAACACTTGCTCATTGGCGTGAGATCTCCCAAAAACTCGCACTTGGCATGAGATCACCAAGAAAAAACTTGTACTTGGTGTGAGATTTCCAAAAAAACTCACACTTGGCGTGAGATCGTCCAAAAAAATCACTCTTTCCAAAGCATTTTTAGGAAATCTTTCTATCTTTTACACTCTTTCATATCAGTTCGCACTTTCATTTTACACACTTTTACATAATTTTACATACTTATGCAATTTTTTCATATACACGACTTTGACTACTCTTTCACTCTTATTTTGCAAGTCCATCCTTAATATGCAATAAGAATCATCCCTACATAAGTAATAAAAGCAAAAAAACATGTACAAAATAACTCATACACTTCATCCCTAGGGTCACTTTCCTTTCCTAGTCTCTAAGCTTCACTTTTTGCATCATTTCACGCTTCACTTATCTTTTCCGCATGCTATCACCATCACACTCTATAGAAAAAAATGTACGCATCTCTTATCTAATTTATGTTATCGAGTATTCACTCAACAACATAAAGTGGGGGAAAATGTAGACACAAAATTACGCACTTGGGTATATTTCTAGGTCTTAAATGCATACTAACATTCATATGATTCCTAAGCAAGAAAAATAGTAATTGACGACTGTCTTTGGCCTCTTGGATTTGTTTCTGTTTTCTAATTTGTCTTACAAACCCTACAAATCCAGATCAATATTTTTCTTATTTATATTTTATGGCTCAAGACACTAACGCCCAACCAGGATAGCGGCGCCCAAGTGCTCCTATCCCCTCTAGGTGGCCCCAAACCTTTCTTATCTTACTCACTTCTTTTGGGTATCTTTTATATTTTGGGCATATTTTTCACTTATGGGTCAACCTTCCAATTTTTCAATTACGAAATTAAAATAAGGGAATTATACAAATACATAGCTATGTGTTCAAAATAAGGGACCAAAATTTAAGCATTACAATTATCACCTAAGATTACATCTAAAAGGAACCTAAAGCACTTCAAGGTATCCATCTAACATCCATTTAAGGGAAAAGGGGCTGTATTTTTACATACACTGTATAGGAAGGGGAAGTTCATTCTATTCCATTCACACATGCTATACATTACTACATTCTAGATCTAGTCTCGCTATCAAGTGTAACTTGCACTAGGGCATCCTAGGGCACAATCCTCACACACACTCATAAGAACTACATGGAGTCTAAGATGTAGTGCATCACTCAATCATAATTTAACTTTTTCATGTGAATTTTGGGGTCATTTTGACTCCCCATATTACAGCTTTATTTTTTTGGATTTGATTCAGTTTTATGGGTGTTGCAGGTGAACATCTCTTTTGTAGGTTATAGGTACCTTCAGCAACCAGGTGTGATATATAGGTGATCAACAAGGACTATTTGTGATACTTGTGCAACACAGCTTAAAATCAGGTTTTGACCATTTTCGTAGTCATAGGCATCTAATAATAGAATCGATGCCTTGGTACCCCTTACACAATCCATGCGCCCATCTCTAGCTTGATCGTGAGTTACAAAATTTATCCTCAACATTGACGACACATTTCACCTTCTATTCAACAATTTTCCCGGTTGTATCAGTCCTTTTCTCTCTCTCTCTCTCTTCTTGTATTTAGGGTTTGTACTTTACTTGCTTATTGCTTGTGTCATATTGTATTTAGTAGTTGTGTAACATTGTTTACATTTAGTTACTCTACATTTAGGGTTTTACAAAAAACTAATTTTTGTTAAATCAATTAGTAACAAGAGAGGATGGAATTCCAAAACAATAAATAAGGTGGTTGAATATGAATTTAGAAATATTATTACTAGTGACATATGTGAGAGGCATTGCCTCTACCCATTTGGTAAAATATTTTATGGCGGTGATAATGAACTTGTGGCCATCATATGAGGTGGGGTTGATTTTTCCTATAAGGTTGAGCCCCCATTGGGAGAAAGGCCAAGGTGTAGTGATTGGTTTTAAAGCTTGAGAAGGTGCGTGAATGAGGTTCCCATGTATTTGGAAAGCCCACGAGTTCTTGACTAATTTACATGTGTTCAAATCCATAATAAGCCAATAAGTAACCAATACATAAGATATTCTTTGCTAAAACCATGTCACTTGTATGTGTTCTGCAAATACCAACATGTACCTCTGCTTTAAGATTTGGAGCATTCATCTTTATGAGACATCTTAATAGAGTCCCATATTTTTCTCTTTGATAAAGGATGATTGCAAGTATGGTATAGTGTGAAGCACATTGTGCTAAGGATCATTTATTTTAGGATTTCATGTTTTTGGGATAAGTGTGGTCATAGATGAAAGTATAAATGTCATGATACCAGGGATTATTAGGACCAACTATTTCACAGACCATGGTTGACTTAGGAAAATCATAGGCCAAAACCAAAAGATGTTCAATGAGAAACTCGGTATGTGTTTAATGGGAATTGAAATCAAGAATAAATCCAATAGTCATCATTGTATCTATTGATTTATTTTGAAGGTGAGGAACTTGTTCAAATTTTATTAACTGAAAGTAACCTTTAAGGCTATCCACCATGAGTTTATAAGGAATGATATTTTCATCTTTTACCTGATATTAATTTGTGACTTATTTGATGATTAAAAGTGAATCACCAAACATTGTCAACTCTTTGAGATTTCATGAAATATGCACTTTTAAACCAGCTATGAGGGATTTGTATTTTACAATATTTTTTACGTAAGGGAAGGTGAAGTGGAAATATTTTGGAATAACATTGTCATCTGATCTGATGAGTAGGATACCAACTCCTAATCCATGGACATTACAAGATCCATCAAAATATAGGGTCCAAGAAGGCACTTTGTATCAACATACAATATTTCTTCATCTGAAAATTTGAAATGAAGAGGTTCTGATCCCAGGTAGAGGTACTATAACAATTTTATTTGTAAGAGATTGTCCTTTGATTGATTTTTGACTAAAAAAATTGATATCGCACTCACTAAGTAGAACAACCCAACTTGACATTATGCCTATGAGAATGGGTCTATATAGTTGATATGATCCTCATGTGTGTATTTCACTAATGACTCAAGGTTTTTGTGTAATGGTTCATTACATTTGGTATCGAGCTTGATCTTGGCCAAAGTTGCGTCAAAACCATAATTGTGAAGGTTCTGCTATATCTCAAAATTGGTAGTGATTTTTTTGTAATTTTTGTGGTGTTGTGAAATCAGTCAAGTAAGATCCTCTCCAAATTTCAAGGTTTTTCACTTGATTTGCAAAAGTTATATCAATTTTATGGTTTTTCATAAATTCACTACATAGGTTAAAATTTTGGGAAATTTTCTAAGTTTCTTATATTTTCAAAAGCTTACCAAAAATTATCTAGGGTTTGTTCTCTATGTTTCTCTTTATTTGGCTAGTAACCTAAAAAATACCCCAAGCCCTAAATTTCTACCCAAACCCTAGTATCCAAAGCCACCAACCCTACATCATGATAGGGAGATCAACTAGAGGCCAAGGGAAGGGTAAAAATCATAGTAAAAATATACGTATTAGGAATATTTAGCTACATGGGCATTAGAGATAGCCTCTCAAATTGAGGACATGGTAAACACCTGCATGAAAAATGTACATGTTAAGTTTAGTCATAACTTGGTTGCAATGAAGGGAGAAATGATGCTAGAATTGGAAAATGTGAAGTGTGACATGAAAATGGAATTTGAGTCATTGAAGGATTTGCTTCTGACTAAGATCATACCTGAATTCTATCAATAATGTCCATTCAAGTTATAAGGGATCCTCAAGAAATGCACACTTTGATTCCAACCACACCAACTAGGGTGGATATTTTGCACGCACCATTGGATATTATAACCAATGACATGACATTATTTTGAAATTGGAAATGTGTAAGTTTGATGGAAAGGATCCACGCATTGGATTAACCAAATGGAGAATTTTTTGATCTCGCATCATATCACACAAGGAAAAAAGGTGACCATGACATCTTTATATCTAGAACCTGACCAATTTGTATGGCATTTTTGGTTATGTTATCTAAGGTAGACTAATGGTCTTAGTATCACATGGTTAGTTTTCACCGAAGAGATACAATTTCACTATAGTTATAGTGTGTCAGAGAATTACTTTAACCAATTAGCAAAGTTACGACAAATAGGTTCAGTAAAGGATTATGTTCATTAATTCCAAAATTTATCCTTGCGTGTGGAGAATATTATAGAAGGGTATTTGAATGACCTATTTCTTAGGGGTCTTAAGGACCACATTAAGCATGAGGTATGCATGTTTAATCCACTCAAGGTTTCGATTATATTATCATGGCACGTAGGGGCGGAGGAAAAATTTATTTGAAGCGAAGGAAAACTTTCACTTACATAAAAGACCATAGCACCTTACCACCATCATACCCTCGACCGGTTCGTGACACCTCAAAAAATTGAAGAAAAAAAAGAAAAAGGGTTATGTTTTGACTGTGACAACAAATATGGACCAGGTCATAAATGTGCTGAGAAGAATTTTGTTTACATTGAAGGGACCGATAAAGAGGAAGAAGATGAGGAAACATAAAGTGATGAAGTGGAAAAACAAGAGGAAGAATCGAAGGGCCAAAATTGATGATCTCATGTCATGCTCTATCTGGTATTAGAAATCCACAAACCCTTCAAGTCGTGGGTTACCTTAAGAAGCATAAGGTGACAATATTTATTGACTTAGGAGCACACATAATTTCATTAATAATAAGCTGACAACAAGGCTAAATTGTTTCATCTACTCAACTCTTGAATTTCAAGTAATGATTGTAGATGGTGGCATAGTCCAATGTTCAAGGAAATTTCATAAAATCATACTTATGATGGGTGACTACACAATGGAATCCACTATGTTTGTTATTCCCATGGGTGGAGCTGATATTGTCTTAGGTGTTTAGTGGCTCACAACTTTGGGAACCATAGAGCTAAATTTCTAGGAGTTATTCATGCACTTTCATTATGAAGGAAGATAGTTTGAACTTCGAGGACTACAGGAAAAAACTCCTTAGGTGGTTAGTTCTCACCAAATGCATAAGATTCTTAAAAGGGGGTGAAGGATTTATAGCATGATTTTTCTCCATAGAAGTTCAACCACCAATTACTACAGCACATCCCAATATTCAAAAGCTTATTGATAATCATGCAGTTATCTTCAAGGATCCTAGAGGATTGCCTCTTAGAAGAGATCATGATCATGTTATTCAGTTAATTATAGGAATCCAACACCCAACATCAAGCCTTATAAAATACCCATATGTGTAAAAGAGTGAGATTGAGAAGATGGTTGAGGAAATATTGGAAATGGGTATTATTTGTCATAGTAAGAGTGGTTATCTTGCTTCAGTGGTGATGGTGCATCACAAGGATGGAAGGTGGCCCATGTGTCTAGACTACAAATAACTTAACAAGTACACTATCAAAGATAAGTTTCTTATTCTTGTCATTGATGATTTTTAGATGAGTTACAAGGTGCAATTTATTTTACAAAACTATATCTTTGTTTTAGGTATCACCCAATTAGAGTAAAGAAAAGGGATATTGATAAAACAACCTTCAAAACTCATCAAGGGAATTATGAATTGGTAGTGATAAATTTTGGTCTTACTAATGCACCATCCACATTTCAGAGTTTGATGAATTTTGTATTTCGACCATTCCTATGGAAGTTTGTATTGGTATTTTTGATGATATCCTAATCTATAACAAACCATAGGAGAAACATTTACAACATGTAAATACAATCTTGGAATCCCTAGAGAAACATCAACTATATGTCAAGCCTTCAAAGTTTTCTTGTAGGGTACATGAAGTGGAATACTTAGGCCATATCTTCTCTCATGAAGGTATTAAGGTGGACCCTCACAAGATTAAGGCAATGGTGGATCGGGAAAATCCAAGAACCCTCAAACATTTAAGAGGTATAGGAACACCTCTCACCATAGCATTATTTTTATAGAACTATGGTAGTATAGCAACAACACTCACAAAATTATTGAAGAATACTCCTTTCATTGGAATGAGGAAGCTTCTAGGTCATTTGAAAATTGAAGGCGACAATGTGCACCACCCCACTATTGACAACCCCAAATTTCTATATGACCTTCATAGTTGAATGTGATGCTCCATGAAATGGGATAGGGTCAATATTCATGCAAGAAGGAAACCCCATAACATTTTATAGATGAAAACTAAAAGTAAAGACTTTGTTAAAGCTCACATATGAGAAAGAAATGATGGAAATATTACATGTAGTCAAACAATGGAGACCATACTTGATGGGTAGAAACTTCAAGGTAAAAACTGATCATGATAGTTTGAAATAATTCTTGGAGTAATGACTATCTTTAGAAGGTGAAAAAAGGGTCACAAAAATATTGGGGCATGAATTTGAGATTGTTTATAAGAAAGGGAAGGAAAATGTGGTAGCCGATGCACTATCCAGGAGGGATGAGTCCATAGAAGCATTGTTATGTGCCATCTCTATACTAAGAGAAAATTGGGTAGATCAAGCAAGGGAAGAATGGAAAAAATATGTAGAGACCCAAAATCTCATTCAGAATCTCCAGAAAGATCCAACCATATTAGAGAAATTGAAGGGTGATACATTGTGGTACAAGGACAAGTTGCATTTATGTAAGAACTCTACTCTTAAACACCATGTTCTTTTAAAGCTTCATTCTTCTCCACTAGGTGGACATTTTGGGTTCTTAAAAACTTATCATAGAGTTAAATAAGATTTATTTTGGGAGGGGTTGAAAGGATATGTTCAAAAATTTGTGGCATAATGTTTGGTGTGCCAACATAATATGGGTGAGACCATTAAGACATCGGGAATCCTACTGAACCATTATCTATTCCTAGCGAGAAGCGGGAAGAGGTATTTATGGATTTCATCACAAGATTTCCTAAATCAAAAGGGAAAAGTTTCATCATGGTTGTGGTGAATAGACTTACCAAGTATACTCATTGTGTCATGTTTCATCCTTTCACAAATCTAGTACAGGTTGTCTCTCTTTTATGGACACAATTTAAAGCTTTATGACACACCCAAAATTATAGTAAGTGATCATGATCCAATATTTATGAGTGATTTTGGACTATTTTGTTCTCTTATTTAGGTACCCAATTAGCCCAGATTTCATCTTATCATCCCCAATCATATGGGAAAAGCCGAGGTGGTAAATGAATTCTTGGAGGGTATCTTCGATTCTTTACTTCGGATAAACAAGAACGTTGGGTACATGGTTTCCAATTGTAGAATGGAGGAATAATAATTCATTTCACACTTCATCCAAAATGTCTCCATTTCTAACACTTTACAGTACCATCCCCCATCACTCATCTCTAGCTTGAAGGTCAAACCTAAGGTGAGAGACATTGAAGATCACATTCAACACCAACATAAGGCAACCTCTAGCCTTAGAGTGAATTTGGAAATGACTCAAAACCACATGAAGTAATATGTTGATCAACACCATAATGAACGATAATTTGAAGAGGGAGACTTTGCTTTTATACTGATCACATGGATGTAAGAAGTTGTCCTTAAAACAATAGAAGAAATATAATAAGTTTGCAACTAAATAATATGGTCATTACCAAGTGTTGCAGAAAATTGGTAGTTTGGAATGTAAGTTGGAGCTCCCTCGGAAGCAAAATACATCCAATATTTCATGTTTCTTTTTTGAAAAAGTTATTAGGTAAAACATTTCAACCCAGTCAGTTCTTCTTGAATTAGATGAGAAGAGACATATCATTTTAGATCTTGAAGGTATTCTTTAGACATACATCAAAAGACTAAGGACCAAATTCATTACTTGAGTATCTGATCAAGTGGAAGAATATGAATAATGAGGATGCAACATAGGAAGATGAAGCATTTATGTAGTAACATCTAGGGTTGAACAACATTGGGGAAAATGTTAATTTTAAGGGGAGGGCATGCTACACACTTATTCCTACATGTTATATTGGATATGTAGTGCTAACTTGTGGCTTACAAAATATCTCTTCTTGTCATATGTCATTCATTTATGCTTTCATATGTTTAGTAGGCTAGCCTTGGTGTTGGCCATAACATAGTAATGGTATATATAGGTGGTAGTAAGGATTAGTTAATCATCATATTGAGCACTTGAGTCTTATTGTATGGTTTGGAGGTTTCCCCCTCGAAGTGGCTAAACTATTCTACTTGCATATTGTGATCATTTATCTATAATTTTGTGTTCTTTGGTGTTCTATTGTTGCTGATATTCATATTTATCCAAGTAATTTCATTATAAGTGGTATCAAATCCTCCACCCATGTTCGAATCCCATTCGAGTTGGTTACATCATGTAGTCGAGGCACTGTGGGGTGGCTAAACATCATCGAAGTGGGGTTCATATGTATATGAGTGTGTGTGTGTGCAAACCTAGCCCATGGTTGAGCTTTGTAGAAACGTGGAGGGATGATATGATCTATGTATGGATTTCACTAACGCCTTGAGGTTTTTGTGTAATGGTTCATTACAATAGTAGATATTTGAGGGGATCTACTTTTGTAATGAGTTTGGTTGTGTGATTGAGTAAATAATGGCATGGTTTGTGAAATGAGAAAGCTACCACTAAACACACTTTCAACATGTGAATACTTTGGCTCACGATCACTAAGCATTCTAATAAGATAAAGATTGCTTGCTCTTGTCCTTGATCATTATATTGTGCTATAAATTCCCCTATTGCATATTATGTAGCATATGTGTAGAGAAGCATTGGTTTATCGATATTAGTGGCATGAATCTTTGGTGGACTTGATAGATATTTTTTTAATTTTAGAAAAGAATCCTGACATTTTGGTTCTCTTTAAGCTGGACATCCTTTTTTAGTAATTGATTGAAGTGATGACACTTATCTGCCAATTGTGAAATGAACCTTCTGATTGATTGGATCTTTCCTTGAAGACCTCTTAATTGCCTAAGATTTTGGGGAGGCATTTCCATGATAGCTTTGACCTTTGCGGGGTCTACTTTTATGCCTCTCCGTGAAACAATAAATCCTAGTAATTTTCCTAATGTGACATCAAACACACATTTCTTTAGATAAATCCCAATTTATATTCACACAATGTTTCAAAAATGCACCTCAATGCTTCTAGATGATCTACTCATGTTTTAGACTTTTCTAGGATGTCATCTACATAGTCTTCCATGATATCATGTAGCATATCGTGAAAGATGACTGTCATCACTCTTTGATATGTGACACCTACATTTTAAAGGCCAAAAGGCATGATCTTGTAACAAAATGTGTGCCATGGTGTGGTGAACATTATTTTATATTTATATTATTCAATAATTTGTATCTAATTGTAGCTAGAAAAATCATCCATTAGGGAAATAATTTCATGACTTGCTATCAAATCCATGATCAATTGACGTTTGGTAAAGGAAATTCATCTTTTGGACAAGCCTTGTTAATATCCAAAAATTGATATATAGTCGATGCCCGAGTTTTCTTTGCCACATGTACTATGTTTGAAATCCACGTTGAATAGTCTATTGGTTGAATGAATCTTGCTTCCAAAGTTTTAAATCCCAACTTTCAAAAGCAATGTAACTTTGGGATGTATTTTTCTCAATTTCTGCTTGACATGTTTTTCATCCGGATGTACCACAAGGTGTTGTACTTCAAGATATGGATATAGTTTTGACATATCTTTGTAGGCCCATACAAAAATATCTTAAAATTTAACAACGAGTGTTCTACTATATCATTATCTAACATACTTACACCAAGTTGAAAAATCTTTAGTTGTGTTGGTGTCATGCGATGTTAATGTCTATTGTTTCCTCCACCAACATTTTAGATGTGTCCATTGCTGAAAATGATATTGTTGGTTGATGTAAATCATTAGCTTGAGATGAATGAAATACCCCTCTCTCTATAAGGTTTTCACTAGGAGATATATCCCTTTTCTTTTTATTATTTTTCATTTTTGATTTTGTGTTTCTCGAATAACACCTTAGTGAGGTTTTCACTATGGGAGATTTTTTTTCATTTTTTCATTTTTTTGTTTTGATTTTTACTTTTTTGTGGATTGGGGTACTCCAGTTCCTCACAAAAAATTAGTAGATGTGTTAAGGTCAATATCTAACCCTTTCATGTGATCGAAAGGGGATAAAATCCCGAGTCTTGAGAAACTCTTCAATGGCCTCATCATTTTGAAAGAGATCCATGGAGACATGATTTAGTTGATCCTGACTTATAAGGGTAGGATAGACAAGTTGGAAGTCAATGGTATTGATGGAAATATTTTCAATAAAAATGTTTGTTTCAACAAGGTCATTAAGGTGGAACTTTTCTCATCATCGGAATTAGTGTCCTCACCACTAGTCGAGACATCAAGTAGAATTGGTGAATTTTCAAATGTACGAAACCAAGACATCCTTTTTTAGTTTGTCCAAGTCTTTTACCTTTCCACTACATATTTTTCATGATTTTGTGCACTTTAGTATATTTAAATGATTCATAGAAAGAAGCAAATCCATCATCATATAGCCAAGATCTTGAAGAACTCGAGAATGTGTTCTTCATCTAGATATCCAAACCTTTGCCACATAGACTTACCAAGATTATAGATAGGAGTAATTTTTATATGGGGAGTGTTGGATTGGCCATAACTGTGGGGGATAATGGTAGGTTTTCAACATGGAGGGAATTTTGGAGCTCATGCTCTCTAAGATATTTTATCTATGATTTTTAACATAGGTGGAGTGGAAGAAGTGTTGAGTTGTGGATCTCAATTACTTCAGATTAGCATGCAATGTAAAACTTGTTGGAAAACACAGTAACCATCATCGGTTAGGAGGGGTTGACATCGGTCACCTAGGGTGACATCGGTCAGGAAAGGAGGAATCAACACTAGTTAGGGTGAACTAACATCAGTTACCTATGCGTGAGTGTTTTAATTAACTCTCGGAATTAGATCTATTTTTAGCATTAAAGTATATCTATTGATTGTAATTGCATGACTAAGTGCTCTAAGTTTATAAATTCCTATATAAGCATGAAAGCTAGGGTTTAGAAGTAAGAATAGAAGAAGAAATTGATTATTGTGAGAATAATTGAGAGAGAGAGAGAGAATTCTTGGAGGAGAAGCAAAAGCTTGAGAGAAAGAAAGTATTGTACATCTAAGAGGTGTGGAAGATTGTAAATCTTCAATTGTATATCTTGTCAAATCTTTGGATAATAGATTGGCTTGTTTCTTGGTGGATGTAACCCACATTGGGTGAACCACGTTAAATCTGGTGTTGATTTATATCTCTTGTTTTGTATATTTCTTTTGGTAGAATATCCTCTTTTATTTGGATGTATGCTTAGATATGATATATTATCTGTACAACTGGTGTGCTAACCCCAACAAGAAGTGGATGGTTGAAGTTTCATCAAAACCTCAGGGTCTATGCAGGTTTCATCTTTAAATGGGATAAGGTGGGGAGAAGAGGATTTATCTATAGAAGGAAAATAATTTACTTGTGTATGTCTTCCTTCTAAGAGTTTACAATACTCAAAAGGTTTAACATTTACACGTAACATGAATTATTTGCCTTCATAAGGGAATTTGATGCACTGATGGTATGTAGAAGGGACAAATTGCATGATGTGAATCCATGGGTGGCCTAGGAGGATGTTATAAGATGTTTCTACATCCACAACATGGAAAAACATGTCCAGGTTTGAGGTCCAACTTTGATCTTTAAAGAGATAGTACCCATGAATTTCCTTTCATTATTATCATAACCATGAATGATGATGATGTTAGTGCCTATACTTTCCTCAATGTAACCTAGACATCTCAATAATTTCATGGAGTAAATATTCAATGTGGCTCCATTATCTATAAGCACTTGTTTGATCTTATGATGTGTGATGAATGCTTCTACATATAAGGAATTATTATTGGTAATATTGGGGTTTAAGAGGTCATGAGGACCAAATGACAAAATTGGATTATTGGATGATAAGTTGGCAATTAAGGCCTAAAATTGTTGAGAGTTAATATCCTTAGGAACATGTGCCTCATGGAGTGCATGAGTAAGGATACTTTGGAGCACGAGAGATGTCTTGAGAAATTCCATGAGGGAAATTTGCACGTTGGTATTCTCTAATTGTTTGATTATATCGTAGGAATTAGATGAAGACTTTGCATTCAAGGATTGTACATTTGTAGTGGACTTAGGATTAGACATTTGTTGCGATGTTATGGACGTAGAGATTTGTTTAGAAGTGGGTACCAAATTTTTTTATCTCGTTGTTATAGCACAAGTATGAGTATTAAATTTAATAGTAGCTACCATGTCTGACATATGATCTAACAATGAAATGATAGAATCAAACTTGACATTGTTTGATGTTTGACCCTTGTCTTTTACATTATTATTTGTACCATGCTTAGGGAATGGGTCCCAAAAGACATGTAATTTCTCATTTGGTGTCTTGTTATTATATTTTCCTTCTATTTTGATGTCTCCATTATCAATTACATATTATATGAAGTGACATTGTCTTACAAAACAATCCATAGGATATGCATGGATATGATGGTAATCACAATATTCATTTTCTCTGTACCATGTGGGTTTAGGTTGTCCTTATTCAAAAGGACGTGTGAATGGGTATGTCACCATTTTAGTGCTTGTTAATTGATGGAGGACACTTGAAAGGCTTTCTCCAAGAGGCATAAATTATCATCTTCTTAAGTGGAGCAATTTATTTGTTATAAAGGATTAGAGCTTGTTTGATTTTTTAGATTTAATAGATGTTGATGAGTTGGATTTTGCATATTTTGAATATGAAGAGAATCAATGATTCTCATTTACAACATTTCAATTTTAGTTGAAAAATTTATATTTATCATGATTTTTATTGTTTTTGTTGTTTGTGATTATTAGGTTGATATTTTGAAGGTGATGAGAGCCCTCTCAATTTGTTGTCCTTTTCTATTACTTATTCGAAGTTTGTTAAACAATGCATTTGCATTTGAAAAAATGGTTTTAAATTTAGATTGGGAATGAATATACTAACTAATTATTTTTAGGTATAAAGTAAAGGAATCATCTTGCAATTCCTTGCCATAGTTTAAGAAACGCAAAAAAAGTTTCATTATTCCTTTGCTTTATGTTGCAAAGGTCCATCATTGTAATTTCATAATCTAGATTGAATGAAAAATGTTTGAAAAACTTCTTAGAAGGTCTGCAAACATTGTGCTTAATCCCTTTGAAAGGTGTAAAAACTAGTCCAAAGCTTTCCCTTTGAAAATTTTAGGAAATAGGTGCAAGAGAAAGATGTCATTGTATGCCACTTCTTGGCATGCCATGAAAAATTATTTGATATGTTCTCTTAGATCATGTTTTCCCTTGTATTTATCAAATTTGGGCATTTCAAAGGATTATGGAAAGGTACATGCAACATATCCCTATCGAATGGATAAGGACATAGCTCATCAAAATTAAATTATTTTGTACACTTTTGAAGTCCCATTAATGTTTCTTTCATACTCTTTCATTCTTGTGTGAATGGGGAGTTTACTCAAGAATGTCCATGGTAACATCATTGTCATGTGTTGATTTGCGTTCTTCCTCTTTTGTAGGATTTTCATTATTTGTGAGTTGGCGTGTCAGCTCTTTAATTTTGGATATCAAGTCTTCTTTTGATGAATCAAATGTAGTGGTTGATTTTGCATTTTTCTTACTAGACTTGGGTTTGTCTATTAAGTCTTTTAAGTGTTCATGCCCAAAATATGAGGGTAGCTTTTCACCTTTTCTAAGAGGAGAAGTGGATATTGGTTTTATTTTGCATTATGAAGTGATCAATAGCTTCTTTTTCTCCTTTTGATAGTTTGTGTTATTCTATAATGTCTTCATCTTCAAAAGCATTATGACCAAAAGGATTGAATATTTCATACTCCTAATGGGAAATAGTGCTTTTGTTTCATGTAAACACCATTTTTATAGGTAAATACCTAATTGAATAGTGATTTTAATATTTCGGTAGAAGGTTTGACAAAGTTTGAACTAAAAATGAGGATGTAGTGGGAGAGCTGATGATAGATTTATATGATATGGTTCTGGGATCAAAGCCCTCTATGTGGAGTCTATAGTTGATTAACTAAAATTAACTAAATATAGGTATGTGGGGATTAGTTAATCTAAGATATGAACATCTGTAAATAAAGTAAATAAATGTAATGAATAAGTGTGTAAATGAGCTAAATAACTATGCAAAAGTAAATGCTAACCATAATGAGAAGAGGAAAGAACTCAACTAAATAACATATGCTCGTGGGACTTTGTCATAGTGGTGACTAGAAAATATAGAGGTGGCATGAATGTGCGAAGCTCTAAAAAATATGGATATGGATTGATTCCTTAGGGTGGAGTGCACAATGGGTTCTCTAGTATGAAAACTGGGAACCACTGGTTTGTGTGAAAGCTCAAACTGATTTTCATAGGGTTGGGAGGAGGTCTAAAATCCTTTACGTATGTTGCATAAGATTTGCTTCCCCAAACTAGATGTCACTGATATTCCAAGATGATGAGAAGACCTGCTAAAGACCAAAAGAAGTATCAAAACCCTAAAAATAAAGATGTAAATGAATGGGTTGGAATGACCTTAGCTGCTACAACAATGGGCTTACTAATTGAGCACTTTGCACTACATTTCGGACCCAAATGTAGTTTTTGTGAGTGTATGCATAATGTGCCCTAGGTGCTCTTGTGCTAATCGCACTTTGTGAAGTAGCGAGAAATAACTAAATGTAGAAAATGTAATAGTATGTGTGCATGGAATAAAATAGAATCCCTCCCCCTATGAAGTGTGATGTAGATGTCCTAGCATTGTGCCTTGATGATGGAGCTATGTGGATGCAAGTAATCTCTAATGTAATAGATGTATGAAACTCTAGATGAGTGAAAGTAGTAAGTGATGTTTGGTCCCTCATTATGGTCTTATAAATTATATTTATAGGGTTATCTTGGTCTAATTTCATAATTAACCTTGAAAATGCCAACCATAAGAAAGATAAAGACCTCAAATGACTACAAAGAGCCTAAAAAGTGGTGGGAAAGTGTAAAAAGAACCAGGATGCCCCTTGTGAGACTAGGGTGCCCATAGGTGCCCCAAGTTAATCTGGGCACCCCGAGTTGAGGATAAAGCGGTGTGGGATAAAATTGAAAGTTGATGGCATAGGGTGAATAACAAAAATTGAAACTAAACTATAAAAGTATAACCACTAGTTAATCTAATTAGGAGGACTAAAACATTGTATAAATGAAACTAAAATAATATGGAATATAGTAAATAATTATTCTAAGTGAAACAAAACCCTAAATATGCAAGATAAGGAAAGGAAATGGCTTAGCTAATTTTAAGAGATTTTCACGAGGTTTTCACGGGGTCTGAAATAGAATATGGAAGTGCGGATGTTCACTCGGAAAGTCTTGTAAAGGCTATATTTGGGAGATCCCCAACTAAGGTTGCTTGAACGGGGGGCATCTGGGAAGATTATGAGAAACCCCTAGGCATCTTGGTCTACTGATTGGGTGCTTTGATCTCTGTAAATGCTTAGGGTCTAAATTTTGTAGGATCATAAGGTATATGTGAACACTTTCATCTTTCGCACTAGATCTGCTTTGGATGAGTAGAATAATAACTGCTTAGAAGAAAGGAAGTATTAAAACCCTAAGAAAAGTAAAGATATCAAAAGGAATGGGTCGAATGACCTTAGCCACCAAAATAGTGGTCTTATCACTGAGTGTTGCATTACATTTCAGACCTAGATGTAGTTTTGGTGAGTGTGTGCATGTCGTGCCCTAGGTGCTCTTGTGCCAATTACACTTTGCGAAGTAACAAGCAATAATACATATAGAAAATGTAATAGCATGTGTGCATGTACAAGAATAGAATCCCTCCCCCTATGCAATGTGTTTTGATGTAGAACTCCTAGCCTTGATGCATGACACTATGTGGATGCAAGTGATGCAATGGATGAAACTCTAGATGGAATGATAATAGTATGTGATGCTAGGATCCTCATTATGGTCTTATAACTTTATATTTATAGGGTTCTCAAGCTTAGTTTCATAATTAAACCTAACATGGCCAAATGGGAAAAGGATAAGGATGAAAAATGGCTAGAAAGGCCACAATAAAGAAACAAGAAAGAGAAACATAGATCAGGGTGCCCAAGGAGGGACCAAGGCACCTTCGGACACCCCAAGATAGGCTTTGGCCTTACGATTTTGGGCTAGAATGACAGGTCAATTGCTAAACAAGTGGATAAGTATAGAAAAATACGCGGGAATGACAAAATAAAATATAAAAAAAAGATGGCCAAAATATGGGATTAATTAGTACTTTATTCACTTGAGAACCTTCTAAATAGTAGTATAAGACTAGGCTAAATAATTCCTAAAGTACATAATTTTGTGTCTACATTTTTCCCCCACTTTATGTTGGTGAGCGGAACACTTGGTAACATAAAGTAGATAGAGATGCGTACTCTGATATCCATGTAGAGTGTAGAAGAAGACGTGCGATGGAATAGACTCAAGCGTGGAATGACAAAAAGAAAAAATGTGGAGGAACGTGGATTATAAAGATGAAAAATGTGCATGAAAAGTGATAAGAGTGAATTTTTATGTGGAACGCGTGTGTAGTTCTTTGTTGTGTGTAGTGTACTTGCATGGTTAGTAAAGGAAAGTGCATGTAGTGGTGTGTTGTCATTTTTGTTTTTGATGATGTTGTTGCTTTGTTTAAAAGCATGCGAGGCCATTTTTAAAAATTGACCCCTTAAACTTTATCAAAATGTAAAATTATGATTCTTGTCTAAAGAGGGTGTCAAGATCTTTCCAAAAATTTCTTGTTTGCCCAAAACCAAGCTTTCTAGCATAAGTTATGGCCCTCCAAAGTTTTCCTAACTTGGAGGGAAAATTTTCCTTGGCGGGCCCATGAGATCAAATTTTCCCATTGAAAAATCCTTTGAAATTCTTTTGAAAATTTTTGGGGATTTTTTTGAAATTTTCCCCGCCATCCCTTGAGCTAACTAGAGGCTGCCACATGGTAGCATGGGGTGACAGCGGGGGTGGGAAAACCTCGCAACTCTCTCCCTTGAAATTTTTGTTTGGAAAATTTTACATATTTTCCCATTGGCCTTGCACTCCCACCCTCTCCTGGTGAGACCCTTACTGCGGGCATGTGGACCCATGCACGCCATTTACCCCCTCTCCTCCCTGTGGCAAAATTTTCCAACTTTCCCCGCCACTCCACCTGTCTCTCTCCCTTCTCCCCACATTGGTTTGTGGAGCGCCACGTGTCCTTGGTGGACCCGCGGAGTGCGCGGCAGTGCTAATTGGAATTTTTCCTCCCTATCGCGAAATGTCTTAAATGCCTTTACCACCCCGCTCTTACCTCATCCTCTCCCCACCTTGGCTTAGAGCTTGAAACATGTCCTTAGAGGACTGCGGAGGTGCGGAGAAATGTAGACTTTGCACCCAAGTGAGAAAATTGATAAACATTTCCCCATGACCCGCCAACCCGAAAATTGCTTTTTGCCCCCGCTCAACACATGTCCCCTTTTGGGAAAATTTAACCCCTAAGGTCCGCCGGTCCATAATCAAGTTTTATAAAGATTTAGGAGGACTTCTTTATATCGTTGGAAAGGTGAGAAAATTTCCTATCCAATGGATATGATTTAGGGAAATTTTGAATGCATTAAGTGTGAGAAAAATCTAGTTAAAAATTTGAGCACATTAGAGAGTGGGTATGGTGATATCTTACCCCTTCGAACCTAACACAAACTTCTAACCCTAAAATTTGGACCATGTGACCTCTGATAATTTTTAATAGATGAAAAGTATGTTCTAGTAATTTTAGACTTGTTACGAACTGATAGTGTCAAGTTGTTGTCTTGTAACACAGTTATAGACACTTTTAATAAAAAAATATTCCATAATTTTCCTAACCCACCTAGGTTGTTTATTGGGTCTCAAGTGGGTTGTTTTAACGAGCATCACATCTACGGTGAAATAATCTAGATATAGATATTAATGAATCATGGACTAAACAATAAATATAATATGGTTAACCATACATGAACCGATTCGATTATGTTTAACACCATTATCCAACCAATATCATCCATTGCATTAAACACTATAAAACACGAAGCTTCTTACACTATAAATTATCTCCATGAGTCATGCATGCATTAGAACCAACAACATAACTCTATAATAATTCATACACACTAAAATACATAGTTCAATACATATTTATATGGGTGGGGACTTTCCCTTCACTTTGCTATGCACTTCTCAAAATAGGTCACATGCTTGATAATAGTCATGCACCTTTACTGATAACATACATACATGCAAGTGTTCTAATAATAGATGTCCTATAGTGAATGGAAGAAGGAATCATATTATTAGCTCAAACCATGCATGACACTTATCAATTGCTCATTCCCAAAATACCATTGTGTGTCACAAAAGTCTAAAATTGAGGATTATAGAAATTTGAATTGGTGAATATTATGTGGTTCGCAGCCGACTTATTCACTAAAAATTTGACCGACATGTCCCTTATACTATTCATTTCACCTATATTTTACACATATATAAGAGCTTATGAATGTAATTCACCATAATTTTGAATCATATCGTGTGCATATTCACCTAAGTAAACATAAGAAAATTCAAAATCTGCATATCCAACTCGAGCCATCATCCAACTCACGAGCCGTCTAACTCTAAACCATCTAACTCTAGGTTGTCCAACTTTGGGCCGTCCAACTCGAGAAGTCCAACCCTAACCCTCTAACTCGAGCCGTCTAACCTCTTTAGTCTTCCAACTCTAATCTATCCATTAGTCCAACACCTAGCCATCCAACCCCTTAACCATCCCTTAGCCATCCAACACCTAGCTATCCACCCTTTTTATCCAACCCTTAGCCATCTAACACCTAGCCGTCTAACCCATTAGCCATCCAATATTATTATCGTCCACCCTAAGCCATCCAACCCTATGCCATCCAGACCCTTAGTCATCCAACCTTGAGCCATCCGACCCATAAGGCTTAAGCCATCCAATAACTTAGGTGTCCAACCCTCTGTCGTGATCCATTAAACCACTCAGTGACTCAGTCGTCCAACCCTTGACTGACCTAGGGGCCTAAGCAGTAAGAAGTCATGGATACTAGAAATCAGGGCAAGAAGATTACAAATTCAGCCAAGTCCAAAAAGGGTGCAAATACTTTGCTTGGCTATTTTGGAAAATCACAAAAATGAAGTCTGTTTCTACATCAGCTAAAAATATCGGTATGTGGCACTTGTTATTTACTGGTTATTTAATCTTACAAAATTTTATAATTATGTTTATCATACTCTTATTGGAATTCTTCATACTCTGTAAAAATTTAACTGTAGATAAAATTAATAATAAATAAGTAACAATTTTATAGAATTATTTACAGACGTTTCAGAAATACCTTCCCAAAATAATCAATTTATAGATATCGATGATCCATTATATGTTGAGGAAAACATTCTGTCCCTTGACGAGTTAGAAGTACATGAAAATTCATCGAATTCTCAAAGTACACCAACAGAGGAAGCTTCTACTCCGAGTTCTATTTCCAGGAAAAGGAGACATGAGAATCAAAATATTCCTACTTGATGCTCGAATGCAAAAAATTAAATCCCAAGAAAAAAAAAGAAAATATGTCAGAAGAAAGAGGGAAAACTGGACTATTGGAAGAAAATTCCAGTTCGAATGGGCTACAAAATATCCTTTTATTGAACCTGTGTACACTGAAAATTGTAATGTTGTTCCAACACAATGTCGATGCAAAATATGTGGTTGGAAATAGGGGAAGGAGCACACAATGCAACTCAAACTAGACACAATTGAAAAGCACTGTGGGAAAATGTACATTTCCCAAAAGCTAAAGGATGGCAACATAGTCAAAACACATAAATGGAAAGATGCAAAAGATTGTCTACATGTCAAATACGTAGAAGAGTATGAAAAGGAACAAAAACATATCAAATATATAAATGAAAAAGGTGGGACCATAGTAGCCAGATTGAGCAAAGCTATGGAGGTAGAAATGCAAGCAAAAGGTATTCAGTTTGCTACCGTATTTCATATAATGAAAAGGGGAAGACCGATGTCAGATTTCGGAGAAAATAAAATGTTGTATCAAGTTATTGGTCTAAAGAACATTCCTCAATCTCATTGGTTAGATACTAGTGGCTGGGAGATTGTAAAATGTCTATCTATAGTAGAAAAGGAGGATCTGAAACTATGTGTTCAAAAGGCAAAGTATATTTCCCTTTCATTAGATGAGGTTACTACAGTTGATAATACTTCATGGATATGTATTCATGTTTACACATTTGCTAATGAAATAAGGACTCCACACCTCTTAGCAATTCATAAAATGACTGAGAATTGCAATTTTGAATATATATAAATTGGTGTTGTCAAATATGAAGGATATCGCCGGAATGGATGACTTTTCCATTGCAAAAAATTAGTTTGTGTCGGAACCAATGGTGTAGCTGTAATGCAGGGAGCAAGAAATGGTTTGTGTGTTAGACTTTAGACAGCTATTGCTCCGTATATATGGTTGTTATCCACTACATGGCTCATAGAATGAATCTCACCTACAAAATTGTGAGCACATTTGAAAATGTAGCTAAAGTAGAGGAATTGATACATGATCTTCATGCCTATTATTCTAGCGATCAAGAGAGATTTTAAAATTTCAAAAATTTGCTATTGGATTGATGATAGAGGAAAAAAACTTCTCAAAGATGTAGATACCAAATGGATATCTATGTATGAACTTCGTGTAGAATATTTGATGAATATCCTTCATTGATAGGATTTATGTTTAAATACCATAGGGATGTAGATAAAGCTAAAGATCTATTGTGTCGTCTAACTGACATAGAAAATTTACTCACACTCTGTGGTATTTTTCCCATGTTGAGGGAGCTTAATATTTTAACGAAGCATGCACAAGATCATTCTTTCTACATTACAAACTTCATAAGACTCAGAAGATGTGTTTGTCTAGAGTTTAGAAAGTTTATATATTTCTGATGGTAGTTTTCAGGGTGCTACTTTTGAAAACTAGAATGCATTGACATGATTTGAAAAATTCTAGGTGCTTCTTAAAATACAATATACATGATCATTTGTGTATAATAGCACATGGAAGAGAGATTCCACTTCATACATTCCAAAAAAGAGTTGATATGCCTAACTCAGAAATAGAAGAAGTACAAGTGACACAAAATTTATATGATGCAGTATTAATGGAAACTAGGAATAAGTTGAGAAAGATCTCTAAATCATTAGCTAAAGAGATCCGGAAAGATTCAAAAATGATAAAATTCTTGAAGCAATGGGAGTTGTAAATCCATAGTTCTGGAATTTTTTAGGTGGCAAACCACACACATCTATCAGTCCTTTATTTCTCAAAAATATGGGTGATCTAACTGATCATTTCTCTAAGACTGTAGAGATAAATGGAGTTTCTGTAGAAGGTATTTTGAAAATAAAACTACTTAGTTCATAGTCAATGGATTTTGCTAATACTATGATACAACAAGTTCAACTTCTACAAAACCCACAGGATTACAGTGCCATGAAAAGGATTTGGAAGGATATCTGTTCCAGTAGTATTCTAAGTGAAGATTTGAGTGAGTATATAAATCTGTATGAGCTTTTCCAAACAATGATTTTGGGTTCAGTGGAAGATGAGAGGGTTTTCAGTGCATTATCCTTTTTAAAGTCCAAACTTTGAAACAAATTGGATAGGAATCTAGAAAGTTGTCTCAGATTGTATGTTTCACGTTACTCAGTGGAGTCTTTTCCTTATGATAGAGCACTAGCATTGTGGAATTCACTTGTAGAAAGAAGAGGAGTTAGTAATATTTTCCCGACCTAGGGGATCGAGGCAAATCACCAGATCATGCTACAGTTGATTTCCAAGACACAAATGAAAGCGTTGCTCTAGGACTATTCCAATTCACCTAGATTACAACTTTTCTATTGGAACAATGTCATTATATGTTTCAATTATCCCATTTGTGTTTTATATTTAGTTATCAATTTCAGAGTGAAATATTTACTCATTTGTCTTTTATATCTATTAATTGATTTAATTTACATGTGCAACAAATCAGAAACGTAAATATTTAAAAGAAACAAAATCAAGTAAATTTAAGCAACTTTCAATAAATTTAAATATTGATGTATTTCATATAGAGATTACAAATTTCAAAAAATGAAATATTATATTTGTCTTTATTTGATCCTTTGCCATTTGAAACGTAAATATTTTAAAGAAACAAAATCATGTAAATTTAAGCAAGATTTACGTAAACAATAAAAAAGAAACATAATTTGTATTAACAACATAGAATAACATTGTACAATTCTAATTTCCAAAGTTCTTTTGAAATCTATCTCTCATGTGGCCGTTGGAGCCTGGTGGATTACTTTATGAAGAAAATTACAAATTCATAAAGCATTTTCGGCCAATACAATTACAAAAAAGGGGTTGTCATAACATATCAAAGCTTCCGGACAAGTTCTGTCATATAAGGACACATTACGAGGTCATCCTCTTTTCTGCCTATGATTCAAAATCATAGTTGTCCTTACATCTGCCACACATGAAATAAAAAAATAAAAATGGGGCTAGCCACTATCTTTTAATTCCTACGCTAGTGTCGGAATTGTGACAACACACCTGTCACATGGTGAACTTTACTAACATATCTTATTTTATGTTGCAGGTGAGGCTTGTTCTTTTTCTTGTGTTAGAGGTGGAGGATTCTGTTGCATCTGTGCAGAGCTATCAACTATAACTCCTAATGCCTGTAGATCTCATGTTGCGGTATTGATATTCTCTAGAATATTCATCTCCTCCCTTGCTACATCTCCTACGTAGACAAAAGTGTTGCATCCGCATCTGTCTTTTCCTTAAGTAAGACCTTTGGATCCATCTTATGCTCCTTTATTATCCTTCTCAATGTATTATTTTGTTTATTTATAACAATGAGTTTTTCCTTCAACTGTGCAAATGAATTGAGGCTTTTGCAGGGCATTCTTCAAATGTGCTTCAAAAATAGCTGCTTCTTTCTTTAAATTTTCATATTTTTCCTGCAAAACACAAAAAAATTAATTATTAGTGTATTAGATAAAATGAAAAAATATATTGTAGTGCATATAAGATAAGGATTTTGGAAATTTGCATATAAAACTAAAATCCCACTCACAACAAATTTTTCTTTTTCAGCATTTTCTATTAAGACATTTGTCTTGTCTTTAGCCCATTTATTGTAGTAAGCATGTGCTTCGGCATTGAGATTCTCCAACCTGTTTAGCATTATGTCGATAATTTCATCATTGTAGTCATTACTATATGAAATAGTCCTTGACTGAGCTTTGTTTAGCAAAACATCCTACCATGTTGGTTGGCTCTCTATGGCAGTGAACAATGAATGCCTTTGAGCATGATTATGGTATCATGTATTTATTTCTTTTATCAAATTTTTTTCTCTCTTCTCCCAAGACCACACCAAATCCACATCAAACATTACAACCTCTTGAATTTTTCCCCCATACTATCTGATATCAGATTTTCTAAAATAAAATGTGTCTTTTCATCATCATTTTGTGGAGCATTTCTTGGAGGAGGAGAGTCATTTCCCTATATTACATGCACATTTTGTTGTGGTTGAGGCAGAGTAGATTGAATCATATCGTGCGTGTAAAAATAATTACCCTTGTCTACATCGCCACTATCAAAGCCAAATACTCCTCATCAAGGGTGATGTTATTGAAAAGTTGTGTGGCTGTTACACTTAAAACACCACCTAGTGATAGTCCAGGAAATTTTGTGGTAGCAGGATGAACTGTTCTTGCTGACTCTGTAGGAAACCTTATATTCTTTCCTGCAGTTCTTCTTTTTGTTTGGACTGGACGTGTTGGAGGTATTGGTGGCCTCCTTGCAAGTGGAATGTGCCCAGATGCCACCACACCTACATAAAGAAAACAACAAATTGTTAGAATATTATGATTGTGCTTTGTAAATGCTAAAAAATTGTAAGGAAACAAAACATGCTATATATTATACATTACAATATACCTTGCATAGACGGAGACATAATTGTGACATTTTGATCTTCAAACCCGGAATGAGTTTGATCTTCATCATCAAACTCAGTAGTTTCTGAATATAATAAATGTATAAAAGAACAATAGAAATATTAAAATACAATAGTACATACAAATTCTATATTAATTGTTTGAATTAGTTATTTATAAAAAGATAACGTCATACCTGAAGTTAAATGCGATGGTAAACGTGTTGCGCATATCGACCCCCGAGGTCACTTTTGATGAGGAGGTCTTACTGGTGTTGATTCTGTTGAATCCATGTCAAAATCAGTAGAGACCTCTGGAGGGGCTTTACCTCTAGCAATTGCCTCCTTATGAGATGTTGTAGCTATAATTTTTCTCTGCAAAACAAAATCACACAATTATTATTTTATCCAAAAAAATTGAATTTGAAATCCTTAGAACAAGTAAACATTAAAAGTAACTGTTACCAACTTACCTGTTGTTCTTTGAGAGTAAGACCAATCATTTGATCATTGATTGCAGTTGGAATTTTATTTTGCAGGAATTTCGTAGTACACTTCATAATAAAATGCAAGAATATAATTACAACAAGAGAATACAATCCTAGATTTATCAGATTGGTTGGCTTTGCGGGCATGGGAGATATCTGATTTTATTTTGTTGGACAAATAACTACACCAATCAAATTGTTGCCCTGCTAGTGTCCATAGTAAATATTGAACTACCCAATACAGAATGTCTATAGATCTTCCCTGTAAAAAAATCCTTTCCTGAAAAAGTGATGCAACTGTAATAAAGAATTTGTTTGCAATACCTTGTAGAAGAAGGCCTCTTGATGAACGATTAAGAGGAGCTTGATAATAGAGAAGAAATGTTAGAGCCTTGGGTGGTCCAGTAATGTTAAGAACTTAAGAACAAAAGCATTTGAAAACAATAAAATTACCATCAACCTTGTACATTGTAATGTGACTCCAAAAACTTTTTTGTCTTCTATAAGAACAACCTTTGTAGTAACGACTCAGTTTATTTTCAAATGGTAAACCAGTTAACCGATGTATGTCCTCGGGTTCAATTGAGAAAGAAATTTTATGACGTCTTGGATGCACGAGGAGAACAAAAAATTTACCATCATTCTCATTGTAAGAGGTGAGAAGGTAATCAAGGACTGAAGTATCAGTATCGAATTGGGGCATGTCCACAAGCCCGGTAAATTATGAGTTTTCGACCCAATCCTTTTGTTATTTTTCTCTTAATAGAGCTACAATCTATGGGCACATGAGGTTTTTGTATTGAAATTTGGGTGTAGGAATAGATGTGGTGTTGGCCATTTCTGAAATTTGGGAGAAGTTTTGAAGATTGGAGAGCTCAGAGAGTCAGAGCACTAGAACTTTCGTAGAAAAGTGAATAATTCAACCTTGAATGGGTATTTATAGGGGTCTGTATGGTTTAAAGGATACGGGGTAGCAAACTATTGGCTAGAAGTGGTGGCCCAACCCTTACTCACCCAATCCACATGATCAAATGTTAACCATCCAACCCATGTGACCAAACGTTAACCGTCCAACCCACTCCGACCAACCTCAACCATTACGTCCAACCCAGTAATTGTCTAACCACCAACCCGTCCAACCCACTGGTGTCCAACATTTGGCCCCAACCTACACCCATCCAACCCTAAGCCATCGACCCTCTCTATCCAACTCAACATCCAACACACCATCTAATGCATGACTATCCAACTCTCACCATCCCCAACCTTGAGCCATGTAACCCCTCTCGGCTTCCATTAAACTCATAGTCCAATCCTCACCACCTAACCCTCACTAGTCTAACCCTAAACCATCCAACCCCTCAACCGTCCAAGTCTTAGCCATCCAAACCCTCTCCCATCTAACCCAACATCTAACCCTTGACCATCCCCCCTAACCCATCTAACCCTAACCCGTCCAACCCTAAGCCATCTAACCCATTACCCGTCGAACCCTTACGTGTCCAATCTAACCCTTAGTTGTCCAACCCCTCATCCCATCCAATCCACCATCTAACCCTTGACCATCCACTCCTTACCCATCCAACCATCCCGATCCGTTAGACCCCTCACCCGTCCCACCCACCGTCCCAACCCTTTTCCATCCAACCATCACCCGTCCAACCCTTAGGCATCCAACCCTCCCCCATCCAACCCACCATCTAATGCTTGGCCGTCAAACATCCGCCCGTCTAACTAACCCTCACCCACCTACCAACCCCTACCACTCTATCTATCGGCCGACTTCCCACCCAATGGAAATTCCCAGAAACCTACCTAAATAACTTTGCAAAATGAGGGAAAAATGCTCTCTGTAAAATCACCTTTGCTACGAAACATTTTTTCATATATTAGCCAACAATTATAAAGTCAATTTTTGAGATTCACCAATGTTTCGAAAGTATTTTTTAGATGGGTCTTCTTAAAATGAACCCTAATGTGTGCTTCGCATGCTATCTCCAAAAATAGTCCTTATCCATAAAATCGGGTAAGTCCCGAGCCAAACTATTCTCGCACACCTTTCCTTTCCTATCTTCCCGCACCTTAAAATGTTCCTTATTCCCGTGTGTGTGTATATTTTGTGTGCCTTCTCCTTAGAAAAATATTCTATCTGCTCAACATTACCTAACACTAAAGTACATTTCTATCCCGACAATGGGAATTCTTTTTGATGTTCCCAAATAATAAAGAATAAGTGATGAAATAATTAAAGAATCACTATACAAAAGAATGAACCTTTACTCTGCAACATCCTCTTCTTCAACTGGGAGGATCAACTCTAGATATTCATTTTTGATCTCAGCCTCCAATGTCTGCTAGTCATTTAGTGCAATCCTTGTCTTTTCTGGAATATCTGTGGCTATGGCATCTAGTTCATCCTAAGTGATCTTTTCTTTCTCATTTTGTAGCACTTGGACAACATTGGCCATACCTGACATCATTCCTTCTAGAAGATCCATCTTCTATGCTATGAGCTTCCTAATCTCATCTATCCTCTCCTTATGTGAGTCCTGGAGCTCTGCGAGAGCTTCACACTTTTGTTTCACCAAAGTGCTAGCCTAACTACGCACCCTAATGTCTCATCTTTCATCACTTCTAGAACTTCATTATCTTCAACTAGAGTTTTGGTCCTTATTACTGCCTCTAGTGCTGCACACAAATTGAGAGCTTGGTTTGCTTTCTTCAGCTCATCCTTCAAGGTTTGGAGCAACGCCTCGTAAGTTGAATTTTTTCTGATCATAGAGGCCCTTGCTCTCTCGATTCTTGTTCAACATATTTTGGTGTGGGCATTCAAATTGGTTTGTCTTCTAACACCAAATTGACCAAAGTGCACACATAATGCATAACAGAAGGAAATTTTTAGGTACCTTAGGTTCTAGATGAGGCCTTGCTTTTAGAATATAATCACCAATTTTTTCTGCCATGCTAACGAAAGCCTCATTCTTTGTTTGTTCTCTTTTCTTCTCTTCCTTTAGGCATGCTATCTTTGTAGTTTTATCATTATTGTCTTTCATCAACACTCGAATGGTGGTGGCCTTATCAATATTTCTCCATGCCACCTAAGTAGATACCTTGACCAAGGCCTTGTTGACCTTTTCATCAGACATTAGAGTATGATTTATCGTCATGTGCCTATTTTTGGGTGCCTTCATCACTCTTCTTGAGACACAAGAATATTCACATACATCAAATTCTGGTTCATCCATATGGGTATGCATGGACTAAGATAATTGCTTCCTTATGTGCATAATGGACATATCTAGATCCATCGATCCCATCCATATAACTCCTTAAGGCCCATAGTACTTTGAAACCGAGTGCGGAGATGATTTTACTTGTGTCCTCAACATAGCCCATACTAGGGACAACATACTCTTCACTTTTTCTTTCTCTTTTTGTTCTTGGCCCCTTAGGAACTTGGGCACCAAGGTCTGAAGTTTGCTTTTCTATAACTCGAGTCGTAATGGGTGTCTTGGGGTTTCTCTTTCATAGTTTCTTATACCTCTTTCACCCCTTCCTCTTCATCTCTCATTTATTCATCTTGAGGTTCCTCCACATCTTCAGGCTGGATAGGGTACTAGGCGCGCTCTCTTTAGACTCCTCCGCCTCCTTGTTAAGTTTCAAATTTCTTCTCTTTTTCTCTAGTGCTTCTTTCTGAGGGGAGAGTTAAGGTGACCTTCGTAAAGGTTGTGATGTTCCTACACCTTGGGTCCTAGTTCTTCTAAACACCTTCTTAAACTAGCACTCCTCTTGGAATACATCCACCCGAATTCTTCCTCTCCTCTTTGATCGGTGGGGGAGTATCTGCGTGCTCACTCTCCACTTTGTCTATGGGCTATCTCCAACCTCTATGGTCCAAGCCTCCACTATCCTCATGTTCTTCTTCTTTGTCTATCTCTATGGTCGAGGTAGGCTTTGGAGCTTCCACATTCTCAACTATGTGTTTTCCCTTAGGTGGCCTTGGGAGCATAAATTCATTCTCCACATACTTGTTATTCTCCAACCTAGGCTTAAGCTAAAGATATACGAGCGTGGCTCCACTATCCCCAATAGCCAAACTTATTAGCTTCATGTTTATAACATCTGAAATGAGCCTCTCAATGTAGGTAGATCGACTTGGATATACATAAGTTTTTTGGAAATTATGGTAGTCACAATATACCTTGTTTGCATTAAAGCTCAACCGACGCACATTAGTAAACCTATATACTTGAGGCATGTAAATAACATGCTGTGAATGCGTATGGAAGTTTGCACTATAGACTCCATGTCCCATCCTTCATTTCAAAAATGGAATGCAAAAATACTGGTACACTACAAATTATACTACCGTACCTACTACTGATGGCAGCTCCTTAGGAATATGCCATTCCTCCTCAAATGCCATGCATAATCGATCATACCATAGTTTTGGAATTTGTTTGAACGGGCCACTCAATGTTCCTTCACACAAACACTCCTCAAACCTCTTAGCAAGGGAATTCTTCTCCATGGGGTATTCCCAATTTTTTTCTTTGGCCCATAAGGAACTCTAATTTCTATAAACATAAGAGATAATAAGATAGCACTAAAACTTATCTTTTCACATGTGTGCACTTCCTCGATAATTTTTTCTACTATATAGCTTTGGTATATTGTAGAATTCAACTTGTAACATCTTCTTCGCAATATGTAGATAGATTGTGTTTACTTTTGATGACCTTTCTTGATCATTAAACTTAGTGAGTAGATGTGTGGATTCCTACACCAAAGGGTACTTACTTAATTTATAGATTTCATTCCACGTGGACCCTTTGAGTATCCCAACTCCTTTCTTGTGGCTATAACAATTGCCTTAATTTAGATCACTAATAATATCTATCCTGTGCCCTTCATCCTTTCTCAATGTAGTGATCGGACTATTGTGATCCTTACCCTCCATCAAGAAAAATAGAATAAGTCCTTGTGGACTCTGCTCATAAGCCACAAGTATAAAGCTTCTAGTTTTGCAAAATATGGGAGTTCATATAACTGATAAACCCCTACCTTCTTGAGAAAATTCTCCCTAGTGTCTTCACACACTGGCATGTCATCCACCGTGCACTTGTTGGTCTTCTTATTCAACAAAACATCTAACTCTCCCTTGTTTTCAGGGGTACGGTGGTTGTAATCACTTACTTTGCATCTGTGGATATGGGAATACCAATCCTTTCGATTATCACTTCCTTCGGATCTGCATCTCTAAATTTTTCTCTCTGGGAGCAACTTTGACCTCGACTTCCACCTTTTTCTTCCCCTTCATTCCCATTGCAGGTGCTTTCTTTGGTGTTGTGGTAAAAAAAATCACCTTTTCTTCTTTGTTGAGTAAGCCCTCGTGCCATAGCTCAAAAATGTGTGCCCTATCTTGAAATCATGAGCCCTAACTCCTTCTCAATGCTTCTACTTTTCTCAAACCCTTCTCTAATGGGGAAGCAAGCCACTTTTGCGTAAAAATCCACTCTCCACATCTGGTTTCATAGCTCTCTACACCTCAACATGTTTCGCTTGGCTTGGTCACAACTAGCTCAATAGAATACTTGTGATTGTAAAGGTAAAAATGAACCCGCATCACATCCTTATATAGATTTTTAAAAATTTATTGCTCCTTCACCTACCCCCAATCCTCTCAATAATTGACTATATTCAAAACTTCTACGTGGCACACCTTCGCGCCCCAGATATAACCTTCTAGCACACCTTCCTACCTTATGGCTGCATACCTCGTTCTACATGCTTCCATGTGCTGAAGTACCTCACCAAAGGTACCTTCCCCAGTAGTTTCCACGCCACAACTTACCTCGTGTTATACTTTGTTCATTCATTTATTTTCAACTATGGTCTTCTTTAGGATCAATCTTCTTTCTAGCAGCTCCTTTCCATTCTTGAATAACACCTATAATAGTATGTTCTCATGTGTTCCCTTTGTTGAATAAAAATTATAACCACCCCACACCAATGGTATGTGTAGTCCTTTGTGTATAAAAATACTTTAGATTGTAATTAGCTTCCAGTGCGCAAACACACTTATTACAAAAACACCAAACTAAATCGAAAAAGCATAGCGATGAAGAAGGAAATACATTAAAAGAAATATAAAAAGGGAAATATATACTAAATGGAAATACTACCTTATTACAAACACCAAGAAGACTTATTTATAGTAGGGATTCCACCTACTCCCATTAAAGTAACCAAGTAACCATGTTCCATTAAGCGCCTCTAACCGATAAGTGCCTCGATTCAAGGATGTGAGTGAGACCATATAGTCCCAACTAATACACCTTAAGTTTTCCTAGATGGCGCAAAAACTTGGAATCATAAAGAAGTACCATCTGTCCAACCTCAAGCTTCTTATCCTTGATGTGTCTATCATGTCATGCCTTCTACCTGGCCTTTTCCTACTTTTGACTCCAACGTGCTATGGTGCACCTCTCATCCAACTGTATTAACTTTTTAATTCTTTCTTCTAATGATTTCTCATCAACTAGACCTCCTACTTGCACTGTCAATACGCAACGAAGCTAAAATGAATTCCATGGGAATAACTGCTTCTATGCTAAACACCAACTGAAAGGGTGTATCCTTATTTAACCTTTTGTAGGTTGTTCTATATGCCCTAAGTACAACGAAACTTTATCATCCCAATATTTCCTTCCAACATCACAAATTTTTGTTAAGGTCTGGATCAATATCTTTTTGAGGCCTCAACAATCCCATTGGATTGAGGGTGATAAGGTGTAGTCTTGTGGTGCATGACCATAAACTCATCCAATAATATTTGGATCATATCATTCAAAAAGTGTGTGCCCCTATCACTTGTCAAACTCAATAAACACCCATACCTAGTAAGAATATTTTCCCATAAGAACCTTGTTGATGTAGCCGTTGTAAAATCCTTTGTAGGTGTTACTTCTACCTACCTTGTAAGATAATTTGTATAAGTGATGATGTAGTGTGATCTGGTTCTACGCATGACTGGGGAAATAGGACCCACAAAGTCTATTGCCCATTTTTAAAATGGATCTGCACTAGGAATAGGCCTCAAAGGCATTTCATCTCTTTTCCTAGGTTTTCTAAGGCACTGACAGTGATCACACACCTTACAATACTCTTTACAATATTTGTATAGGGTCTCCCACCATAATCCAGTGAGTAAAATCTTGCTTGTGGTGTCATCACCTGCATAATTCTCACCTGTAATACCACCATGAGCCTCTTCCATGATATCCATGCGCTCATGTTCTAATTCACACTGACGCAATACTTCATTTGTCCTAGTTTGTATAAGTCACCACTGATCAATATGAAGGCTGCAACGTGAATTTCAAGCTGCTTCTTCTCTAAGGATTTCATTCCTTCTAGCACCATACCTGTGCATAAAAAGACAACAATATCCTCTAATTCTGAAGGTGTATGATGTAACCTATACAACTGTGCATTCGTCATTGTATCTTCAATTATCTACATGTCTTCCCTTGATTGAATTCTTGATTAGTGGTCTGGGCCATAATTATTTTTACCTGGTTTTGCCATGACTATAAAGTAAAATGTTTGGAATAGGAGCACCCATCGACATATGCGTCCTCAGTAAAACGATATTATTTACCACATATTATAATGTCATGTGATATTTATAAAATATAAAAGGTGTTGCTAGCAAGTACTATTTGAACTCATGTAGCATGTAGATCATTGATAAGGCCTCGTGCTCTGTAGTTGTATAATTATGTTCTCATGAGAGTCAACTTTCAACTAGAAAAGCAGATAGGATGATATATAATACCTTATCTTGGATGAATTAACAATGCACCAATGGCCGTGCAGGCATCCACATGCATGTGAAACAATCAATTCCATGAGGAAAACCTAGAATAGGTGCTTTGTAGTAAGTCTCTCCTTGAATGCCTCAAATGCACGCTACTTGATTATCTACAATAGAATGTCCCTTTTCCTTTGAGTAAATCTTCCAAGGGTGCTACAATCTTCGCATATTATTTGATAAATTTTTTATAATACCTTGTGTGGCCCAAGAATCTACACACCTCACTTTGACTGGTAGGTTCCTCTGGCTCCGAATAACTACAACCGTAGCCGGATTGACTAACAAATCTTCCTTACAGATGATGTGCCCTAATAGAGTTCTAAAAGGTGTAGCAAACACACACTTCTTGATATTTAAAGAGATGCTTAATTGTCTACATCTTTCAAACATTAAGTGCAAGTTGTCACAATGATCCTTAATAAGCCCATATACCATCCAATCATCCAAGTAAACTTGCAAGAATTTGTGAATAAAATCCTAGAATGCTTGAACAACTATGCATCAAAATATAACAAACACGTTCTTCAACCCAAAGGGCATCACAATATATGAAAAAATTCCCCATTCAATGGTGAAAGTTATTTTCTCTTGATCCTCATGTGTAATTCTAACCTGGTGATACCCCGAGAATCCATCCATGAAAGAGTAAACTTCATGCCTTGTAACACCTTCTAATATTTCCTCGATGAAAGGTGTAGGAAAAGGATCAATCACACATGCAAAATTCAGCTCCATGTAATCCACACAAATCCTAATCCGACCATATTTATTTATATTAATTACCATGGGGCTAACCCACTCTAATTCTTCTAGGGGCTTAATGATGCCAAATTTCAAAATTTTGTCAATTTCTTATTTAAATTTTACACGTAGGTTAGTGTTCATCATGTAAGGTCTCTTCTTGACCAGGCACACACTCCTTCCTTTAGCTTAATCTTCATCTCACCTAATGAGTCATGTACTCCCTTTAGCTCATGGTAGTCCTAGAGAATAAGTCCTTGAAATCATGTTGTAACTCAATTATCTTTTTAATTCAAAATCGACAAATAATTTCCAATTATGGCTTGCTTGGGTTCAACATCCGTGCCAATGTTCACTTTCTTAGTCTTCATAGGTTCATGATAGGCACACACATTTTAATCTACACTATCTAAGACCTTACGTGTACCTACCGAATGATCTATGTATAAATATTCTACTCCTTCATCATCCACTATATAGAGCATCTTCCCTTTCTCCTTCTCAAAGCAAGCGCACTTAAGTAGTTCAACATATGTATCATCTACTTCCTCAAAACGTGCTCTTTGTTCTTCCTCACCAAATAAATCTTGAATGATTTATTTAGCATTTTCACTATCTCCCATAGTCAAGTGCTCCATAACCCATAATGCCTCTCTTACCGAAGGTTTAGTAGAGAAGTAGTCAAAAGTTTGGATCATTCCTACAATCAAGTCTTGCCAATTTCCAGTCTCCCTATGCAGTTCCGCATAAACATACCAAGTGCGTGTGTAACCTTACAAAGTGGAATAAAGTTTATGCACCCAAAGTGAAGGTGGTAAAGCTTCCTGCCCCTCTATCTAGAGTCTCTCATAGTGCTTTGAACATGGTGCTTTGAACATGTTGATTACCATGATATATGCAGATTTGAGTAGGCACATTGGTCTTGAGAAACCATGTTGTCGAGTAATTCCTACCTCATTCCATTCTATGAGATTATCCCTATGAACCATCCATTAGCGCACTCCCATCCCACGTAGGGTATATACTAACATATTTATTCTCTCCACTGATACATCCACTTTGCTACTCTGTGGCACACATGAATATCGTAGGATCTCCTTCTCTAGTATACCAAGGTAGAGAGTTGTTACCTATCCTCCGAATACATGGATATTTTCTCCTCCACACAAATTTTCTTCTTACTTTGCACCCAACCATATCATAGGTGCCGTGTACCCAATTGTCACAAGCAATACTTGTAGTATGACTAATAGACTATGCATCTTCCCATTGGAGGATTCCTTCCGTAGATGGTTCAAGTACTTCTAGATCTTGAATGATGTGCACATAAATTCTGTTTAGGTATTACTCACTCAAATGCTCAACATAAGGTGCATATTTCCCATCTATCAAAGATATAATAACTCCTTCCTTGTTCTCAAAACTTATATACCCCTTTTGAACCATAGATCAACATTATTTGCATAACACCAAGGGCGCCCAAGTAAAGGCTGGAAGCTATCTGCTTCTACAAGTGCTAAAACCTTGAAGTCTCTAGTGTACTTGGCCCTTGTATAGTAATGGATGCATCCTTTAAAACTCGATTGGAGTGGCCTTAGTTTGATTAGCCATACATAATACATTAGATGATGGTGTAATGGGGTTCTGCCCATTTGTACCCATGCATCTAAAGTAAGCACATTCACTTCCGCGCTTATGTCAATCAATATATTTCTTAAGAGCCATCCTTTAACAAGAACATTCGAGTAATTTCCTTGTCATAATCCATGCTTTATGAGATGGAAGACTAACATGCAGGATCTACCGTCCATTCTCAATACTGTACATGCAGAGTGTTTCCTTTAACCAATTTCTTCGTAATGGAATAATATTCTCCTAGCACAACATCTTGCATACCTCTTTCAAATCATTAGAATATGACTATCTCTCTCTTACCTTATTTTTCTCCAACTTCTGCATCACTATTCCTTGAAACACTATATTTCACCCTAAATATTTCTGAGTACCTCCATGGTCTCCTGATAAACCTCCTTTTGATGTGTAGGATCTAGATATCTTGCATGTAAAACCTCCTCCTTAGTAATGGTAGGCTTCTATTGTAACGCCACCCTAGTGTACGTAGCTTCAAAGCACATGTAGTAATCTTCACAGGTACTACCACAGGTTTCAGTGCCAACTTTGGCATCCACTAATTTTCCACAACGTGTTGTATTCTAACCATCCATGCGCCCTTGTTTTCCTATTTATGTTACTTGTTAAGATGCTCATATAAGTCCGAGCATTCCTCATAGTTATGATTCTTCCCACAAAAAGAACAAGTAATATTCTGAGGGCATTCGCACTGTAGTGGTCAGGAGATCCGCATGTATAACATGTTCCATGAGGAAACTCACCTCACCCACCACCACGACCTCGGCCCCAAAATCCACCATGATATCCTCAATCTCTGTCATGACTTCCTTCAAATTACCCTTCATTTTGATCATAGCACCATTGGTTATGATCACGATCATGGTGCTCATTTTTACTTTTAGAATTATTTGATACTCCTGTCTATCGTACACCAATATGTATAGCATCATGGATCTAACCAATCAACCTGCAGTCTTTTGTATTGTGAGTCGTGGACTAAAAAATATTATAATATCAAGATACAATCTTTCTTATCGTGGATTGTAATAATGGTCATTGGTTTGGATCATGGTCTAAATGACATATCTCACAATCTAGCAATAATGAACATATTGACTTTGTGGGGAAAATTATCCTTAGTGTGCCCTTCCACTTCACAATCTGTACACCAAATCCCAGCATGTCTCATGTGCTGAATTGGCCGATAGTTTCTCCAACTACTTTTCCATAGCTGTAATCTAAACTTTTAGGAATGGGTTAACTCCATTGTCTATACTTCCAACTTCCTTAGCACATAACGCTACTTCAAGTGCTTTGCGTGGGTCTCGTATATGTATTATGCGATAACACCCTCCTAAAAGGTGTGATCAAGCCCCCAACAAACCATTGTGTATGCTAGATTGCATGAATATCATATGAAAGCTTAGAAAAAGTGTTTTGAAATGGGCATCATATTCCCAAACACTCTCAGTAGTGCCATGCTTAATATCCTTAAGTGCACTTATAATCTTTTGCTTGAACTCGGAATATGGAACTCAAGGAAATATTTTCGTAATGCCGCATAATCTATGCAAGTATGATTAGGGTCAAATTTCATGTACCACCTATGAGCGCATCCTGCAATGTAGTTGTAAAATGACTTGCCTTGTGCTTAGAATCCGTAATTCCTTTTGTGCGCCACAGTATCTCACACATGTGCACATGCTCAACAACATCTTCTATTCCCCTATACTTAAGAAGATGAAGTGACATCTCCATGTAAATATTTTGGAGTTGGTGAGGACCATGCCCACCTAATCCAAAACCTCCTGTGTTACCTCTACCTCCAGACCCACCAGATCCATCAGAACTAGAGCCACCTATGCCCCCTGATCCTCCTCATGTAGTGGCAATTGGATCAATAGATGTACTACCTTGTGTCCCAACAAAGTGGTACTAAACTAAATTCTTATAGTTTACGAGGTGGTAAAACTCCTGAAGTGAGTCCAATTATGTATGCTTGAGTTACTGGTTTGCCGATGATGCACTGAAAAGGTACCCCCATGCCTAGCCATAGATGTACTTTCTACTTGATTTACTCCTTTTCTACTACTCCCCATAATAGTTTACTCGAATATTGGTTGTACTAGATATTGGAAAACCCAATACAAGGGATAGGTTTCTGGTAGATTCAAATGCACACCCACACCAAGTCATCTTTGCTAGTGTGCTCCCATATGAGGCCGAGGAGGGTTCCCTGTCATGCTCTCCCAAATGGGGGAGTTCTAAATGCTCTGGATCCACGCCTTCTCAGTATAAGCTCAAAATCCTTCACAAGCCATCTCTCCTCAATGCCATTCAATTTGCAATATCATGATGCTTCTCTATCTCCCTCTCACATGACTCATTGTACTTAAACCGCCTTTATTTTCTTTTCCTCTCTTCCGCTAGGTTCGCAATCCTTAACCAAACCTACTCCTGCCCCTGCGCATGGTAGGGTTTAGCTAGCCATTAGATTTTCTTCCAAGTTCAGGGTTACCATCAAGATTTTGATTGCCATTGGGATGCCCTACATATAAGTTCCCCTGGGATAATGTAAAAACTAAAACTCAGCTACCTCCGGGCAAGAATAAGTAGAAATTGAGTACTCTAAAATATAGATATTTAGAACACCACGTAACCAAGTGTCCATAACACATGTCTAAATCAGATCAACATCATAGAGGGCCTGAAATTATTCCTATGTCCAAACAAGTGTGTGATACCTCCAATTCCTTTTAGATGCATAATCAACCAACCATTTGTACATCTCTATCGGAAATATAACAAAGAAACTCTCATATAATTTCTACTCCACCCACACGCATGCATCAAACTCAGATCCAGTGCTAAACCTCCAAGCGTATTCTTCTGCTAGATCTTTTATCCACTCCTCAACACTTGCTAGGGTCAACGATATATATTCATCATGAAAAATCTTGAAAACAACCGAAAAAGGGGTCCCGATAATGAAACTAATGATACACCTAAAATCTACTATAAATAACCCAGCGCGTGACACATCACCCATCTTGAGTAGAGCACGCACCTAAAGCACAAAAAGGTACCGGACCCTATTTAGAGTTGTTTGTGCAAGATGTTAGTGTGATGGTGATAAAACATATTCAGATCCATAATTAAACATAAACATTCTACAATGTAATAATCAAGATCTAGATCTTAGAGATTCATGGACTAAATAATAACTATAATAAGATTAACTATACATGAATCAAATTCATTACGTTTAATACTATTATCCACCAATATCATCCATTGCATTAAACAACTGTAAAACACAAAATCTTCTTACACTATAAAGTATCTCCACGAGTCATGCACGCATTAAAGCCAATAGCATAACTTTAAAATAATTCACACACACTAAAATACATACTTAAATACATATTTATAGGGGTGGATACTTTCCCTTCATTGCCTATGCACTTCTTGAAATAGGTCACATGTTGATAATAACCATGCACCTTAACAATAACATGCATACATACAAGTGTTCTAATAATAGATGTCCTATAGTTATCTGGAAGAATTAATCATATTATTAGCTCAAACCATGCATGACACTTATCAGCCACTCATTCCCAAAATACCATTGCATGTCACACAATTCTTCATCCCTATGTGTGCTCCACATGCTATCTCCAAAAATAGCCCTTATCCATAAAAATGGATAAGTTTTGAGCCAAACCTGTTTCGTGTGCATTTCCTTTCCTATCTTCTCACACCTTCAAATGCACCTTATTCCCACGCACATATCTTTTGTGCGGCTTCTCCTTAGAACAATATTCTATCTACTCAACATAATGCAAGAATAAGGGATAGGTATATGATGTTAATGTGATGGGGGCGTGTGAGCTACAATTCCCCTAATGTATGTGTTTCACATTTTTCTTAGATCATTTCTTTGAAGTGTTAATGAAACAGATAGGGTAATGGGCATAGGAGGAATACTGCTCAAATGTTGGTTGATAGGTTGTTGCATGCGTATGATTTCTGGATCCATAGCTGAGCGTGAGATCTTCCTTTTAGCTAGGAGGAACTACTTGTAATGAAAAAATGCAGACCACTAGAAAGAATTGAACAATATGAGCAAGGAACTTCCTAGCGTATGCTAGATCCGGAAGTATGATACTTCCTAGATGGTCATGTCAGATCCATTGTTTTAAACAATTTAATGTCAGAAACAAAGTAAATCCTATTTTTATTTTAAAATGATTTAGGTATCTCAATTAAAAACACAATAATAAAAATAGATCTAATCTAACATCTAAGATAGAATAGAATCCAAAGATCAAATGATTGGTTCCGGGTCTCTGCAGGTTTGACAGAGGTCTTGGGTAGATCACAGGTGAATGAGGGTGAGATGAAATTATGTGGGTAGGTCTCTGTTCTGAGGCTGCGTGGGCAAATTCGAGTCCTGGTGTCGGTCATGGGTGACTGACGGTGGTTAGGTGTAATTGGTGCCGATCGTGAGATCTGAAAATGTCACAGAACAAGCTATGGTCTCCTTTGTGATTGCACAAAGGACTTTGGTGAGTCGGGGTGAAATATTAGGTTACTGGAGTAGGATTTTGTGAGGTTTTAATCGGTATATGGAGGTGAAAATGTCAGAGAAGGTCAATAGGGGCAAGGTAAGCAATGGATGATAAAATGATGATGAAATGAAATAAACCAAGAAAGTATGATGTTATACTTACTTGGATTCCATTCCTGAATGCCTATGTGTAAGGGATGGAGGTGCTGATGATGGGTTTGAAGGTTATAGGTGATCACCAACTGAAAAAAATCTTCTGCATGGGCTGCATGTACACTCCTCTTTGCTTAGATAGATCAGATCATGGTTGGGATGGCTATGCAGGAGAAGATGCTCAATCTCCTTCCTTGCATGCGAGTTTTCACAAGAATTCTCTCTTTGAAGATGCGTTATCTCTCTGAGATGTGTTCTTGTTCATCAAATTTCTCCCAATGTTTTCCAACTTCCAACCTTGAGAATAAGGTTGTTTTGGGGTTAAAAGGGTAACTGACGGTGGTTCCGGCTTAACGACGATGGTTAGGGGTAACCGGTGTCGATCAAGGTAAGATTTACTAGGTTTACTAAACTAGGGAGATCCTCCTGATTTCCTTGGATCTCGTGCCATTATCCCATGGATTAGACTAAGAGGATCTTGTGAGCATGTGGGAATGTGGTTAGAGGGTATGTAGGCATTGATTTTTATAGTTTGGGTAAGTCTTAGTTAGTTATGACAACTTACTAAGAATAGGTGAGGTGTCTAAGTGAATCAGATGTGGAGATATTATTTAAATAAGATATTTAAATAATAAATATAGTGAGGGCAATGAATTAATTTAATTTAATTAATTAAATTAATATTAGTGGGGTGAAGGGGGGCCATGGCTAGGTAAATGTAAAAAAGGGTCCTTATATGTCAAGGGACCAAAGGGGAGTGTGACCTAATTTTAGTGTCTACATTTTTCCCCTTTTTGTTGCGTAGCTTGTATTAGTAGTACGCTAAAAAAGTAAGATGTGGTTGCCCCACGTGTGGGTGAAGGTGATAGGAATTGACGAGGCAACATGCTAAAGCGGTAAGTGGTTTGATAAAAGGTAAATGTGAGGAAAAGGTAGATGGGTATAGGGAAAAGGGTGAAAGGTCTACTTAGGCAATCTAGGTAAGGTTTAGGGTCAAAGGTAGCAATGATCAAACGCACACACATGTATAAACCAGAGCACACTACCCGGTTGAAGAGCAGTAAAATCTACATTATCTAAGGTTGCTTTAGGTTTATCCGAACAAGCTTGAAGAGAATCCGGTATCCAAGGTATAGGATATGGTTAGGAAACAAAATGTAGGTTAGGTGTAGGAATGTTTAGGTATTTTACAAGACACCAAAGGTAGGGTTAGGATAAACAAATCATGATAATAAGCTAGGTAAGGTCATTAGGTCAATCAACACAGTAACAATGCCACAAGGTATAGTGAACACATGAGGTCAAAGGTCACTAGTGATGGTCCAAGTCCAAATATCTAGGTCATGGCATGGGTAAGACCAAGGTAGGGCTAAAAGAATAAGAAATCCCCAAAGGAGGACAAATAGAGGTAGGAAGTGACGAGGTCAAGAAATGTAAGGTAATGGGTTGGGTAAAGGTTGGATGGGGTAAAGGAGGAAGGTAAAGGGTGGAATAAAATGGAAAAGTAAGGGAAATGTGGAGTTCATGGTGACCGATGGTGGTCATGGATAATCGACATCGATATAGGCCGACGACGGTAGGTAGGGCACGAGACCGATGCCGGTCAATAAGTAACCGATGTCGCTTAGGTCGTGGGTTATAAAAACAAAAATCCACATTTTAATTATTCATTTGTTATTTTTGAAGTGAAGAAATGACAAAACAGAGAGAAAAGAGAGAAAAGTGGCTAGAGGAAACGGACGGTGAGTGGCAAGATGATTTGACGAGGGTTGGGTTGGTGAGTAGTGGGTCCACGGGATCAGGGTGAGAGAGTTGATTGGTCAGAGGTTACGAGTAGTTATTTGGTGATGGTAGAGGCTAGAGAGGGATTGGGCGGACCACCAAAGATAGTGGCGACGTGCCACCGAGACGATGGCAAGGCGTGACGAGTTAAGCGCCCAACATTACATTGGTGATTAAATATATTAGAAGTTTTGGTATTTGTTATTTATAGGGTTTTGTGGGTGGGAAAAAGTTAAATGTGGGTATGGGGGAATTAAGGGAAAAAAAGAGGGGGGAGGGTAGTAAATTGTATAGGTGGGGTGGGTAGGGGTCTAAGGGGAGTTTAGGTCATTGTAGGTGGGGTAAAAGGGGCAGGGGAGGTTTATAGAAAAGGGGGTTTGGGAAGTCACGAAATTTTCTAGGATAGTGACCAGCGTCCATCAAGCTTAGATGAAATTGGTTGGGTAGAACTGTATCAATCACAAAATAGGTGACCAATGCCGCTTTAAAGGTGACTAAAGTCGGTTACAATAAACCGGTACCGGCGATTTTAGGCACAAGGGTGAAAAAGTGATGTAGGTTAGGTGGTTGAGATGGGTAGGGTAAAAATAGGGTGGAGGGTAATGATATTTGGTGAATATGAGCATGGTAAAATAGGGATTAATGCCATGCTTGGATTGGATGCAGGGGAGAGTGTAGCTACACATGTGGGATAGGGTTCCACCTCTACTGGTGACATTACATGGCTTAGCAACCCCTTTGGAGCTGCAACATGTGGAGGTAGTGGGCTTGAGTGGGATTCAACATTACCGACATGTTGTTCAAGAGTCCACTTGATGGTCATGGTCATCGATAGATGGGACTCCGTGACCAAAATGTTCCACCTTTCGATGGGTGAGATGACTATCACCTTGGAGGACGTGTTTTAGATTTTGCGGTTATCCATATTGGGTGCCCAGGTTTACTCTATCTCCTCCAAGGCCTCAGAAGAGATGATTGGGAAAGTTTTTGGCAAGGGGTGGTGGAGTTGAGATTCCATAGCGCAAGTTTGAGCTATGGCGAGATGTACCTAGCCCATCCGGATGAGACAAGGCTAGTGGTTCTATTGATGGAGGCAGTGTCTTTGCTATGCACTACCAGATGCGAGGGTGGATGCTTTCCCGATCACGATGGGGTGCTCCATGATATGATGGTACATGAGACACGCTTTTCTGGGCACCAACATTCATGGTGTAACTATACCAAGAGCTATGGGCATACGGGCGGTTGCATACAGGAGTTTAGCATGTGCCGTACATTTATACTGCACTGCTGGGCCTACGAGAACATAGTCTGTGTTTGACCTATAGGGATTCCCTAAGTAGATGTATTTCCCATGAGATGTGTGTGGGTGGGATATAGGAGATGGGTGCCAGTTGTAGGAGAGCAGAGATCAGATAGGTTGACATATGATGTGGCCCATTTTCGGTAGTTATTAGAGGGGTTATCCTGGAGTGGACATTATCTGGAGGCCATATGTGGGATTCCCCTCATATAGACACATGCATGAGGAGCTAGCCGAGCTCAAGCTAGAGAGTTGAATACAGGGTCACCGTGTCGGGAGGATGAGATGATCCCGGTAGACAGGATTTGATGATAGTTTGGGCTTGTACAGATATTCCTCTCGCCCTTCCCATAGTATCAGAGAGATGACATGGAGAGGCCCTTACCTCTAATACAACCTACAGCTCCCACAGGGGAGGAGGAGTAGCCAGTGGATCAGCAGATAGATGATGCCGGATGTATAGACACGCACGAGTAGTGGCGGGAGGCTCGATTCTGAGTAATACCACCCAGATCCAGGGCAACCGGACCTAGCTACCATTATAGTGCGAGAGAGACACCCTACAAGGGCTTGTAGCTACGTTGATTACCCAGTTGGGTATAATGTAGACATAACTAGAGGGTTCAAATGTAGAGGTAGCAGAACTACATGTACAGTGGCGATCTGTGAGGCCTAGATGGTTGATGGAGGAGATAGAGATGGTCAGGAGGGGGATGGTCGGTGGTAGCCTTATTGGCTCGGAGTGACACGGAGTTTATAGGGCTGTTGGCCAACCTGAGCACAGATTGGGGTCTTATAGGCCCAGATATAGGCATAGGGGCATGGGCACCACCATAGGCATAGGGACAGGGGGCACCACCACAGGCACAAGGAGCTGGTCCTAGTTCACAGGCTAGTGCAGGGGAGGTCACTACAGGGTAGGTACAGGGGTCGAGACCTATGTGACCACCACAAACCATGCTTGTATCTAGGTTACAGGATGCCCTAGGTGAGGTGAGATATTATCAGGATCAGCTCATGGTGGCTGGGATAGACTTCCTATCCTATGGAGAGTAGAAAGCATAGCAGGCATCGAGTGAAAGGATGAGATCCTGCACACATAGTGTGGACAACACAAGAGGTCGAGGAGCTCGAGGCCCAATCAAGGAGATGCCAGCAATGTATGGCAACCGTAGCTAGGTGATGTGCCAACAGGGACACAGGAGGATGAGGTGTAGGTGACACAGAGATGGAGGACATCCGACAAGATGCCTGAGATGCGGTCACCTAATTTTTGATGTATACTAGTGATTTTTGTGATATATATGCTAGCTTGTGTGCCGAAGGTAGTTGTATTTTTGATCACATACCGGCCTGTGTGCCAAAGACAGTGAGGATGTATGAGTTATTTTTGTATATGTTGAGCATATACCGGCATGTGTGCCAAGATATTGTGTATTGATTCATTCATTCTTTTGTATATATGAGACCGGCCTGCATGCCGATGACATTTTGTATTATATATATAGTGGCTTGCATGTCGACATTTTTGAGATGATGGATAGGATGAGATAGACATGTATATTGAGATACACATTTATTGATTTGTATGATGAGATTCATGGTATTTCATGATTTGTTGATGTGTGTATGAGACATTGGTTTATGGCTTGTATTAGATGAGATATGGATTTGTTACTTTAATGTGGTTTGAAATTAGGTGAGTTAGGCATGATGGAGTTAGGTTGGTTTAGGCATGGATTGAGTCAAGTTATGGTTAGGCATGGATCGAGTAAGGTTATAGGCATGGTTTGAGTCGGGTTATAGGCATGGATTGAGTCGGGTTTGGTTATGATTCATTTTTTTGTAATGAATGATACTATGGGTCATATGTGACATGTTCTATAATCTATGCATAATGATGATAGAGGGATGGTAGGTGTAATAAATGTATGTTGTGGTAGGCAACTTGTTATGTATGTGGCTTAATTTCCAATTTTGTTAGAAAAGGGGAACTAAGTGAAATGTGATGTAAATGATGAGTTAGGCATGGTTGATGAATTGTTTTAGGGTAGAGAATAGCCGAGCTAACCTCCAGGGCCCCATGCTCTCGGAGTGCCGCCTACATAGTCCTGGTGAAAAGGGACCTCAAGCCGATGTAGTTCTCCCATGAGCTAGGGAAGAATATGAAAATGAGTTGGTATGTATTTGGGCATGTTGTGGGTTTAGGTGCAATAGGTGTGGGTAGATTATAGATAAAATGATGCAAGTGAAGGTGATTATGGTGAAAGGGAGGATTACCTCAAAGGGAAGCGTCGAGGACCAAGTCCCGTATAAGGTAATCAAAATTTAAACAAAGATGGTTAAAAGATAATAAGGGGCAATAAAGCCACATGATTGGGTAGGATCATACCAGAGTAGATCATACCTTAGAGGGGGTGTTGAACATAAGACCGAAAGGCATTGCATGATTAATGGTTCTATGATGACGATATTCACAGGATCACCAAATGTCTAAATTCCAAGATGTCCCTTAAGGAAATTGAAACAATGAGAAAGTTGTAAGGAGGGTGAAAGGTAGCTAATTTTATATGTTTTGAGTGACAGGCCCTTGGGCAAGGGGTCCTAGGTCACAGTGGGAAAGTCCATGACTAAAAAGTTTTTGTTTTGATAGACTGATCGATGCGGGAAGTCTATATGGGATAATGAATATGGTACTCCTTGAGGTCTTTGTGAAGCTAATCGATGCGGGAAGCTTCGGTTTCTCTCATTTTTTTGAAAGCTTCACATAGCTGTCCTTTGAGGGAGAAGTCTATTTATAGCAGCAATTTTGTCAAGAGGAAGATGTCCTTTTGAGGGAGTCATCTTTTATTAGAAGTTTGACTCAAGGAGTTTGGTCCCATGTGAGGTCTTTGAAATCATGGACAAGACCAAGGTGGAGGATAGGAATCTTGTTTAAAAGGCAAGGTAGAAAGACCATGGGATCTCATCTAAAAGTAGATGAAAAGTATCCATGAGAATCATGCTATGTGCGATCTTAAGTGGTACACATATGCAAGAGAAGATACAAGTGACGGGTACTCACATGATTCTTGTTTAATCATTAGGAGGTGTATGGAGTGGATAGCACTCAAGGGGACGAGCCCGTAAGGAGACAAAGGGTGAGTTAGGACAATGAGTCAACAATAGAATGGTCGAAGATGCAATGTGTTAAGGGGCTCAGGTTCGGGTTTACCATCAAGTGAGGATAAATGATAGGAACCTGATCCATAGGTATGAGTTACGATGTATGGTCCAAGCCAATTAGGAGCAAATTTTCCTGTTTACTTTTTTTTGCTTTGGTTATGTGTTGATTTTATTTCAAGACAAGGTCACCGACTTGGAAGGTTCGTTCATGAACACGTTTGTCATAAGCATGTTTGATACATTGTTGGTAAACTTGAAGGTGATCTAGAGTGTTAAGATGACATTCGTCTAATAAATCTAGTTGTGCTAAGTGGTCCTAATGAAATTCATCATCAGTAAGCATGTCATGGAGAGAAATGCGGAGTGAGGGGATCTAGACTTTGAGAGGTAGAACAACCTCTGTACCATAGACCAATGAAAAGGGTGTGGCCGTAGTGGAAGTGTGAATACTAGTGCGGTATGCCCATAGGGAAAAAGGAATGTGTGTATGCCAATCCTTCCTAGTATTGTCAACCACTTTCATGAGAATTTTGTTGAGGTTTTTGTTAGTGGATGTGGCTTGGCCATTGAATGCCGAAGGCATCCCAAATTTTTTCAATGTTTTGTTTTTGAATTATTTTCCTTTATCATTGATGAGGTGATGAGGAACACCAAAGCGACAAATGATGTGATGGTTAAGGAACTCACATATATTCTCAGCTTTTATGAAGATGAGTGGTATGGCTTCCACCCATTTTATGTAGTATTCGATAAGCGAGCTATGATCCATTGATGGCGTTGGGAAGAATGAGGAATGATTTCTTTGACAAGATCCAAACCCCATTGAGAGAAGGGCCAAAGGTCAAGAGCAACTCGTAAGGCATGACCGGGTGTATGATTAAGGTTGGAATGTTTTGGCATTTTACACAACGTTTGACATAGTCGCAACAATCATGGTTAAGGGTCACCAAGAATAGCCTAGGCGAAGAATACGCTTAAACAAAAGAAGGCCACTAAAGTGACCGCCACATATGCCATCATGAACCTCCTTAATGGTATAAGGAATTTCAGAACTTGTGAGGCATCGTAAGAGAATACCATCAAAGCCACATTTATAGAGGAGTCCCCCCAGAATGACGAAATGAGAGACCTTTTTAAGGAAGGCACATTTTCTGTTACGGGTGAGATTAGGAGGTAAGATGGAGAGAGAAAGGTAGTCAGAGTACTGTTTATACCAAAGGTCACTTAGGTCAGGGGTGTTGGTTCTGATTGAGTAAACATCATGAGGTAAATAAGAAGGTGAATGGAGGTGTTGTATGGTGACAAAGATTTTGGAATTGGCAGGGGAAGTGGGTATTTGGGAAGCTAAGCAGGCCATGGTATTGAAAAATTTGTTGGTTGAACATGGGATGGTTTGAAGGGTGTAACGATCAAAGGTGGTCAAAAGTATGTCTACATGATGTTTATAATTTTGAAATATCTTGTTACGACATTGGTACATACCATTGACTTGGTTGACGACCAATTGTGAATCACCAAAGATGTGGATTGATTTGACATCTAGGGCATATGCGGCTTGGAGACCTAGTATGAGCGCTTCGTACTCGGCAATATTGTTGGTGCATTCAAAGTCTAGTTTGAAAGAAAAATGCATGGGTTCTCCATCCATAGGAATGAGGATAATACTAGCCCCGCCCCCACGCTAACACTTGGAACCGTCGAAGAAAAATGTCATTTGGTAAGGGGGTTCATCTAGGGAAAGAGTAGCAATTGAATCATCAGGAAAGTCAAAATTAGAGGGTTGATCCCCGGAAATAGGTGCGTTGGCCAGTTGGTCAGCGATAGCTTGACCCTTGATGGAATTTTGATGAATGAATTTGAGGTCAAGATTAGCTAAAAGCATAAGCCATCGTGTGACACACTGATTTTGATAAGGTTTGGTGTACATGAAGTGTAAGGGATTGGTGTTGGTCACAACATAGGTTTTGTGGTTGAGTAGGTAATGGCAGAGTTTGGTGGCAACAAAAACTAAGGCTAAGAAAAGTTTTTCTGGATGGTTATATCAGGTTTCATAGTCCAAAAGATTACAGATTATGTAATAAACCACCGCTCCCTATGTTGTTCATCGCGATGAGTGAGCATGGCTCCCAAGGAATGATCGGTAGCTGATATGTATAGGTAAAAAGGTTGATTGTATTTAGGTGGAATGAGTATGGTTGGTTGGAGAAGGTATTGTTTTAGGGCTTCAAAATCTTTGTGATAGTCATCATCCCATTTAAAGGAGACATCTTTCATAAGCGAGATGATGAAATGGTCGACATCGATCGATAATTGTGAAATGAAATGGTGAATGGACTCGCAATTTACCTTACAGTGCTATGAAGTTTTTTAAGGTTAGTAGATGGAGGCATTTCCAAAATGGCCTCGACTTTAGCAGGTCAAATTCTATACCACAGAGGGAAACAATAAATCCTAGGAGCTTTCCTGAGAGAACTGTGAAGATGCACTTTTTAGGCTGAAGGCGGATGTAATATTTAATGAGGTGGTCAAAGATGGTTTCGAGGATGGTGAGGTGCTTAGAGCAATGTTTAGATTTGGCCTAGAGATAGTCCACGTAATATTCCAATATGTGATGCATGATATCATGGAAGATGTAAGTCATAGCACATTGATATGTAGCACTAACGTTTTTAAGGCCAAAAGGCATGACTTGATAGAAAAAGGTTCCCCAAGGGGTGATGAATGCGGTCTTGTGTTGATCTTCTGGGGCAAGCAAAATTTGGTTATAACCCGAGAAGCCATCCATGAGTGAGAGCATTTCATGACCAGCGGTGAGATCAACCAATTGATCAATACCGGGCAAGGGAAACTCATCTTTCAACTAGGCTAGGTTGAGGTCATGGAAGTCCGTGTAAATACAGAGTCCCCCCGTTGCTTTAGTAACAGGGACGATGTTAGAAATCCAACAAGGATAATCAATGGGTAAGATGAAAGAAACAGAAAGAAGGTGTTGAATTTCTTTTTGATGAGAAGAACAATTCGTAGGTGCATTTTCCTCGATTTTGTTTGATAGGTTTGGCATCGTGAACAGATTACAATATTGTGGACCACTATAGTGGGGTCAATACCAGAATGTTCTGTGTAAGACCAAGCAAAAGCATGGTTATGATCTTGGAGAAAATAAGTGATGGCTTCCTGTTGAACAAAATCTAAAGATTTTCTGATCTTTAGGATGTGCGGGTCATCCCGAGTATGAATGTTGTTCTCAATAGTTGATTCATTCAACATGGTTTACATCTCGAGGGTAACGATGATGGATATATGAGTCTTCTTTACCAAGGTAGGTGAGTATGGATTCATCATCCTGACATTGAATGATGTTAATTATAGGTGTGTCATCATCGATCATCTCAGGATACAGGAAGGGAAGAGTGGAAGGGGCCTCACCTTCACGTTGATAAGTCAAAGGCCCCAAGGAAATGGTGTTTATGAATTTTTTTTTAGGAGGGATAGATTCAGATCCATTGACTCTGTTGGTGAGGGTGGTGATGAAGGCGGAGTGGGTGAAGATGGTGATGAAGATGAAGGTGGAGAAGGGATAGGGTCCTTAATGAGTTCAATGCGGGCTTGTTTGATAGGAGGTTCGGGGAAGCGATACCACTACGGTTGTTATGTTTGTGGGTGGTACATGGAATAACAAGATGGTGACCTTTCTTGTAAAATCCAAACCAAAACCCTTCCACACACAAAGGGTGTAGGAAGGTGTGGGTGAAATGGTGATTGGTAAGTGATTGGAAGTCACAGAAAATGGGCAGGTTTGTGATGGTGGTTCGTGTGTGTAAGTGGTAGTATCAAGTCCCCCATAGGTGAGACTAGTAAAAAGATGAGGGGGACCATAAAGGAGGCATTCTCCTATATGGTGATCATAGCGAGGGTATTGGTGAAGGCTTCCATACTGCAAGTGCGAGTAAGGAATGTGTTGACACTATATAGGCGGTACTCCCCTAGAGTGAGGCGTTGAAAACCACCTTGAAGGGATCATGGTTGGTATGTAGGTAGTTGGAATGGATGATGTATTGAAGGTCGATGCAGAGGTGGAGTTAATGGATTGGGAAGCTAATGGTCACCGTGGAGGTTATAGCAATGGTAGGAATGGAGGAGATATGTGTGGTGAAAGCAACAAACTGTGACTTTGGTAGGTGGAGGTGTAGGTGAAGCGGTATTAGTTGCAGAGCTAGATAACTTGACAAGTATGAGCACATCATTAGGTCGATAAAGCATGTTGCATGTTTACAAAGGTGATGGGTCGATGGAATGGTATAAGTGTGTCCTTTGTGTTCAAACTTTACACAATGATGCAAAGTAAAAGGAACACAACCCATGACATGGATCCGTGGTCTACCAAGAAAAAATTTATATTGGAATTCCCCCTCCAAAAAATAAAATAATTCTAGAACAGTGTGGGGGCCCACATGAATGTGAAGGATGATAGTTCCTAGTGTGGAGGTGATAGTGTCATTGAATGAACACAACATGACCAAATGTTTATGCATGTAATTGTCAAGTATGCACATTTGAGAAAATGCATGTGATGAAATGATGTTAATGCTAGCACCTCCATCAATTATCACACGACGTACCCATATGTCATCAATGTGGATGGAGATGAAGAGGGTCGGGTCCAGTCATCATTTTTGTGTGGCGCGATCTCTTCCTTTGAGAAGCTAAGGAGGCCACTTGGTGAACAAGATGGGGTGAAGATGAAGGTGGTAATTTTGTGAGAGAGGCCATATGGTGGGGTGTGATAATGGAGGCTATGAGTGTATGGTCATTGGGTAAAACCTCAATAGATTAAAGAACCTCCATGAGGGCTTGATGATGGGATTTCGAGGTTTGGATGAGGTCATAGAAGGACATTTTGAGGGAGATTGGTGTAATTGTTTGAGCATGGTGTGATGTGTGATGCCATTAGAAATGGGGCAATGTAAATGCCGAAGATAGTTATTTTAGGTATGGGTGCAAGATGGCATGTTGGGTATAGGATTGGTTGGTAGGTCAGTTGCCTTTTCTTTTCCCTTCATGCACGTGTAGTGATGTGTATCATGTTGATTTGAGGGGAGTTGGAAAATGGAGAAGGTGTAGGATGAGTGGTATAACGACATGAAGGGAAAAACCTACTGGAGGAGAAAAGCCTTGTGAGGTGAGTTGGGCACAACAACATTGGGGTGGTGGCATGGCAAGTTCTTTGATGTGAACCATGTTAATTTCAAATCTTAAGGGTGGCTCTAGGAGATGGTGAGGGTGGAGGTTGTGGTTGTTGAGTGGGCAGTGTGGGAATGGGTGTCGGTGAAACTAGATCCTCATAAAAAAGGTCATCATCATCAAAGCCGGTTTCGGTGGACACAATTGGATAAGGACGGTTTTCAAGGCCTTGCAGCTCTCCACATCATGCCCTAGCACACGATGGTATGTGTAAATTTTAGTATCATAAAACCCTTTTGGCTTGGGTTTGAGGGGGTCGTAAGGTCGAAGTGGCGGTAATGTGATAACAGAGGTCTCGAGGAGGTTGGTTAAAATTTAGGCATAGGATCCTACTAGTGAATCATAATGGGAAGTGAACATGGGTTTGGGTGTAGGTGTGGTTGATTGTCGAGGAACTATTTTTGGAAGAGGGGGAACGGGTCAAGCTATGGGTTTAGGTGTCGGTGTGGTTTTAGGTATCAGTCGTGTTTGTCTGGGTAGCGGTATAATAGATGAATGAGTAGGGGGTGTGTGGTTGTTTTGACTACCTTATTGTGGGGTAGTGGGGTTTTGTTTTTGGGTTACAATTTCTTGGGTAAAGGTGATGTGGATGTATGAGATCTAGAAGGAAAAGTAGATGGAGGAAGAGGGCGAGTTACCCACGGGGATAATGGGGGTGTTGTGAAGGTAGATGACGTGGGTTGTACTTGGGGTGTGAGGGAAAATGACCGAAGTGTAGTGGGTAGTGTAGGCCGAGGGTTTTAGAGGTATTGGTGGTAAAGAGATTGCAGGTGTGGGTGTAAGTCGGGTTAGACATCTCTGTAGGGTCGAGGTTTGTGAGGAAGGAATGGGCTATTATGTTTTGGTTTATGGATGGGTGAAGGTTGCTTGACCATGTGGGGAAGCTGAGGTCATGAGATAGGTGAGATAAGTGTGGGTGTAATTGGTATGGTTAAGGTATGAGGTCGATGAATTTGTTTCTTTGGTTTGGGTGTCGAGTAGGTGTGGTATTGATGTTGGTGGACGTAGCTAAGTCTAGTTTAATAGGTGGATGAGTAAGGCTGGTGGTCGAGGTGAGCCCTAAAGTGGTAATAGGTTTAGTTGAGGCAAATATTGTAGGTGTGGGTTTGGGTTTAGATGTAGGTTGGGTTATGGGTAAGGGTATGGTTTGAGTGCTAACTGTATCGTGGAAGGGGTTGCGATAGAGGTGGTTGTATTTGGTTTGATCGGTTGAAATTTTCTTGGGTAGATAGTGGAGGTATCGGCGAGGATCTTTACATCTCGTGTGTGAGATGGGGAGTAAGAGGACCCCATATAAAGCCCTATCCACATAATCTAAGTGATCAACCAAACATGAGAACGAAACGTCTGTAGGTGGATTTGGTGAGGACCTAATGGTGATTCCTGTAAAATGTGTCTTAGAGATAGAGAATTAGCTAGCTTTAGCTTCCGTGGGTAAGAGAGCTGAAAGTAGGAATGTTAGATTTTGGGTAGCGATGGAGAATGCTCGCCAAGAGGCAAAGGTATCTCAATTGGGTCAATGATAGGTGGAGGAGATGATGGGAGCTCCTATATGAGTGGATGAATAGATGGGCACACCTCTGTGGGTGGAGGGGCAATGGGTGCTCCTCTGTGGGTGGAGGAGATAATGGGAGCTCCTCTATGGGTGGAAGGGGTACCGTAGGTAAAGGTTCTCTAAGTGGTGAAGCTAGGGGTGAGATGGTCTAAATGTTAGCAGAGTAAGACCCTCCGTTGGTGATGGAGGAGATGTAAGGTGTTCCTTTGTTGGTGAAGGAACAAGAGAGGTTAGTTCCAATGCGGAAGGAGGATTTCGTGCTAGGATCTCTCTCTATGGAAGGAATATTGGGTAATTGGGAGGTGACAGTACCTCATTAAAGATAGTGTGAACCTCACGGGTATGGGTATCGTGAGTTGATGTCTCACCGATTTGATTGGATGAAGGGACATGGTTGGGAAATGGTTTTTGAAGATTTGTAGATTTTGGTTGGGGTGGCATTGGGATTATCCAAAGTTAACTCGCCTTTCTTGAGCATTTCTTAGAAAATATTTTTGAAAGTGATGCGATTACCATCATTATGACCCTTTACTTAATGATAGTTACAGAAATCATGTTCTTTATACCATGCGGGCATGGGGCAAGCAGGGTCAAAACCAGTGTGTGGTTTTATAGGTGGAAGGGTGATGGCTCTGACTTTGATAAGATTTTCTAAGACAGAAGAGTAAGGTTCCCCAATTGGGGTATATTTTCGCTGCTCTTGTCTAAATTGAAAAGTCTAGACATGTGAGATATTAGATGAGGGTGTAGCTTGAATTGATGGATGATCTGGGCTGGCCTTGAGTACCACTGCATTAGCGGTGCCCTTAGCTTTTGAATAATTGGTTTGTGGTTTAGAAGAAGAAGAGGTATCATTTGACTTGAATGCCGAATTCTTATTGCGTAATTGGATTTTCTTCTCTTCGATGGCCCAAATCTCTAACTTTCGTGCCATAGTGAATGCCTCATCGAATGTTTGGAAGGTTTGGACCTATAAGGTTGGGGAGATATGTCTAGTGCAAATCCATGTGAAGAGCTTGATGGGTTCAGTTTGTGGCAGTTGGAAGGTAAGTTGATTGATCGTGATATGCCAAAGTGAGAAACAAAATCTGCTATAGATTCATCCTCATATTGATTTGTAGAATATAGATCACCATGGTAACCTTCTTGATGATATTGATAGAGAAATTATCCAAGAAGGCTTGGGCTACCCGATTGAATGAGAATATAGAGTATTTATGTAACCCACTATACTAATCTAATGCCACCAGTGAGGGACGTGGGAAAGGTTCTCAAAAGCAAGGAATCATCATGAGTGATCGATAACAATCATGTTTGAATGACTACAAATGCTGATGTGGGTCTTCTTTGCTATTAAAACGATTGAATTTAGGAATTTCCCAATGCATAGGGTATGAATGGATATGAATGGATGGGTGAATAGGCTCGTTGCAAATCTTGTCATAGGTGAGAGTGTTGCGGGAGCCGGAAACCGATGCCTCCAATGTTTGCATCTTGTCCAACATCAATTTAATTAGGTCGTTGGTGGGTTGTGATGATTGGATGCCTCCCGTAGTGTGAGAGGGTTGGTTTTGGGCATATAACAGGGGTGGCACTCCAGTGTATGGGGCTGCCATATAGGGTGGTGGAGAGGAAGGTAGTGAAATAGGGGTACATACCCTAATGAATAATGGATGAAACATGATGTTACTTTGGTAGTGTGTATATGGGGGTGAAAGGGTTGTGGTAATGCTAGTGGAAATAAGGGCTAATGATTGTGGAATGGAAAGAACCATGTTATGAAATGGGGTAGGGGTAGCTCGACATCTTTGGAGGTGGTAACATAACTACAGTATGTGTGATACATTAGGGGTGGATGAGGTTATGTTTGGAGTAATCGTCAAGGGTACGGTGGATGTAATGGGGGCCATGGAGGTAACAGACACAACAATCATAGCGGGTATAGGACCTAACGTGAAACAACTAGGGGTAAGGTGGATGTGGGTAGGAAAGAGCCGAGATGGAGCCAATGCGGGAGTGGGTGTGAGAGTTAGGGATAGATATGGGCATGCCGTATGTCAACCGACCTAAGGGATCTTGAGTGGATGAGTGGGAAAGGTAAAAATGCAAGGCGGTAGGGTTCTGGTCAAGGAGTCATGCAAACTCCTCATCTCTCGGTAATGATAGTAATAGGTTGGATGGGATCTATGGCTAATGATAAAATAGAAGGTGGTTAGGGACTAGGTGGGAGTGGTTGAAAATTGGCGTGAAATACGAGGGTGCTTTCTTGTCTTTGGGTTAGTACCATGTGAACCAAGATCGATCGGTGTAGGGTCTGCTTCTCTGTAAATTACACAAAGAATAGTAGGACAGTGAATCTAGTGACAAAAAGTAGATTAAGTACCAAATGGTGGCTGGAATGTAAAACAAGATAACCAATGCCGGTTAGGTCAAATAGACGTTGGTTAGGGGTTACCATTTCAGTCCTCACCAAAATATGGACAAGAGTAAACAATGAGGCAAAAGTAAAATCGGCAGGTATGCCAAATATGAGGATGTTTAAAACGTCAATGGGAATAATGAAAGTGATAAAGACTATGAAAAGTGGAGAAAAGTGAAGTAAAATGTCCTTTTGAGTAGGTTAGCAAAAGAACCGAACCGATGTCAAGTTGGGTATAACCGATGGTGGTCAGAGGTAACCGATGATGGTTACTATGAAATTGAAATAGTGATGAAAGAAAGTGGTTGTGAATTAAAATCTGATGTAGAATCAGACCCATAATTTTGAGAATGATGATGATATGGCCCAGAACACTCGTGAAGTTGGAATACACCAAAATTGTGATGAGGAGCGTGTAGGGATGAACAAAAAAGTGATGAACATGATCTTTCACCTCAAAATGCAAGCCAAGCAAAAACACTAAGAAAATGCAATCCTAGGAGTGCCCTTTCTATTATGTTTATTTAGCTTATGCTATTTAGGACCGACACATGAATTGTGAAATAGAGTTTTTGGTGAGGATGGCTTCCTACAAAGAAGATCTAAAAGGTGAGGTTTTAGGTATGTTATGGTGGGGGTGGGCTTCACTCTAAAGTATGACTTGATAGAGTAGGGAGTTGGGTGCCCACTATGTCATGATCGTGTGAGAAATTGGATGACATAATAATGTGAAGAGGAAGAGGGATGCTCTTTCACTACAATGCCAAAAAAACAATAAGAGATGGTTCTTTTGAATTACACTAAAAGAAAAAGTTTCTGTAGAGCAAATAGAAAGAAAAGGTGGATTTCCAAGGAAGAAAATTAGTGTGTATGCTTTTCGAGAAGGGAACCAAACACACAATTTTTTTCCTAGGAATGAATGAAATGTAAGGAACCCCAGATGGATCCCACCAGGCATGCCAAAAAGTTTTACCTTTTTCTTAGATTGTTTCTTTGAAGTGTTGTGAAATAAATAGGGTAACGGTTGTAGGAGGAATACCTGCTCAAATGTTGGTTGATTGGTTGTTGCGTGCGTATGAATTCTAGATCCATAGCTGATCGTGAGAGCTTCCTTTTGGCTAGGAGGAACTACTTGTAATGAAAACAAGACCACCAGAAGGAATTAAACAATTTGGGTAGTGAACCGCCTAACGTATGTTAGATCCGGAAGTATGATACTTCATAGATGGTCACACCCACTGCTTTAAACAATTTCATGTTGTAAACAAAGTAAATCCTATTGTCATTTTAAAATGATTTAGGTATCTCACTTAAAAACACAATAATAAAAATAGATCTAATCTAACAAGCTAAGCTAGAATAGAATCCAAAGGTCAAATGATTGGTTTTGGGTCTCTGCAGGTTTGACAGAGGTCTCAGGTATATCACAGGTGAATGAGGGTGAGATGAAATTAGGTGGGTATGTCTCTATTCTAGGATGTGTGGGTAAATACAAAGACTTGTGTCGGTCAAGGGTGACCAGGGGAAATTAGGTGTAACCGGTGCTGGTTACTGTGAGATCTGAAAATGTCACAAAACAAGCTGTGGTCTCCTTTGTGATTGCACAAAGGAATTTGGTGAGTCGGGGTGAAATATTGGTTTACTGGAGTAGGCTTTTGCGAGGTTTTAATGGGTATATGGAGGTGAAAATGTCGAGAAGGTCAATAGAGGGAAAGGTAAGCAATTGATGATAAAATGATGATGAAATGAAATAAACTAGGAAAGTATGATGTTATACTTACTTGGATTCCGTTCTTGAATTCCCATTGTGTAAGGGATGGAGGTGCTTGATCATGGGTTTGAAGGTTGTAGGTGATCACCAACCAAGAAAAGCTTCGCATGGGTTGCATGTACACTCCTCTTTGCTTGATAGATCGAGATCATGGTCAGGATGGTCATGTAGGAGAAGATGCTCAATATCCTTCCTTGCATGTGAGTTTTCACCGGAATTTGCTCTCTAAAGATGTGTTATCTCTCCGAGATGTGTTCTTGCTCGTCAAATTTCTCTTAATGTTTTCCAACTTCCAACCTTGATAATAAGGTTGTTTTGGGGTTAAAAGGGTAATCGATGGTGGTTCCGGCTTAACCGATGGTTGGTTAGTAACTAACATCGGTCCAAGGTGGGATTTCCTAGGTTTACTAAACTAGGAGATCCTCCCGATTTCCTCGATCTCGTGTCGTTATCCCACGGATTAGACCGAGAGCCTCTTGTGAGCATGCAGAATGTGGTTTGAGGGAATGTAGGCATTGATTTTTTAGAGTTTGGGTAAGTCTTAGTTAGTTATGGCAACTTACTAATAATAGGTGAGGTGTCTAAGTGAATCAGTATGTGGGGATATTATTTAAATAATAAATATAGTGAGGGTAATGAATTAATTTAATTTAATTAATTAAATTATTATTAGTGGGGTGAAGTGGGGCCATGGCTAGGTAAATGTAATAAAGGGTGCTTATATGTCAAGGGACCAAATGGGAGTGTGACCTAATTTTAGTGTCTATAGTATGGATGGTGAAATAGGCTATCATGTAATGTCATCTAGAAGATCATTACTCTCGGTTCATAGTCTAATGGATAATAATTAGTGACATGATAAACATTAATGTTGGGTCGGTCACGTAATGAGCTATCAAAGCATAAGTTGTACATGCCCATAACATATTCCTCATTGGTGAATGGAGGAAGTGGACAATCATGTGGATTCCAATGAGTGAGATTTTGAATGTATCCTAGGAAAGAGTTATTGTAAATGAAAACATGGCTAAAGGACATATGAAATGAAATGTCTATATGATATGGATCTAGTGTACCTCTAATATAATCAAGCCATGATTATCCTAATGTAAGTGAGGAAAAGCAAGGAGTACATGATAAATATAATGTAAGATGAAATACACACAAACCATAGGCAAAAATGATATGAACACAACCATAATAAAGATGAGGAACATGTGGTGTAGGATAGAGTTCCTCAAAAGGAAACCCTAAGGAATATAGAGCCTCATGTGTACATATAGTGTCATCACATGTAGGATCAAATGGAATATGTTACCAATATGAATCATTCATGAAAAGTGTGCAAATGAATGGTGTGCATGCTAAAGTAGGTGGTGTATGTGAAGGTGGATGTGATAGAGTGACATCCATAGATTGGATAGGCCCCGATAAGGAATCATAGTGGTAGTAGTAGCAGGGGGCATAAAGGAAACTACATCTATCACATAAATGGTACCATCAAGTGGTGGTAAGTGAGGTGGTTCTTCCCTAGGTTGGGGTTTATCTTTAATATTTATACATGGGATAAGAAGATTAACGTTAGGAGCTCAAACACAATACTAGAATGGATCACAGTCATGACAAATAATGTATTTAATGCTCTTATGTACTAATTTGACACAATTATGGATAATATAGGTGACAACTTATTATGGCATTTTTAGCCATGGCCTACCAAGTAGATAGTTATAGGAAACTGGGAAATCAACAATGAAAAATATAGTGTGGACAATCTTAGGACCAACAGTGATGGGAAATGTGATGTGACCAAAACATGGATGGATGGAACCATCATAAGCATGTAGTGAAACACTAGAGGGACTAATGTCATGAGTGGTAAGACCTAAAACTTTGAGAAATGACATAGGACACAAGTTAAGTTCAGATCCATTATCAATCAAAGTATGCTTAACAATGACATTATAAATATGAGAGATGATATGTAAAGGCGGGTCATTATCAAAAGTGTGAACATCAGAGGGAAGGTTAGAATTAAATACTATATGTGAGGAAAAGGTGTTGGAAAAGGCTTGATAAACCGTGTTTGGGTGAATGTCAGCATGAATGGGAGTAGTAAAGAAGAAAATTTTGGACTCTATGTACTAAATCGATTGGAAAATACGTAATCATTGATTAAAATATTAATTATGATAAGTAATGGATGAATTTAGAAGCATGTATAATGGAGTCGGTTCACCAAAATGATTTACTAAAATTAACTAAATGTAGATATATCGGGATTAGTTAATCTAAGCTATGAACATTTGTAAATAAAAGAAATGCAATGAAGAAGTATGTAAATGATCTAAATAACTATGCAAAAGTAAATGCTAACCCTAATGAGAAGAGGAAAGAACTCAGCTAAATAATAGATGCTCATGGGACTATGTCGTAATGGTGACAAGAAAATATGGAGGTGGCAAGAATCGTGCAGAGCTCCAAAAAGGATGGATCTAGACTGATTCCTTGGACTGAAGTGCCTAGGTAGGGACTAGGGTGCCAGGGGCACTGTCAGTCCAGTAACCGGGTGCCTTGGTATGTGTAAAATATTTGAAACCAATTTTTACAGGGATAGGAGGCAGTCCAAAACCCTCACCGTGTGTCACATCTGATTTGCATCTCAAACAGATGTCACTGATATTATAAGATGATGAGAAGACCTGTAAAAAACCAAAATAAGTATTAAAACCCTAAAAAAAGATGTAAATGAATGGGTCAAGCTGACCTTAGCTGCCACAACAGTGGGCTTACTAACCCAAGCACCGCACTACATTTCGTAACCAAATGTAGTTCGGTGAGTGTGTGCATAATGTGCCCTCGTGCTCTTGTTCCAGCCTCACTTTGTGAAGTAGCAAGCAATAGATAAATGTAAAAAATGTAATAGTATGTGTGCATGGAATGAAATAGAATTCCTCCCCCTATGAAGTGTGATGTAAATTTCCTAGCCTTGTGCCTTGATGATGGAGCTATGTGGATGTAAGTGATCTCTAATGCAATAGATGGATGCAACTCTAGATGAGTGATAATAGTAAGTGATGCTGGGTCCCTCATTATGGTCTCATAAAAATATATTTCTAGGTTTCTTTTAGCCTAATTTCATAATTAACCCCGAAAAGGTGAACTACAAGAAAGATAAAGACCTCAAACGGCTAGAAAGAGCCTAAAAAGTGGTGGGAAAGTGTAAAAAAGGACCGAGGCACTTCACCTGGCGGACCAAGGTGCTCATGGGTGCCTAGTATTAATCTAGGCGCCCTAGTCAAGGCTAAAATGATCTAGGTTAATAGAAGCTAATTGGCATATGGGTGTAAGGGGTCAGTAATAATGAAATAAAATAAAATAAGATGGCCAAAGGACGGGGTTAATTAGTACTTTCTTCACTCAATAACCTTCTAAATAGTAGTATGAGACCGAGATAAATAATGTCTAAATTACATGATTTTTGTGACTACAATAGTGTATAGTCCGTAGTTTGGAGTCTATACTATAAATTTTAGATGCTGGTTTGATTTACTTAATAAAGTGAATATTCAACGTATAAGGTTTCAATTGCTTATGAAGTGAATAAAGTGAATATTCAATATATAAGGCTCTTAATTGAGTTCAATTTTGATTTTGATTAATGCATGAATAAAGTGAATATTTAATGTATAAGAGGTTTGATTCAATTAGATGTGCTTAAACAATGGATAAAGTGAATATCCAATGAAAAGGCTTAAATCGTGATTTAATTGGATTTTTCTTAAGTCTAGGATTTTTGTGAAATCAAAGACTAAGGCGAAGAAAATGGTTTGATGTGATTTTAATAATTTTTGGAATAATATGGAATTAGTTGTCCCCAGTTTGTTAGGCTTCCTAGGAGTTAGGGAGATTCTATCACTAATGTTGTCCAAATGAGTACATGCACCAAAAAAATTATGATTATGAACTTCAACCCTTAATCAATTAAGAATCGGGTCACATTACCACAAATAACCTTTGGTTTTCCTCATAGGTAATACTAGTCAAGTAGGATGGGGCACTACCCCTTTCATTGAGCGGTCCTCTCAATGTGCCACTAATTTGGGGTTCTGTGCTACTTCTCATATTAAGTTTTAGGACTAGTGCCCAAGTACTTCCCATAGTTAAGCGGCGGGTTTTATCCTTATCTCGAACCTACAATGACAATGTGTTGTTTATGTTAATTATAAAATTTTGATTCATATTTTACCAATGAAACATGAATGCAAATTTGGTAGTAGTTTGTTGCTTTATTTTAGTAATATTTCCAAACGATGCGGTCCTACAAAAATTGATTAGTAGTTTTGCTTTGCAACCATAATATGAGAAGAAAATAACAATAAATGATCATGGTCATTTCGATTATCAAGATCAATCAAGATCATGAGAGAAAAACATACATGGATTTGATGAAACAAAAATGAAAGGATATGAATTAAAACTTCAAATGTTAACATCGTTATCTTGTAAATCAGATCTAGAATTCATATAAAACAACAAGAAAATGGAAAAGATGTTGGAAAACTAGGAAAATAAGGTGAAATTTACTACGTAACACTAGCACACCTACTATGATGTTAATGCACTTTATGAAAATGGTAAAAACTTTTTATAACACTAGTGCATCCATGAGAATGTTAGCATAAGTAAAGGAATGGTAGTGCAAGTAAGTGAACAAAAACTAATGCAAATTTAGAATCCACCATGAACAATCATAGTGCACTTGCACATCACTCAGCCTAAGATGAGCACTCACCCGAAGCGTGCAAAGGTACCAGGATCCTCTTTAGAGTTGCTTATGTAGGATGTTAATGTGTTGAAGATAGAACATATTCAGAACCATAATAAACACAAACATTCCACAGAGCATAACCATTCAATAGTGCATAACCAAATCTAGATCTTTAAGGAATCATGAATTGAACATTAAATATGACAAGATTGATCATACAAGAACTTTATTATAGTCATGTTAACACTTTATCCACCTAATATACTCCATTATGTTAAACACCGCAAAAAATAGAAGATTCTTACAAGATAACATTACCACAAGTTTATGTGCGCATCAAATCGACAACATAACTCTACTGATAACTCATACACAAAGATCTCTGTGTCTCTCCTAAGACTAATACATACTTATAGGGGTGGGGAATTTCCCTTCACCACTTATGCACTTCCCAAAATAGGTCACATGCTGAAAATAGCCATGCACCTTTATAATAATATGCACACATGCAAGTGTGATAATAATAGATCTCCTACAATTAACTAGTAATAATAATCCTAATATTATCCCGATCTCATGCATGCTTTGCTTAGTAGAATCTCATCCTCAAAATAACATTTGCATTTCATGTAAGTCTCCATCCTATTGTGTGCTCCGCATGCTATCTCCAAAAATATCTCTGTAACCATGAAAATTGCTAAGTCCCAAATAAACTTTCCCTGCACCCATTTCCTTTCCTATCCTTCGCACCTTTGAATGTGCCTTGTTCCCAAGCCACGAATCTTATGTGTGCCCTCTCCTTAGTGTCATACTCTATCTACTCAACATTACCCCACACTAATGTACATTTCCATCCCAAAAATGGGGTTCCTCCTGATTTTCCCAAACAATAAAGAATAAGAATGTAAAGAATCACTGTACAAAGAATATACTTCTATTCTACAACACCATCCGTGTCAACCGAGAGGATCAAACCTAGATATTCTATTTTAATCTCAGCCTCCAATGTTTTCCAATCATCCAATGTGGTTTTTGTGTTTTTGGAACGTCTCGTAGCTATGGCCTCTAACTCATCCTAGGTAATCTCTCCTTTCTCATTCTGTAGTACTAGGACCACATTGGTCATAACAAACATCCTTCCCTCCAGAAGATCCATCTTTTGCGCTATGAGCTTTCCAATCTCATCTATCCTCTCCTTATGTGCATTTTGTGTTGTTACAAGGGATTTACACTTTTTATTTTACTAATACCAATATTTCTGTGTGCCCTAAAGTCTCATCCATCATTACCTTCAAAAATTCATTATCTTCTATTATAGGCATGATCCTGATCACCGATTTTGGTATTGCACATATGTTTAGAGATTGATCTGCTTTCTTTAGCTCATCTTGTAAATTTTGGAGTAATTCCTCATAAGATGAAATCTTCCTAACCATGAATGCCCTTGCTCTCTCTACTTCCTGTTCAGGATCCTTTGGCGCCGCATTCAAATCACCCATCCTCAAGCACTAAATCAACTAATGTGTGCACATAATGCATAGCTGAAGGAAAATTCTTAGGTACCTTAAACTCTAGATGCAATCTTTATTACAGGATATAGTCACCAATTTCTTCTTCCATGCTAATGAAGGCCTTATTATTTTCTTCTCTAGATCCTTCTCTCCTTTCGACGTGCTATTTCTACATTTTTTTCCTTGTTATATTTAAGTAGCACTCTAATAGTGGATACCTTATCGATATTCCTCTGCGCCACCTCTGTAGATACCTTAACAAGGGCATTACTCACCCGCTCATCAAACATGAGAGTGGGCTTTATAGTCATGTGCATTCTCCGAGGTGCCTTCTTCACTCTTCTTGACACGCAAGACTCCTCGCATACAACAAAATCTAGCTTGTCCATGCGAGTCCGCATGGACCAAGACATCTATTTCCTTACATGTGTAGTGAGCATTTCGGTCCATCACTCTAGCCCATATAACTCCTTCAGGTCCATTGTGCTTTGAAAATGGGCATAGATGATTTTTATTATGTCCTCAACATAGCCCATACTCAACACAACGTATTCTCCACTTGTTCTCTTTGTTCTTGGCCCCTTAGGAACCTGAGTGCCAAGGTTTGGAGTTGGCCCTTCGACATCCTAAGTAGTATCATGCACATGAGGTTAGTCATGCTTCAATCCTTTTGGATCCTTCACCGATTCCTCTTCATCATTCATATCCTCATCTCTAGGCTCCTCCATATCTTCTAACTGCTCTGGGGGTCCCGGTATGCTCTCTGTAGATTCCCCGCATCCTCATTTAGATTTATCTTTCTCCTCTTCTACTCGCCTTGTCTCCTTCTAAGGGGAGACTCATGGTGATATTCTTACCAAATGTAGATTTCCCACGCCTTCATTCCTTGTTCTTCTGAATACCCTCTTAAAGTGACACTCTTCATGGACTACTTTTACATCCAAGTCATCATCTCCTTCTTACACATGAGGTGGAGTATCTGTGTGCTTAGTCTCCACTTTATATGTGGGCTACCTCCAGCCTGCTTTATGATCCAAGCCTTTATTATCTCGTGTGTTCTTCTTCCTCCTTTTCTAGCTCTATATAGTCGGTGATTTGGATCTCGGCATTTTATCCACCGTATGTTTTCCCTTAGGTGGCCATTGAGAGAGCATGAACTCATTCTCCACATACTTTTATTCTCCACTTAGGCTTCGGATGAAGGTATACGAGCACGAATCCATTGTCATCAATAGACAAGCTTACATCGATTCATACTTATGATGTCTAGAATGAGCCTCTTAATGTAGGCGGTCGACTTGGGTACACTTGTCTTCTTGAGGGTGTGGTAGTCACAGTCTAACTTATCTATGTTGAAGTTCGGATGGTGCACATCGTAAATCTATGAACTAAGGCCTGAAGTAGCGTTACGTGAAGGTATATGGTAGTTTTCACCATGAGCTCCATGTCCCATCCCTCATATAAAACCGCAATGCGTATGTTGGTACACCGAGATTATACTAGCTTTCCTACTACCAAGGTAGCTCCTTGGAATGCACCACTCCTCAAATGCCACATGAAGTTGGTCATACCACATTTATGCCCTCTACTTAAATGGACCAATCATTGATCCTTGACATAAGTATTTTTAAATCACTTTGAGGGACTTCTGTTCTAAGGGGTACTCCCGAGATCTTGTTATTTGGCCCATTGGGCACTCTAATTTCTAAAAACACAAGATAAAGTAGGATAACACCAAAAATTATCTTTCCTCCTATGTGCTTCCTTAATAATGGTGTCCGTAATATAGCCTCGCTAAGTTGTATACTAATCCTCGAGACATTTTATTTGCAATATGAAGCCATGTGGTGTTTACATGCGACCATATCTCTTAGTCATTTAACTTGGTTAGCAGATGCACTACCGCCTACACCATAGAAACATCTTCGCTTACCAATGTACCTTCTACATGGGCCCTTGGTATACCCTAACTCCTTCCTTATTTCTATGACCACTACTTTATCAGTTAGATCACTAACAAGGTCTACCCTGTGCCCTTCAATCCTGTTAGTGTCAAAACTAGGGTTTTTGTGATCCTAACCCTTCATCCGATGAAATAAAAGAAGTCCTCATGGAATCATCTCATCAACCATTGGTATAAGGGTTCATATTTGACAAAATATGGGAGCTCATACAATTGAAATACTCCTACTTGCTTCATTATTTTTCCCCAACGTCTTAATACACTCGGCATTTCCTCCACCATGCACTTGTTGGTCTTCTTATTTAGCAAAGTGTCCAACTCTCCCTTGTTTTTAGTGGTACAGTGGTTGTAGTCACTTATTTTGCATCTACAGATGTGGGAATCCCACTCTTGTCTAACTATTACTCCTTCCGAGTACTGCATCTCTGAAAAATTACTCTCGGGAGAAATTTCAACTTTAACTTCTACCTTATTCTTTCCTTTCGTGCCTGTTATAGGTGCTTTCTTTGGTGCCATCATAAAAATCCCACCTTTTTTTTCTATAATAAGTAAACTCAAACCCTAGCTCGAATCTACGTGCCTTAGCTTAAAACTCTGTGCCCTAGTTCCTTCTCAACACTTCTTCACTCAAACCATTTACTAATGGGGATGCAAGCCTTCTCGGGTAATAGTCGATCTCCATGTTTGGTTTCACAACGCTCCATACCTCAACATGATTCACTCGGTGGTGGTCACACTTAGCTCACTCAAATATCTCGTGATTGAAAAGGTAAAAATGAGCCTACGTCACGTCCTTATTTATATTTTCAAAAAGTTAGTGCATTTATTGCTCTTTCACCTACCAACAATCCTCTCATTAATTGATCATTTTTAGAATCTCTGTGATACATCTTCACACCCCAAATATATAACCTTTTAGTGCACCTTCTTACCTTTTAGCTATAGAATTCTCTTCAACGCGCTTCCATGTGCTCAGTACCTCGCCATGTGCCTTCCTTTGGTAGTCTCCATGGCCATTGCTTACCTCGTGTTATACTATTCCCTTATTTATCTTCATCTATGGTCATCTTTTAGAGCAATATCCTTTCTAACAGCTCCTTTCCACACTTAACTAGCACCTGTAACAATTTTGTTCTCATGTGTACCCAGTTGTGAATAACCACCCCACACCAATGGTATGTGCAGTCCTCTGATGCATAAAAATACTTCAGATGATAATTATCTTCCAACACACAAACATGCTTATTACACAAAACACCAAACTAAATTGACAAAGCATAGCAATGAAGAAGGAAATATAGAAATGAAAACCTATTCTAAATGGCAACACTACCTTATTACAAACACCAAGAAGACTTATTTATAGTAGGGCTTTAGCCTACTCCCGTTGAAGTAACCAGGTAATTGTATTCCATCAAGCATCTCTAACTGGAAAGTGCCTGATTCAAGTATATGAGTGATAATATACAGTCCCAACCAATGCACTTTAAGCTTGCCTGGATGGTGTAGAAACTTAGAATCATAAAGAAGAACCATCTGTCCCATCTCAATATTTTTGTCCCTGATGTGCCTATCATGCCATGCCTTTTGCCTGGCCTTTTCCTACTTTTGAATCCAACGTGCTATGGTGCACCTCTCATCCAATTGTATCAATTTATCAATTATTTCTTCTAATGCTTGTTCATCAACTAGACCTCCAACATGTGCAATATGTAAAGAAGGTAACATGAATTCCATAGAAGAACTGATTTTGTGCCAAAAACCAATTGAAAGGGTGTGGCCTTGTTCAACCTCTTATATGTTGTTCTATACGCCCAAAACACGACATAAAATTTATCATCCCAATCTTTTCTTCCAACATCACAAATTTTTGTCAATGTATGGCTCAAAATCTTGTTGAAGGCCTCAACAGTCCCATTTTATTAAGGATGATAGGGTGTAGCCTTATGGTGCACAATCATAAATTCATCCAATATTATCTTGTTTGTCTTATTCAAAAAATGTGTACCCTATCACTTGTCAAGATTAGAAGTCATCCATACCCTGCAAGAGTATTTTCCCATAAGAACTTGATCTGATGTAGGTGTTATACAATCCTTAGTAGGTGTTGCTTCTTCCCACATTGTAAGATAATCTATGCAAGTGATGATGTAGCGTGATCCAGTTCTACGTGCGGCTAGTGAAATAGGACCCAAAAAGTCTATAGCCCATTTCTCAAATAACTCTGCACTAGGAATAGGTCTTAAAGGCATTTCATCTCTTTTCCCAAGTTTACCAAGGTGTTGACAGTGATCACACACCTTAAAATATGCTTTGCAATCTTTGTAAATGGTATCCCACCATAATCCAATGAGTAGAATCTTGCACGTAGTGGCATCACCTGCATAGTGCCCACCTGCAATACCACCATGAGCCTCTTCCATGATATCCGTGTGCTCGTGCTCTAGTACACACCAACGCAATACTTCATCTCGACCTAACTTGTATAGGTCACCACTGATCAACAAAAATGTGCCACACAAATTGAAAGTTGTTTCTTATCTAAGGATTTCATTCCTTCCGTGCCATATTCAGTACGTAAAAAGACAACAATATCCTCCACTTAAAGGCACACGTTGTAACTTGTATAACTGTGCATATGATATTTTATCTTTAATTATCTGCGTGTCCTCCCCGATCAATTCTTAACAAATGGTCTAGGAAAAATTAATTTTACTTGGTTTTATGACTACTATGAAATCAAATTCTTGGAATAAGAGCACCCATCAACATATGCGCCCTTGTAAAATGGGATTTTTAACCAAGTATTTCAATGTCATGTGATCGATATTATTGTCGCCCTCAAAATCTCCCCCTCATTTTAAAAATCAAATTTGAAAATTTTAAGCCTTACGCCTTCTAGAGGTGTTTAAGTAAAGTTGGAATTCTGAAAGGATAGAGAAATTCATGCTTCATAGTTGTTTAAACTCTCTAGTCTGCGTGGTTTGATAAATTTTCTGCTTCCCGTATATAGACACATGAAAATTCTATTATAGCCTCCATTTGAATGAATTTTCCCATCTTTTCTATGGTCATGTATCATCGAATCTTGTATTGTTCTCAATTCCTTGGTTCACAAAAGAATTTTGAAAATTGAGCGTGAAATGGTGGAGTTTTCTTCTTCTTTGCATTTTTTCCACAATTGTGAATGATGGGTGTTTTCTTCCCCATCAATTTTTGCTCCATTATCCATGAGTACGTGGAAATATCTAATTGGAGGTGGGCTGGTGGAGGAATTTATGTTTTTGAGCCTTTATGTAAAAAGGGCTAAAAGTCATAAAATGACCCGTAGCCCTAATCATGCTATGAGGACAAAGTCAAATGTTGAGCCCGCATCAAAAGAGTTAAAGTGGGGAGGCGGATTGGTGGGGAGATTTGAGAATTTGAGCCTTTTTCATTAAAGGGGCTTAAAGTTAAAAAGTGACCCATAACCTTGCCAAACATAAAGGAAAAAGTCAAATCTTGGGACCGTTGTTGGGAAGTCAAAGCAGGGAAATGGTCAATGAGAACTTTGAGGTTTTGAGCCTTTTTGTAAAAGGGCTAAAAGTCATAAAGTGACCCACAACCCCGATCATGCTATGAGGCAAAAATTCAAATATTAATCCCGCATCGAAGGTGAAAGCGGGGTGACGGGCCGGCAGAGAAATTTGTGTTTTTGAGCCCGCATTGAAAAAAGGTAAAATTATAAAAGTGAATTGTGCCTTTGTCTCCACTCAAGTGAAGCCACATTTTAGGCTTATATCAAAAGTGGAAGGGCAGACCAAAAATGTAAAAAATGCCAAATCTCTATAAATTAAAAAAATGCAAAAGGAATCCTCCACGCCCTCTCCAAAATTTATCCCACGCGGATGACTCGGTTTAAATTTTTCAAAGGCAAGATGAATGGTTCAAATTCAAAGTTAAAAATGAGTGTAACGACTACATTATGAAAAGTCGGTTTTTCACCATTGGCATTTCTTCGCGAAACAAGAATCTGAATAGACGCAAAGGATTGAAGAATTTATAACCATTTCTTGCAAGATATTTAATGGCTTCTCCAGGCATTGTACATGGTGTTGGTGATTGATCTTATAGACTCGAGAGTGTATTATACCTAGAGAAAGAAAAGGAAATATCCATTTTTCTTCTACTTTCCTCCATTCTCAAATTTCTTCCATTCCCACATTATGTACAACTTCTGTTTAAGCATTAATACAAGAAGAAAGAGTTTCTAGCTTTGACTCATGGATTTATTGATACTTTGTGTTCATCAAATTCTATTTGGTCTTGTTTCCATTTGCAGGGTTGTTTCCTCTAAATTTAATGCATGTGTTGAAGTTTCTAACTAGTGCATGCAGGAATCTAATTTTCTACCTACAACATTAGTTCTCCTACCTCTTTTCTCACTCCCTTTCCCACCTTCATAGAAAATTCCCCCTTGCAGATAATTGCAAGAATTTTTCATAGGGTCAGTGGAGTGCCCCTGTTGGATCCCCAACCAAAAGGCCACCACATAAATCCATGCTTTCTCACGCATGCATACATGGTAGCTACACTTGGTTAAGTAGAGGGACTTAGATTCCCAGAGCATTGGCAAGGAATTCAAAAATTTTTCCACCCAAAAATTTCCTTGCCAATATTTTTTGCACCCACCATGGGGTAGATTTAGCAACATCTGCACTTGAATGTGACCGCAAGGTCAAAAATTCAAAATTCAAAAAAGAGAAAAATTTCTAGAATTTGAATGGCTATATGAGCCACATGGATTCAAATCATGGCTATTCTGGGAAACCCTCTTGTTGAAAGACCTGAATTTCTCTTCCACATCCAAGAAGATGTTGCTTGATTTGAGGGAAGCTATCTGACATAATAGAAAAAGTGCCAATCACTACTTCATTGCCATGAGAATTCTGGACCTTGAAGAAGAATGCACTGCTGAATTGGAGAGGTAAAGACAAATTCTAGCACCGCAAAGAAGAGCATAGATTTTCAAGTTGGTGGATAGAAGATACACCGACAGAATGTAAAACAAGGGGGGCAAACCGATCCCATTTTGAGGAAATTTAAAGGAGACAAGAGCTACTTGGAATCCAGAGGTTTCCTTTTCAAGCAACTGGACATGTTGGGAACCTGAGTGTTGCCAATCCTTTGGATGGTGAATTTCCATACATCAACGAGAACCTTGTAGACTTCATTGACATGAAGACCGAAGAAGAAGCTAGAGAAAGAGAGGCAAGAGCGATGAAGAAATAAGATCTCAACTCGAAGAAATCGAGAGACTTCAAGCCGAGGTAGATGAAAGAGCAGCAATAGAAGCCGTAACCTTAGCAAGGTTAGAAGCTAGAAACATAAATAGAATGGGGATCATGAGCGTGAACGTGATCATGAGGCCCATAGGCCTAATGTACCATGGGGAGGAAACACCGGTCCACTTGCTCTTGCTCAACCACTCCATGAGCTACCGAGAGGCTCAAGAAAAAAATTCCCAAAATTTAGAGGGGATGGTTCTCAACTCCCTAAAGAACATGTAGCAACATTTATCACCACTTGCGGTGTGTTGGGCGTTGAGGATGAAGATGTGTCAATCTGACTCTTTATGGAGTCACTTCAAGAGAAAGTCAAATGGTTCTACATGTTACCACCTGTGTTTGTCACCGATCGGGAGGATATAAGAAGTGCATTTGAACATAGGTTCAAGAGCATAAAATATTGTTAGGATCTTTTGGTCTAATTGGTACAAATGAAGAAAGAAACCTCCGAGTCAATGAGGTACTTCATAACAAGATATGATAGAGTGATAAGAAGGATCCTCAAGATGTGGTGCTTCTCGAAAGTAATTTGAAGAGGCATTTCATCGTTGTTTTGCCATCAAAAGTAGCTTTCTTCCTCGAAGAGCCCAAGCATTACCACCTTACCACCTTACACAAAATAAAATCATCGGTGAGAGGATCACCATTACCACCTTCTATGGAGTCACCAAAGAAAAACCAAACTCACCGGTTGTCAAGGATCATGCTCCTATGCCAAGTAAGTCATCTAACTATTCTCCTAGCTCAAAATTTGCTAAGAACAATTCTCCTTTAAATGTTGTTCCTACAAAACATCTAAGGTTTAATAAAAGCTACACCCTCACCCCCTTCCAATCCAATTGCTACACCCGAAAAGGAGAATTCAATACCCAAAGTAGCAAAGCCTCTACCATGTAAATATTCCTCCATTTCTAGAACCTCTTCCTCGCACACCATAACCCCATTTGACTTTGTGGAACATGTAAGAAAACCAAAGTCCATCTCTTAGAAATAGAATACGTACAAACACACCCTTCCCATTGTGACAGGTTCATTAATGCGCTTCATGTGGTAACCATATATCCTCGAGTCCTAATTCTAAAGGCTTACTACCCACACCACCTTCCCTAAAAATGCTAGCCCTTAATGCCTCTAAAACCAATAGGGTTGAACCTTTCTACCTGTCACTCCTCATCAAATGCTTCCAACTAAATAAATGTATCATATATTCCAGAGCCTTAGACAATGTGATGCCAGCCAAATTTGTAAATACTCTAGGCCTCACCTTGACTTGGGTAAATGGCACCTGCTACTCAATGGAATCCAAACAAGTGCCATTGGTAGGAAGAATCAAAGATGCACATGTAGCACTAGCTGATTTTCCAAAAAAAAAGGTGCTCCTAACCATACTGGTAGCAGACATCCCAACATCCTTTGGTATGCTATTGAGTAGGAGTTTCTACAGAGACTTGGGTGGAGAGATAAAAATGGATTGGTCATCTACAACTATCCCAGTAAAAGGTGAGATGAAGAAGTTGCTACCAGTAAGAAATATGAAGTTCATAGTACGAAAGTGTAATGATCCAAAAGCTAACATTCTCTTTCAAGATTGTGGGATAGGAAACTACTTCCTCACATCAGAAAAAGAGGATAACTTGCCACTTCTCGTGGAGGAAGAGGAAGATCAAATTTGGACAATGGAATTTGATGGTAGTCATTCCAGTGTGGGCTCTGGGACCATGGGTATTTTGTATTTTATTAATGTGGTTAAATTTTATTTATTGTTGTATGTATTTTATTAGTAATGTGTTCCCTTTTCTTTTAATTAATTAAAATGTGGTGGATTAATGTGAGAAATCATATGGTTAAAATTTAAATAAATTAAATTGGGATATGGGAAAGTAATAATGGAAGTTGTTGGCTATTTGCATTTAATATGTAAGGGTTGTGTAAGTCTAATTTTGGAGTATGAAATACTCCACCTCCATGGAAATTCGAATTTTTCCTTGGGGGCTGTTTTAGGAGGCTTGTGGGACAAGTAAAACTTGTCCCATACCTCTAAATTTAATTTACCAACCATAATTATGGTTAGAGAGGTGATTTTAGAATTTTATAATGCATTTTATTAATCATGTTGCATGTTTTGATTGCACTCTCTTACATTTATTTAATTTGCAGTCCTTTGGGGTGTGGGATTTTGGAGTGTGCAAGTAATTTGTCATATTTTCACCCACCTCTTTATTGTGCTTGGGAGAATGAATTTTTTCTTTTGTGTTTGATTGTGAGGATGTGTGATGTGGCATCCTACATGGATCCACATCATCCTCTTCTCTTCCCTCTTCTATATAATTCAAACTCTTTTCTTGTTTTGGGTTGTTGAATCATTTTTACAACTTCCTTGGGGCACATTTTCTTGTGTTGGAGCTCTTGCTTTTGGAAGGATCTTGGAGAAAGCTTTGCATGCTTGGGAGATTGCTGTTTTGGGACTGTATTTTGGGCATTAAAGCTTGCTGTTTGGAAACAAAAGTTACTATGGAAAGGTAGGAGTTTAACCTTTCTTTCATGCTGTTATTTTCTTGTTGTGTTGTGTGAATGGTGAATGTTGTTATGCTTTGTTTGGCTAGTTGGGTAGACTGCCATAGGAATGGTGTAGGAGAAGGCTATGGGGAATCCATGTGGGGGGGCATAAGGGAATGCCATTGGCATCATAATTTTGTGGAGGGAGTTTGGGTTTGGGATCCACCATGGAAAAGAAATAGCTTGCATTTCTTACTTTGTGGGGGCATAATGGAATCTATGGGGGCATAAGGAGGGATTTGTGGGGGCATAAGGATATGTGTGTGATGGATTATTTTGGCGGTTTGTTCTTGGTGGATGTGCAATTCCCGATTGGGAGGTAAAAGTAGCTTCCCCCTATAGACCTTGCTCCTTTGGCTTGCATGATCAAGTCTGAGTTTTGATTTGAATGTTTTCAATTGTTGTAAACTACTATTTTGTGTTGAATTGTGTCTTTATAAATGAATTATGCATGTTGAAAGAATGTTGTGTGTTGTGGAAGCCAGTTGTTGCCATGGGTTAAATTACATCTTTTATTGTATTTTGGTTGGGGCTCGAGGGCCAATGATGAAGGAAGGCTTCTCTTTTCATTGGATGTCTTGGTTGGGTGGAGAACATGGCCTTTCCCCCACTTTTGTTGTGATCACTTGGAGAAAAAGAAAAATTGCATCTTGCTTTGTCTTGGAGCAAAGGAAAATGTAGTTTTGACAGTTTGAGAAACAAATTTATTTCATTATAACCTTTCCCACTATGTTGTGTATGAAATTGTAATGTATACTTGTAAATAAATGATGTTGTAATTGATTATGAAAGTGTATATTTGAAATGTGAAAGACATTTACATTCTTCTCTGTACATTGGAAAGAAATAAATAGAATGTTGTTATTGTTTCCCAACATTGAAATATGTAAAGTATATAATTGGAATTAATAGATAATTACAAGAACTTCTCTCATATGCATTGTTGAATTAACTTCAATGTTTCATTGTATGGAAAAAGAGATAGTTAGATCTCTGTTGAAAAAAAAAAAGATATGTATGTGGAAATGATGTTGCATTTTGTATCTTTGGGAATGTGTAAAAAAATTGAAATTTAGTATTTGCTTTTGATTTAGAATGGTTTGTTATCAGAAACTAAATGTATTGAATTAGTTTAGAAATGAAATACCACACTTAAATGATAAAACTAATTTACAGATCTAAAAGAAATGGATCTCTGTTGTAAAATTTAAAACTGGAAAATAAATTTAAATAAAAATGCACAATGGACCTGCACTTAAAAATCAACTTGGAAATGATACAATTTATCATGCTAAGACATCAAGGAACTGAAATTGACAAAGAAACCTTAACAAAACAATTTTAAACATGCAAAATCGAACCCAATTCCCTTCCTCACCGTTTGCTATCAATTGATGGACAAAATTCAAATTGGAATCAATTGAGAAAATTTACTTTCCTAAAACATTTTAAATCCTTCCTAGAGTAATCCTCCATGTCTGTTTGGCATGTTGAGTGAAGAAGGAGATCAAATTGAACAAAAATTTATAAGTCAAAATTACCAGTTTTCCATTTAAAATCCTGATTGTTTTTGTAAAATTGAACCCTTAAAACTCATCAAAATGTAAAATTTATATTTCTTGTGCAAAGAGGGCATTGAGAGATTTCCAGAAAGTCCTCGTTTTCCCAAAAATGATCTTTGTAGAAAAAGTTATGGCACTTTGAAGTTTTTCTGCCTTGGCAGGAAAATTTGAGAAAATTTTCCCTAGAGGGCCCATGCGGCCCGAAAATTTCCCGTTGAAAAATCCTTATAAAATTTTTAAATTTTTCGTTTGGGAAATTTTTTGAATTTTCCTCTCGCCATCCCGCAGCCAATCAGAGGGTGCCACATGTCCTCAAGGGGGTAATGATAGAGGTACGGCATTATTTTGTCCTTAGGACCCTTTAATTTTTTTGGAAAATTTCCCTCTTTCTTCTTCTCCCATGACCAACCGAGAGCTACCATGTAGCAGAATGGGGGTGAAAGTGGGGTGGGGAAAACCCTCGCAACTTTATCCTATGAAATTTTTATTTGGAATTTTTTTCCTTTTCTCCCCGGTGCCGCACATCCATCCTCGCTTTGGTGCGACTCTTCCATGGGTGTGCGGACCCGTGCATGCCTTTCCTCCCTTCTCATCCCTTTGGTGAAATTCACCGAATCTATCCACCGCTCCACCTATATCCCTCTCCCTTTTCCCTGTGGTGTATTAGTTAATGCCATGTGTCCTTGGTGGACCTATGGGGACAGGGATGCCAAATTGGATTTTCTTTCTCTTTGTAAGTTATTGGGGCACATTGTGAACAAACATGGAGCACACATTGATCCCGAGAGGATTAGATCCATTCAAGAAATATCCCCCCACAAGTAAGAAAGGAGTTCATTCATTCTTCACAAAGGTGAATTTCCTTTGTCTTTTTATGCTTTCTAAGTTGACGAAGCACATCACTTCCATGATGAAACCACACCCAAATTTTAAATGGAATAATGAAGGGAAGGCAACATTTGAAGAGATCAAGAAATCAATTTCCAAGGATCTCACTCTTGTATCTCCGATTTTAACAAAGAATTTATCATGTATTGTTATGCATCAAAACATACACTCTTTGTTGTTCTCATTAAGAAAAATGATGAAGGCATGGAAGCACCAATTACCTTCATGAGTTTCCCTTTGAAAAATCATGAGCTAAAATACAACCAATTGGAGAAGCATGCATATGTAATGGTCAAGGATGAAAAATACTTCAGGTTTTACATTCTCAATTCCCATATGGTGGTGATGGTCCTGGAAGTGAAATCAAGTCTATCTTGACATAGCAAGATCCTAGAGCTAAAAGAGGAAATTGGATTGCAAAGACTCAAGAATATGACTTGGAGATTCAACCCTCCAATCTGGTAAGGGGAAATGGCTTGTGCAAGTTGATTATGAAGATGAAACACTCAAAGTTCAACATGGTGAAGAAAACCGTGCTTGCTCAACTTGTTCAGAAGACAACCCACATGTTCTCTTTGTCACCACTACTGATGATTGGTATGCTGATATCACCTATTACCTGACTTATGGAGAATGCCCCCATCTTGATTACAAGCAAAGGAGAACACTCAAGTTAAAGGTAACTAAATTTGTAATATGGAATCATGCACTTTACAAAAGAGGCATGGATGGTTGTTTCCTCAAAGTAGTAGACAAAGAGAAACAAGAAAAGTTTCTTAAAGCATGCCATGACCAAGTGTGTGGTGGAGATTTTTAGCAATGGTCACTTTGTACACAAGATCCTCTCGAGGAAGGTATTATTCACCCACCATCTTTGCGTAGACACTCAAGATTAGGTTTCTAGATGCAAAGAATGCCAACAGTTCATTAGAAGACCACAACTCACTGCATTACCACTCAAGCATGTGGTTATTGAAGAACCATTTCAATAGTGGGGGATGGACTTCATTGGTGTTCTAAACCCTCACTCAAGCACGGGGCACACCTATGTACTCACAAAGAATGCACTACTTCACCAAATGGGTGGAAGACATCCTCGCAAAACAAGCCAACATTGAAATAGTATGCAACTTCATCAAGGAGAATATCATAGTCTATTTTAGAGTGCCACAAAAGATTGTAGTAGATAATGATACCTATTTCTCTTTAAGAGAGCTGACCAAGTTTTTCTATAGCTATGAAATCTCCCTATCTCATTCTTCTCCAATACTATCTACAAGGAAATGACAGTGAATAGAGCAACAAGAACATTGTGACCATTTTCCACAAGCTTGTAAATGAGAATCAAAGGAATTCGTACAAAAGGTTGTATGAAGTATTGTGGGTGGATAGGATCACTCCTAATAAGGAAATATGTATGTCACCATTCCAACTACTGTATGGAGTCAAAGTAGAAATTCCTCTCCAGATCTCAAGTTGCTACAAGCAATAGAAGATGGTAAGTACAAGGATTCCATTGATAAGAGGATCCTATTTCTTGAGAAGCTGGAAGAATATAGACTTCAAGTGGTGGATCATATTAAGGAGCACCGATTACAAGTAATGAAATTTTTTTGATAAGAAGGCCAAGGTAAGAGAATTCAAAGTTGGATACTTCATCCCGCTATGGGACAAGAGAAGAGAACCAAAAGGAATCCATGGAAGGTTCGATTCATTATGGCTCAACCCATTCCAAATTTGTGAAGCTTGTGGTAAGAACACTTTTCTTTTGTCATATTTGGATGGAATTCCACCGGAATTTCCTCGGGTGGGAAATACTTGAAATTGTATCGTCAATGAAAGCGGGTTATTCCCCGCCTTATACCATAGGTGTGTTTCCCTTTCCATTGTGTGGTTTTGTTTCCCCTTCATTGCGTGTCATGTGTTTCCTTCCCGTTGTGTGCTTGTGTGTTTCCTTCTTATTTCTCTCTTGTTATAGGTTGTACATGACTTTGTAAGGCCCAATGGATAAGGCACTTGTCAAAAAGTACAAGGTCTAGAGATTGAGATTCTGGATTCCAATGTCATGTCTTCACTATGCTTAGTCGATGTCATGTCCCCAAGCTAGAGCGATTTTTGTTGCCCTCAAAATCCTCCCTTATTTTAAAGTCAAATTCAATTTTTTTGAGCCTTATGCCCTCTAGAGGTGTTCAAGTAAAGTTGGAAGTCTGAAAGGATAGAGAAATTCATGCTTCAAAGTTGTTTAAACTCTCCAATATGCGTGGTTTGATCAATTTTCTCGTTTCCCCCTGAATGCATGAAAATTATATCAAGCAGCCTCCATTTGAATGAAATTTCCCATCTTTTCTATGGTCATGGATTGTCGAATCTTGTATTGTTCTCAATTCCTTGGTTCGTGAAAGAATTTTGAAAATTGGGCATGAAATGGTGGAGTTTTCTTCTTCTCTGCATTTTTTCCATAGTCGTGAATGACGAGCATTTTATTCCTCGTTAAATTTTTGCTCCATTATCCATAGGTACGTGGACATATCTAATTGGAGGTGAGATGACGAAGCAATTTGTGTTTTTGAGCCTTTATGTAAAAAGGGCTAAAAGTCATAAAGTGACCTGCAACCCTGATCATGCTATAAGGGAAAAAGTCAAATGTTGAGCCCGCATCAAAAGAGTCAAAGCGGGGAGGTGGATCGACAGGGAGATTTGAGAAGTTGAGCCTTTTTCATTAAAGAGGCTTAAAGTTGAAAAGTTCCCCACAGCCCTTCCAAACACAAAGGAAAAATTCAAATCTTGGGCCTGTCGTTGGGAATTAAAAGTGGAGAAGTGGGTTAGTGGAGAAATTTGAGGTTTTGAGCCTTTTGTAAAAAGGGCTAAAAGTCATAAAGTGACCCACAACCCTGATCATGCTATGAGGTAAAAAGTCAAATATTAAGCCCGCATCGAAGGTCAAAGTGGGGAGGTAGGCCGGTGGAGCAATTTTTGTTTTTGAGCCCGCATTGAAAAAAGGTAAAATTATAAAAGTGACCCGTGACTCTATCTCCACTCAAGTGAAGCCACATGTTAGGCTTATATCAAAAGCGGAAGGGTGGACCAAAAATGTAAAAATTCCAAATCTCTATAAAGTCAAAAAATGCAAAAGGAATCCTCCACACCCACTCCAGTAAATTTCTCCCACGTGGATGACTTTGGTTTAAAGTTTCAAAGGCAAGATGAACGGTTCAAATTCAAAGTTACAAAATGAGTGTAATGACTGCATTATGAAAATTATGGTTTTTTCACCATTGGCGTTTCTTTGCAAATCAAGAATTTGAACGGCCACAAAGGGTTGAAGAATTTGTAACCTTTTCTTGCAAGATATTTTATGGCTTCTCCAAGCATTGTATAGGGTGTTGGAAATTGACCTTGTAGACTCGAGAGTGCATTGTACCTAGAGAAAGAAAAGGAAATAGCTATTTTTCTTCTACTTTCCCCATTCTTAAATTTATTCCTTTCCCACATTATGTACAACTTCTTTTTAAGCATCAATATAAGAAAAAAGTTTCTAGCTTTCTTTGATTGAGGGATTTCATGATACTTTTGTTCATCAAATTCTATTTGGTCTTGTTTCCATTTGTAGGGTTATTTCCTCTAAATTTAATGCATGTTTTCAAGTTTCTAACTAGTGCGCACAAGAATATGACTTTTTACTTGCAAGATTAGTTCTCCTACCTCTTTATCACTCCCTTTCCCACATTCATAGAAAATTCCCCTTTGCGAGATAAATGAAATAATTTTCTCAGGGGTTAGTGGAGTGCCCTTATTGGATCCCCGGCTGAAAGGCCACCACATAAATCCACGCTTTCTCACGCATGCATACACGGAAGATACACCCGTTTAGTAGAGGGACTTAGATTCCTAGAGCATTGGAAAGGAATTGAAAAATTTGTCCACCCAAACAATTTTCTTGCCAATGTATATAAAATACAAATGGAGTTTCTAGTAGGTATTGTCTAAATTTATGTAGTGCATATATCATTAACAAGGCTTCATGCTCAATAGTTGTATAATTTTTCTCTATAAAAGTCAAATTTATACTAGCAAAAAAAATAGAATGATCTATAATACCTTCTCTAGGCTGAGCTAACACCACGCTAATGGCCATGCCAGAGGCATCCACATGTACATGAAACGGTTGGTTCCATGAGGGAAAACATAGAATAGGTGATGTAGTAAGTCTCTCCTTCAATGCCTCAAATGTGCACTGCGGTTCTCCCCAATAGAATTTTCCTTTTCCCTTTAGTAACTCTTCCAAGGGTGTGGAAATCTTATCATATCCTTTGATAATTTTTCTATAATACCTAGTGTGACCCAAGAATCATGTACCTCACTCTAACTGGTAGGATCTTCCAAGCCTACAATAACCACAACCTTAGCTGGATCCACTAACAAACCTTCCTTACAGATGATGTGCCCTAACAAAGTGCCAAAAGGTGTAGAAAAACACACTTATTGATATTTAAAGAGATGCTTAATTGTCTACATATTTCAAACATTAAGCATTAATCATCACAACAATCCTTAACAAGTCCATACACCATCCAATCATCCAAGTAAAACTATAAGAAGTTCGAATAAAATCCTAGAATGCTTCAACAACTATGCACGAAAATATAGTAGACACATTTTTCGATAAAAGGGAATCAAAATATATGAAGAAATTCCTCATTTAGTGGTGAAAGTCATTTTATCTTGATCCACCTTTGAATCCCGACCTAATGATACCTAGAGAATCCATCTGTACAAGAATAGATTTCACGCCCTACAACACCTTCTAATATCTCCTCTGTAAAAGGTGTAGGAAAGGGATCAATTACACATGCAACATTTAGTTCCTTGTAATCCACACAAATACTAATCCGACCATCTTTCTTTATACTGATGACCATGGGGCTAACCCACTCTAATTCTTCTAGGGGCTTGATGATGCCAAATTTCAACATCTTGTCAATTTCTTCCTTAAATTTTACGTGCAAGTTAGGGTTCATTTTGTAGGGTCTTTTCCTGACCGGGTGCACACCTTCCTTAAGCTTAATATTCATCTCTCCTAATGATTCATGCACTCCTTTTAATTCATGGTAGCCCTAGGAAATAAGTCCTGAAAATCACATAGTAACTCAATGATTTTTTCCACTTCAGAGTTGGACCAATAATCCCCAATCATTGCCTCTTTAGGTTCAACATCCATACCAATATTCACTTTTTTTCCTCTTCATGGGTTCATGATAGGTGTGCACATTTTTATCTGTAATGTCTAACACCTCGCACATACCCACTGAATGATCTATATCTAGATCTTCTACTTTTTCATCATCCACTATGTAGACCATATTTCCTTTTTATTTCTCAAAGCAATCACACTTAAGTAGCATGGCATCTTTCTCTTATTCTTTATCAAATCACGCCCTAATTCATTCTCACCAAATAACTCCCGAATGATTTCTTCCACCTTTGAAAAGTATCCTATAGTTAAGTGCTTTATAACCCTTAATTCCTCTTCCACCGGAGGTCTAGTAGAGAAGTAGTAAAAATTTCTGGACCATTCCTGCAATCAAATCTTGCCAATTTCTAGTCTCTCTATGTAGCTCTGCATATACATACCAAGCGTGTGTGCAACCTTGTAAAGTGGAATAAAGTTTGTGCACCCATAGAAAAGGTGGTAAAGCTTCCTGCCCCTATGTTTAGAGCCTCTCACACTAATGAATGTTGTATTGAATAAGTTGATTACCATGATATGTGAAGATTTGAGTACGTGTATTGCTCTTGGAAAAATGAGTTGTTAGAGAAATCCTGACTTCATTCCATTCTACAAGATTATCCCTGTGAGCCACCCACCAACGTGCTGCTATCCCGCGTAGGGTATATGCTAACATATTTCTTCTTTCAAGTTGGTTTGTCTAGTGTTTCTCCATGGTGCACATGAAGACCATAGGGTATCCTTCTCTAGTGTACCGAGGTACATATTTGTTACCTATCCTCCTAATACAATGAGGTCTACTTCTCCGTGTAAGTGTGCTCCTTACTTCGTACCTAACCATCTCATAAGTTCCATGAGCCCAAATATTATAAGTAATAGTTGCGGTATCACTAATAGATTGTGAATCTTCCCACCGGAGGATTCCTTCGTTATATGGCTCGAGTACTTCTAGGTCCCAAATGAAGCATACAAAAATATTGTTCGATCTTCCTCACTCAAAGGCTTAACATAAGGTGCATATTTCCCATCCGTTAAAGGGATAATGACTCTCTCCTCCTTGTTCTCAAAACTTATATATCCCTTGTTGAAGCGTAGATCAACATTTTTGTGTAGCACTAAGGGTTCCCAAGCGGAGAGGAAACTATCTTCTTCTCGCAAGTGCTAAAACCTCAAAGTCTCATGTGAACTTGGCCCTTGTATAGTAATGGATGCATATTTTAAAAATATGATGGGAGTGGCATTTTTCGATTAGCCATGAAAAATACATTGAAATATGGCTGCATGGAGGCCTCCCCATCTGTACCCATGCATCTAAAGTAAGCACATTTACCTCCATGCATGTGTCAATCAATATATTACTCAAGAGCCATCCATCCACAACAACATTTAGAGTGATCTCCTTGTTGTAATCTAAGCTATGAGGGGGAATATTTACATGTAGGATCTGACATCCATTCTCAATACTTACATGTGGAGTGTTTCCCTTTAGCCAAATCCCTAGTAATGGAATGATATTCTCCTAGTGCAACATTTTGCATACCTCCTTCAAGTCATCAATATCCAACTGGACCATCTCTACTTGCCTTATTCTATTCCATCTTTTATGATTGCTCCTTTAAATACTGTATTTCCCCTAAAGGTTTCTAAGTACCTCCATGGTCTCCTGATAAACCTCCTTCTGGTGCATAAGATCTAGATACCTTGTATGCAAAATTTCCTCCTTAGTGATGGTAGGGTTCTACTGTAATGATTCTTTGGTGTGTGTAGCTTCAGCATGTGTAGTAATCTTCACAGGTAATAACTTAGGTTACGGTGCCAACTTTGGCATCCACTAATTTTCCACAGTGCGCTATATTCTAACCATCCATGCACCATTGTTTTCCTATTTATGCTGCTTACTAAGATGATCATATAGTTTCAGAATTCCTCATAGCTATGAATATTCCCACAAAAAGAACAAGTAATATTATGAGGACATTCGTGCTTGTAGTGGTTAGGAGATCCACATGTAAAGCACGTTCTATGAGGAAACTTACCTCATCCACCACCACGACCTTGAACCCCAAATCCAACATGGTAGCCTTGACCTATGCCACGTCCTCCTTCATAATGTCCCTCATTCTAATCATAGCATGCTTGATTGTGATCCTGATATTGGCACTCACCTTTACCCTTAGATTTATCTGATACCCTAGTCTATCACACACCAATATCTATAGCATCATGGATCTGACCAATCAACCTAGAGTCTTCCGTATCATGAGTCATGGACCACAAAAGTTTAAAATATCAAGATACATTCTTCCTTATCATGTGTTGTAATAATGGGTAGTGGCTGACATCATGGTTCGAGATGACATATCTTAGAGTCTAACAATAATGAACGCATGCCGACCTATGGAGAAAACTATCCTTGATGTTCCCTTCCTTCACATCTGTACACCAAATCCCAGTGCATGTCTCATGTGTTGAATTTGTTGATAGTTTCTCCAACTAATTTTCCATAGCTGAAATGTATTCTTCTAGTAATGGACATACTCCAATGTTTATACTTCCAATTGCTTCAATGCGTAAATTTGATTCAAGTGCTTCACGTAGATTCGTGTATGTCTTATGTGACAATGCCATTCTAAAAGGTGTGATCAGTCCTCCAAATAACCATTGTGCATGCTAGCTTGCATGAATATCATAAGAAAGCTTAGAAAAAAGTGTTTTGAAATGGGTATCATACTTGCAGACACTCTCGGTAGTTCCCTTATTAATATCCTTGAGCACTCTTATACTCTTTTGCTCAAATTCGGGAAATAAAAATCAGAAGGAAATCATCTTTCAATGCTACATAATCTACACAAGTTTGATCTCAGGGTTAAACTTCCCGTACTAACCGTGTGTGTAGTCCCAGTAATGTAGTTGTATATTTACTTGTCTTGTGCACACGAAGCCATGATTCCTTTTGCGTGCCACAATATCACACATGTGCACATGTTCAACATAATCTTCTATGCCCCTATACTCTAGAAGATGGAGAGGCATCTCCATGTAAATATTCTGGGGTTGGTGCGGACCCTACCCACCTGATCTAGAACCTCATGTGTTACCTCTATCTCCAAAATAACTAGGTCCACTAGAACTAGAGGCACCTATACCTCTTGATCCTCCACCTATAGCTAGAAAGGGACCGGAAGATGCACTTCCTGTGTCCTAATAGTAGTACTGAACTGAAATCCTATAGTCGTGTGGTGGTACTACTCCCAGAAGCGAGTCCAAAATTATACACGCTCAAATTTTGTGTTGATGATGCACCTAAAAGGTACATCCAAACAAAAATGAAGATGTTTATCTTGCCATGGATGTACTTTATATGTGACTTAATCCTACTTACCTACTACCCAAATTAGCTTGCAGACTATTAGATGTACTAGATATCTTTGGAAAACAAAGCACAAGGGCTAGGTTTCCAGGTAGATTTAGATGCACGATCACAACCTAGGTCATCTATGCTTTGGTGTGCTTCCTTGTGAGACCGAGGAGGGTTCCCTGTCATGCTTTCCCAAATTGGGGAGTTCTAGATGCTCTGGCTCCACACCCTACGTGAACTCTAAATCCTCCATGACCCATCTCTCTCCTCAATGCCATCCACTCGTAATATCCCACTACTTCTACATCCCTCTTTCAGATGCCTCATTTTACTTAAGCCACCTTTCTTCTCTCTAACTTTTCCCACTAGTTCCACCATCTTTAACCAAACATGTTCCTTTCCCCCGCGCATGGTGGGGTTTAGCTAGCCATTGGTTTTTCTTCCAAGTTCAGGTCACCATCAAGATCTTGATCACCAGTGGAATGCCTTGTAAGTAAGTTCCTTGGGATAACATAAAAATTAGAACTCATCTACCTCTGGGAAAGAATAAGTGGAAATTGAGTATTCCATAATATAGCTGTTCAAAACACCACGGAACCAAGTATCCACAACACGTGTCCAAATCAGATCAACATCATATAGGGCCTGAAATTATTCCTACATCCAAACAAGTGTGTGATACCTCCAATTCTATTTAGACACATAAACAACCATCCACTCGTATAGTTCTATTGGGAAGATAACAAAGAAGCTCTCATACAAACAATCATACAGATTCTGTTCCACCCATGCGTGTGTGTCAAACTTAGATCCAGTACTGAACCTCTGTGCATAATCTTCTTATAGATATTTTATCCACTCCTCAACACTTTCTAGGGTCAACTGGTAAATCTTCACTGCGAACCATCCTGTAAACAACTAAAAAAGAGGTCCTAGAAATGGAATCAATGATGCAACCTAGAATCCACCACAAACAACCCAGGCACGTTGGTACATCACTCAACCTTGAGATGAGCACTCTTGCAGCAAAGCACAAAAGGTACCAGGACCATCTTTACTGAGCTTTCTTATGCATGACGTTAACATGTTGAAGATAGAGCATATTAAGAACCATAATAAGCACAAAAATTCCACAGAGCATAACCATTCAATAGTGCATAACCAGATCTAGATATTTAAGGAATCATGAATTGAACAATAACTATGACAAGATTGATCATAAAAGAACCAATTATAGTCATGTTAACACTTTATCCACCCAATATAATCCATTATATTAAACACTGTAGAACATAGAAGCTTCTTAAAATATAACATTATCATAAGTTTATGCGCACATCAGATCTGACAACATAACTCTACAATAACTCATACAAAGTGTCTCTATGTCCCTCCTCGAATAATACATACTTATATGGGTGGGAGATTTCCCTTCACTACTTACGCACTTCCCAAAATATGTCGCATGCTAAAAATAGCCATGCACCTTTACAATAATATGCAATGTAAGTGTTCTAATAATAAATCTCCTACACTAACCGACAAGAGTAATCCTATTATTATCCCAAGCTCATGCATGGTGCTTAGTAGATGCTTGTCCTCAAAATATAATTTACGTCTCATGTAAGTCTCCATCCTATTGTGTGCTCTGCACGCTATCTCCAAAAATAGCCCATAACCATGAAAATGGCTATGTCCCAAATCAGCTTACCTTAGTGCTCATTTCCTTTCCTATCCTTCCTGCACTTTCAAATGCAGCTTGTTCTCACACGTGAATATTTTGTGTGCTCTCTCCTATTTCATACTCTATCTACTCAACGAAATGTAGGTAAGTTGATGGTAACTCAAATAAGTGAATGCTAGCATAGGTAAGTGAACACTAGCTCGGTGTTGGCGTGAAATTTTTTTGGGTGGAAAAACTTGTGGATTTCTTGCCATTTATCTTGGAATCTATGTCCCTCTACATAATCGGTGCAACTTCTGTACATGCATGCACATGAAAAGGTGGATTTATGTGGTGGCATTTCAATTGAGGATCCAATAAGGACACTCCACTGACCCTATGGCAAAGCTTGCAGATACCTGCAAGAGAATAATTTTCTAGGAGAGCAGGAAAGGGAGTGAGAATATTAGACAAGAGAAACTAATGTTGCAAGTAGGAAATCAGAGACTTGCATTACACTAGTTGGAAATTACATCACATGCATTGAAATTAAGAGGAAACAATACTACAAACAACAACAAGATGAGGTAAGATTGAGAACTCAAAGTTTCTAAAATATTCTCATCAAAAAGGATAGAAACTCCTTCTTGTATTGGTGTTCAAGTAGAAATTGTACATAGTGTAGGAAATAGAGGAAATTTGAGAATGAGGGGAATGGAAGAATTTGGCTATCTCCTTTGTTCTCTCAAGGTAGAATGCACTCTTGAGCTTACAAAATTAATGACCAACCCTTTGAAAAGAGAATGAATTTACAATTTATAGAAATATGAATTGTCCTTTCACCTCCCTCACATGACTCTTCATTTCCATATTCCACTCATGACCTTTTTTCCATGAATTAAGTATTTCTCTTATAATTTTGAAAGAATACTTTTTACAAATTTAAAATAGGTCACTTAAGTGAATAGGATAAAATACAATGATGACGCATAATGAAGAATTAGAAAGGAGAGAGAAAAGAGAGGGAGGAAATGAGAGAGAAGAGGAGAAGATGTTTCCCTTGATAAATTTTGATGATCCTCAAATGATGATGGAAATCTCTGTTGTGCCAAACTTTCCCTTTGAGAACAACCTGCTATTTTTAGTAAGTACACCTCAGAAACTTACTATTTTTAGTAAGTGTCATAGTTATCTTTTCCCAACCTCTTCTAGCTATGGTAGCTTGAATTATTTCTTCTTACTATGTTCATCTCACCTTTCGGACCAACCGGCTATTTATAGCGGGGGCTTGTGGAACCACTTACTATTTTTAGTAAGTGTCAATTCATGAGCCGAGATGACCTTTTCAATGGATTTTCCTATGATACTCCCTCCATGTTCACTTCATTTTTATATCCCCTTCAAATGGTGGATTACCCAAAGTAACAGAACCTTATGCAAGAAGGCATGCTATTTTTAGTAAGTGCACCGCGGATGTCAGGATGCGACAAAACAAGTCTTGAAACTTTGGGTTTTATCTCGGGTTCCATGCTTCGCGTTTGAGTAACTCCATTAGAAAAAGTGGGAAAATGATATTTTCATGGCATGGGAAGAATACTAAAAAAACATATCCCTCCATATCCCTAAAAAATAGGGGCTTCATGGCGCAAAAACTAGTTCACGTAAAACTAGATTTTTCAATGATCATTCCCTCCAATTTTCGTGATTTCACCCATTGGAACCTTGAGAATTGAAGAGGTAGCTTGCTACACTTTTCACAAATGTTATTAATGTGACAGGGAATAACTATGATGAAAAATAGGTCCTCCATATCCATAAAAATAGGGACTTCATGGTGTGAAAACTAGTTCACGTGAAACTAGATTTTTCAATGATCATTCCCTCCAATTTTTGTACGATTTCACCCACTAGAACCCTGAGAAGTGGAGAGGTAGCTCGCTGATTTTTTCCACTAATGTGTCCTAGTGGCCATTAATGGATCTTGAAATTTTCAGGTCTGGTTTTTTTCTCCATTCATGAAGAAATAAATTCCATTGCGATAGGTTTTTGCTTCTGGTGCTTCATGTGAAATTTTACTTCAATCTGACAACCGGTTTGATAGGAAATTGAACTTTTTCCTTCGTGGAGCTAGAAGTGAAATTTATTCTTTGTGAGAATTCCTTGCTGAAAATTGGAGGTTTGAATATGATTTTTAATTTTCTTCAAGAGAGAAGAACTCATCAACAGACGGTTTGTCAATCTGTGCACCCTGGTTTGGAATATTTATTCAAATTTTGATTTCATGGCAATGGGGATTTCCACTGTTTCTTCATTTCTTATTCTTATCTCGATGAAATATTATTTTGAGACTTGTATATTACCATGGGGTAGAGGATTTAATTGATGTGGTGAATCTTGTTTGAGCTTTGACAATGGTGGAGTGGTGTACTGAGGTGTTTTCTGCAACTTTTCTTCTAGCAGTGAGAAGCAACAAGAAGCACGATTAGAAATTGTTTCAAATTTTTAAGTTTGAGTTGGGTGATTTTTTTATCCCTGATGTAACTCACATAAAAGGCACATGAGGGACATAAATTTCCATGGTTATCCTAGAGGTGACATGTGTCCTTGATCCGACGCCAGGGAATGAGTGCTCCAAAATAAGCTTTAAAACACCAAGGGTCTGGAAACGGGTCACATGGGTGAACAAAAATATCTCCTAGAGGGGTGGGAACATTTTTCAAGGTATTATGTCACTTACCTATGAGGGAAATGAGGGACATCAAATTCCATGGCGGTCCTAGAGCTGACATGTGGCATTGATCCGACGACAGGGAATTTGAGCTCCAAAATGCACCCGGGGTTGAACTCGCGCAATGCTTGATGGTTGCATGGTGTTCCGGAGGTCACAAGGGGGCTGGGAACATTTTTAAAAGGTTTATGTACCTAACTCTTAGGGAGGTTGGGGATATAAAATCCCTCTAGGCTCTTGGAGCTGACACATGTCCTCCAAAAATTTGGCTAAGTCTTGAACTTGCTCTAAGAGGACAACTTGCGACGATGATATCTTGAGCTCCCGATGGACTTTCTTAGAATTTTTTTATATGATCCTAACTGGTAATACCATTTTGAATCCAATGGTTGGGGTATCACATCTTAATTATTCCATTTTATCCATGAAAATCTAATTTTTAATTTGGTATTCCACATGTACCCGAGAAAACCGCTTTGAAGACTGATGCACCAAAGTTTTGTGAAAAATATTATTTCACCATAATATAGGGATTGGAATTATATTTCCATTGATGTTTTTTTCCTCCCTAACTCCATTCGAGCTCCAAAATCACCTTCTGAAGCTCCGTAACTTATTTTGGCCTGTGGACTACTTAGGCTGTGAATCCCCAACTTTGATGAAACTGCCACAACTGCTCCAAATCTTCCCTAAACCTTCCAAAATCACCTTCATGATGTTCCTATTCCTTTCAATCACTTCCACATCCATTTTTTATTTTCTTCTATGCTCCATGGAGTTTCTCTAGTCCTCGAAAGGCCAGTGATAGCCCTTCCCACAACTGCCTGTAGCTTGCAACTTTTGATGAACTCCTAAAATCACCTAGGGGGTTGATTTGAATTTCCTAAATCACCTAGGGGAATGAATTAACACTGATTGGGAGGTTACTAGACTGATTGGGTAGACCTGGGGTGTCTTGGAATGATAGGACTTGAAAAAATTGGTACATGGGTATCATTGTCGTGCTTAAATTGTAAATTTCCTATTCACATTTGCATGAAAACACACAAGTAACTAAATGATAACACATCCATGAAAATTATAGTGCAAGTAAAGTAAAAATAGAAAAATTAAGTGAATGATAGCTCAGATAAGTGAACTCTAATACTTGTAAGATAACAATAACATAGGTAAGTCAAGACAATGTAGGTAAATGAAAGTTAGTGCAAGTAAGATGACATTAACACAGTAAGTGAATTCTAGGGAATGTTTGGAAACGATAGCACATGTTATGATATGGTAGTGTAGTTTACAGTCTATTAAAATGTGTGTTTGAAAATAGTAGCGTAAGGAACCTATAGTTGCACATGCAAAACGTGAAATTTAGCCATAAACGACTAGTTTTTTTGAGAACTACTCACAAGAGAGCTCACCAATGGACCTAAAAATTTGTCGATATGTTGAAAAAATTCAAAAATATTAGTACAAAGTAAAAATGAAAAAAATAAGTAAGAAATATGTGGGTGTCCTACAAGGTGTGCCAAAATGTGTACAAGGAAAAAATAAAACAATGAAAGAAACAAGAAATAATAAACAAACTAGATATTTCTTCACTCGCTCCTTACAACCTCGAATGAGATGTCTTAAGTGTGGAATGAAGTACAACATTTTTGAATCTCCTTTGATGAGTTATTTTTGGATGCTCCAATATTAATTCCAAATGGAAGAAAGATGTGCTATGAGTAATGGATGATCAAATGGGCAACCTAATGATGTGTAAATTCTAATGACAAACCACAATAATTCTACAAATGCCTTAAGATTCCAAGAGATGATTTGTGAAGGAATGAGCCTCTTATTTATATTTGAAGGAGAGGCCATGGATTATGGATAAATATTTGAATAAGTTACAAGTTAATGAATGCATTTTTCGGATTTAGCAAGTTGATTTGGTTTGTGTAATGGCTGGTTCGAATATGAATTTAAGGGCAATACATTTGAATAATTGGCATTCTTCAATTGTACGTGTAATTTAGCTTCCTCCTTTGTAGGGTTCTAGAACTTGAGTGGAGTGAGCTAGTTCAGCTTAAGTGAGTTGGATAGTGAAGTGGAGATGAGTGGAGGGTGAGTGGATAATTAGATTTTTTAAAAGCTAATTACATTAGCCAAGGAGTGTAAGTGTATTGTTTATGCATGATACAATCAATTAAATTAATTATAATGAGATGTGTGTGAATATTGATTAGATGTGGGAGTATATTAGTCTAGGATGTATTCTAGAACCGATTTGACACATTATACAGGTGATAGGGATGACTAGGAATAGGTATGTATTTTTAGGGTGTCTACACACTCAATATGTTTTTGTCCTTTATACCTTCCATGATGCCAAATTTTAAAGTAGTCCATGACCTATTAATTTTTCATTCAATTATTTTTGTCAAGGAGAATTATGTGGTTCATAAGTTGTTTGAGCTTGAGGCTTTCAATAGACCATGATAGTGAGGATATACATCATCGATGCGTATTGATGAATCATTTTCTTCTTATTTTCTCGAATCACTTTCATGAAGTATTCATTATTTTTAGTAACCCTTGCTTTCTTCATGTGGGATTATTACCCTTCCTCTATCCCCTTCTTTTAATACCTTCATTCTCTAGATAATTCAAATATATAGATAAAATAGTCTTAGAAAGTTTGATTTAAAGGAAAAATAGAAAAAGGAAAGGGACAACATAAAAATTGAGAATTAAAATGAGCACAAGAATAAAAATTATTCTCCATACTTAGTATTTATAATTAAAGGAGAATGCTAACACATTAAATGATTGAATATATAGTATGAAAAAAGAGTTTTGGTTATTTTTTTCTTGAGTTACCTAGGGATATGGCTCTAGCCCTTTGTGGTATCACTAGCCCACACTCAGGCCGTGGAACCATCCAATGATGGTAGTTTAAGCTCTAGGAGTGCCTATATATTAAACCACATTATCATGGCACCCCATCACTAGGATATCCAAACCATCAGTAGTACACTACCTTAACACAAAGCCAAGATTTGAACCTTAGACCCACCAATTACAAGGATACCCAAGGACCGTTACACCACTACCTATTGGATGAGTTTTGGTAAAATTTACATGGGTTACGATAATGTAATTTCAAAATTTTACATGCCAACATTAAATGTTTGATAATGTAATACTAGAACATGTATTACTTATAAATTAGATACATTAAATAATGTGTAATTAATTAGTCTATTTCTAATCGATGTAAAACAAGTTTTCTTTTCTTATAATGTTTGTAATGTACTTATTATATTTGAAAATTTTATTAAATGACATAAATTTTAGGGGCACATATTAGAATTGGTCAACAGGAAAATTTTCTTGGTTAGGTCCCTAAAAGTTAGGAATTCTATGTAGAATACTTTGGGTTCATGCATAATCTTGTATCACTGTAGACACTAAATCGACACTTTGGATATTTATCTAAAAATGATCACATACTACTATTCATATGATTCCTAAGTGAGAAAAGTACTAATTGACCACTATATTTGGCCTCTTTTCTTGATTTTCGTTTTCTCTATTGGTATTACACTCCTTCTTGCCTAGTCTATCTTTTCATACTTTAACATTTCTAAATTTGGACACTAGTGCCAAGCTAGGATGCCGTGCCTAGGTGCCCCATCCCCTCCGGGCGCCCCGAACTCTTTGTACTTAGCTCACATCTTTTAGGTATTTTCTAGACGTTTGGGCATCTTAATTTTTACTAGTCAAGCATTTTAGTGGTTAATTAAGAAATTCAACCAAGGAAATCATATAAATACAAATTTATGTGATCATAATAAAGGACAAAGAACTAAACATATATTATCACCACCTAAGGTTGCATCCAAAGGCCATTACAAGAGAATTCAAGCATCCATCTAGCACTCACACAAGGGATAAGGGACTACATTATTTTGCATACACTTCATAGGATGGGAAGCTCATTTTTCCATGCACACATCTATCTACATCTAGCTATTGCTCGCTATCAAGTGTGACTCGCAAAAGAGCCACCTAGGGAACCATTCTACAAACACACATGCAAAACTACATGGAATTATAAATGTAGTATAGTTCCCAGATAGTAAGTTCAATCAGTTAGATGACCATAAGGGTCATTCTGAATCCTCATTTTCATCTTTTTTATTTTTAGGATTTGATGTGTTTTGGGGTTTTATAGATGCTCTGTTTCTTATTGTAGGTTTAAGGTGAGCTCAATGATCATACAACGACATACTAATGACAAAGAGTGAAGTTCAACGAAATTGAAGCGACACCGTAAAAATTACTTTCTGAAGTTTTGAGTAGTCACAAGAACTTAGAGGAGGTCTACAACACCCTAGGCACCCCGACCCTACATAGGCACATCCATCCTCACTTTGGTGTGACTCTTCCATGGGTGCACGCAGACCCGTGCATGCCTTTCCTCCCATCTCATCCCTTTGGTGAAATTCACTGAATCTATCCACCGCTCCACCTGTCTCCCTCTCCCTTTTTTCCATGGTGTATTGGGGAATGCCACGTGTCCTTGGTGGACTGCGGGGATGGGGATGCCAAATTAGCTTTTCTTCCCCTTTGGTAAGTTATTGGGGAACATTATGAACAAACATGGAGCACACATTGATCCCGAGATGATTATATTCATTCAAGCAAATCCCTAGGAAGATATTTGGCATTGGGGCCAACCTTACCTTATATTATTTGTGTGTATCAAACCTTGTAAAAAGTAAATCTTTGTCCAAGTTAAAACCTTATTTTGTAACAAGGCAAAACTCTGTCCAAGTTGCACCCGTATCCTTCATTATAAATCGTATAAAGCAAAACTTTGTATGAGTTAAAACCTTGTTTTAGTAATAGAACAAGGTGAAACTCTTTCCAAGTTGTGCCACATAATTTTTCAACATGAATCATCCTTCTTTCATAGTTTTGGATTCTTTTATCAATGAGACCAATATGAAGTTCTGAAATAATTGTGTCAACCATTTTGACACTCACACTTGAAACTTCTTTTCCATAATTACTTGATTTTCAAAATGGTGTCTTTTATGAGTTCTGTTTTCCTTAGGTTCCCTTTGGAAAATCCCAAAAGCATACCCACATTTACAACATGTCTAGTTTTTACCCATTATGCTACTCAAATCGACATGGAACTTCCTTCACTATGAAGGAGTTCAATCACATAATCTAGGTCTAGGAATTCACATCAAATGATGTCAACCATGACTAGATATCCGATGGTTCCTCACGATATTGATAATAGGGAACCTATTATATATTTCACTTCCCCACCTTCATCTCCTAATCAATTTTATTCTTCCAATTCTCCTTAGACTCCCGAGTTTCATCCAATCAAATTTCTTCTATGGAATAATCAATCACCTCACCGAAATCTTCCTCCATTAAAGATTTGTGTGAATCCAAATTCCTCTAATCATACATCTAATTCAACCCCCAACTCATGATCCTCTCTTTTTCCATAGGATCCCCTTCTTCTAACTACATTATGTAGTCTTCTAAACAAGTCCATACTAACCTATCCTAAATCCACATATAATATGACTCTCCATACATTTCAATCCAAATATATTTCATCTCTTGAGTCATCTTCATCTACCTATCGTAAATCCACATCTAATTCAACTCTTGAAACATCCGAATCCAAATCTCCTTCATATCTTGATTCATATTCTTCTACCAATCGAAATATAATATCTCTTCAACCCTTAGATCATTTTAACCAATCTTTTAAAAACTGATATTTTAATCCATGTAAAAAAATTAACAAGCAAAGACGTCTAAGATATCTTTTCGAGCACTAGAAAATTACTTTGTGGAAAAATAAGGTTGAACCTTCCTAACCCCCTCATATCTATCATCAAACATATTCTAAATCTTCAACACTTGTTGGACCTCTTCCATCAAATCAAACTTCTATCATCGACCAAAAATGAACCGTACCGATTGATTTCTTTCCGAATGAAGAAGAAATTAGAGAATTCATGGGGCTATATAATGACATTACTCTATGTGATCACACAAAAGGATTCAACATTAATCTTGATGCGTACATGTATTTTGGGGAAGAGACTAAGTCCTATGGTCATCAAATAGAGGAAGATCCTAAGATCATCAAATTTGATCCTCTTCTTGTTCTTCCATCTTCTCATTTCCCATTACATGGTGAAACGACGGGTCTATCCTTGATTCCCCTCTTATATTCTCATCACCCAATCATTCCTTAAATATCATGTCTCTTAAATCAAAATATATCCTTGGGCCACCTCCTATTAGTCCATCATATTATATCTATGGTCCACCTTCTAGTAGACCATCATCTTCTATCTATGGGCCACCTGCTAGTATCCTATAACCTTCTATTTATGGGCCACCTCCTAGTATCCATCATCTCTATCATTGGGCTACCTCTTAGTAGATGATTAAATAAAATGGAAATATAGGCTAAGAAATAGTAATCATAGTTAATGTAATTAGGAGGACTAAAATGCTATATAAATGTAGTAAATAATATGAAATGATTCTAAAATAATTATATCAAATGAAATAAAACCCTAAATATGCAAGAGAAGGGAGAGAAGTGGCTTAGATAATTCAAGTGACTATCATAGGTTGTCACGAGATCTGGAAATGAAATCTAAAAGTGCACATGATCACTTAGGGACCCTTCAAAGACCATATCTAGAAGATCTAAAGTGACCGAGGCACTTGGAATTTCTTGGGTGCCTGGTTGCCCTAATATACAATTTGGGTGCTCGATATCTATAAATGCTTATAAAATACTTTTGGTATGATCACAAGGTGTCTTCAAATGCTTTCTATTTGTCACACTTTGGATTTTCCAGATGATCTGTATAATGACTTGTAATACAAAAGGAAGTATCAAAACCTTAGACAAAAAAGATGCAAATGAATGGGTCAGGCTGACCTCACCGCCAAACCCATTGAATTATCACTGAGTGCTGCACTACATTTCAGACCCGATGTAGTTCTGGTGAGTGTGTGCATGTCGTACCATAGGTTCTCTTGTGCCAGTCACATTTTGTGAAGTAGCGAGCAATAGTAACTATAGAAAATGTAAATAACATGTGTGCATGGAATAGAATAGAATCCCCCTATGTAGTGTGTGTGATGCAAATCTCCTAGCCTTGATGTATGACACTATGTGGATGCAAGTGATGTAATGGATGTAACTCTAGATGGAGTGATAGTAGTATGTGACACTAGGACCCTCATTATGGTCTTATAACTTTATATTTATAGGGATCTCAAGCTTAATTTTGTAATTAATCCCGACAAGGATGAATGGGAAAATGATAAGGATGAAAATGGCTAGAAAGGCCCCAAAAATAAGTGGGAAAGGATGCGTATAGATCGGGGCACCTCGGGTGCCCCCGATATAAATAGGCTAGGGCACCCTGATTTTGGGCTAGAATGACGGGGTAGTTGTAAAATGGACAGATAAGTGCTGGAAAATAAACGGGAACTATGAAATAAAATTTAAAATAAAGATGGCCAAAAGGTGGGATTAATTATTACTTTATTCACTTGAGAACCTTTTAAATAGTAGTATAAAACCATGCTAAATAATTTCTAAAGTGCATAATGTCTACATTTTCCCCCACTTTATGTTGGTGAGTAGAAAGGTCAGTAATATAAAGTAGATAGAGATGCACACCGATATCCATGTAGAGTGTAGAAGACGACGTGTCGATGGAATAGACTAAAATGTGGAATGACAAAAGTAAAATGTAGAGTGTGGATTCTAAAGATGAAAAATGCACATAAAAAGTGATGAGAGTGAACTTAGGGTAGAATGCATGTGTAGCTACTATTGTGTGTAGTGTACCTACATGGTTAGTAAAGGAAAATTCCTGTAGTGGTGTGTTGTCATTGTCGTAGTATTAGTTGTTGTTGCCCCCAATTTGAATTCTTGTTTCTCATATGATGGAACTACAAGGAGAATAAAATAAAGTAGTTAAATATATATGTATGTAAAAGCGTTGTGTAAAATACACATGTATATAGAAATGTGTAAAGTATGAAAATGTAAAATATGCTTTGGAAAAAATGTAAATGGAACATGTGTACTTGATCCATGTCAAAATAAGGGTGTAGAATGATATCCTTTACTATCATGAGTTTTTTGGGTGATCTCACACCACCCTAGCTAAAGAAGTATATGGAGGAGATGTGTAGTATCCTCCAAATTTAACTACTTCTGGTGAAATGTGTGAAGAGATATCTATACTGTCCTAGTTTTTGGGTGATCGATGCCACTGGATGGAGAAGTGTAGAGAGGCACACCCATTATAACCCCTAAGCTTGTAAATACTCCATAGAATTGCCGAAGGACACCATGTCTTGTTGAGGCCACTGTGTATGGAGTTCATAGAATGGTTTGAAATCACTCACTGTGTGTAAACCGGTGTAAATATGTTGTGTTAGTAGAATTTTTTTATGATGCCCCCACTTTAAGGGCACATGCGATGTCGACAAAGGAGAATGCGACCCCAAAAGAGGACCAACCGCACTCGACCAGTAGAACTCTTCCCTTTAGGGGGAAAGGGAGATTCTTGGTGGATACCAAGGTGCACGAAAAGGGGAAGGCTAGCCAAAACAAGTGTTAGTATGAAAACACATGCATGTAATAAGACAAGTGTAAAATAAACATACAATTAAGAAACTACCAAACTAAGTAGTGGAAACATGCAAGAAAACAAGCGAGACTACACACAAGTGGGTTTCAAACATGGGACATCACTCAAGATGTCGCAAGACACGTAAGGCCATCATGGCCACAAACAATGCACAAATGTGTACACAACCAAAGGAAAAGCCCACATAAAACTGCAAACATCGCAGAGACAGTAGAAACAAACAAGTAGTCATGGAAACATGTAATCCTGCAAAACAAGTGCTGCACATGGAACACCCATTAACATGTTAGAGTGATAACCAATATGTAAAAAGTGTATGAACAAGTAGTATAAGATGCTAAGTACAAAATGAAACAATAACACCTAGATAAGATGAATTTGGATGCCCCCAATGACCAGTATAGGAAGGGTAGAAGGCAGAATCCATGCCATGTGTAGAGTCATATATCTACTAAAAAAAAAAAGACATGAATGTGCATGTGTTTATGATAATGACATATAAGAAATCAAACTAACATGTGTAGTAAAGTGAACATGCAAAACACTAGTAAGCAAGAGTAAATGTTCCCAAGACAATGCAATATGATGTGGATGGATGAAATTGAATGCAAAATGGAATGATAGGACCAGCGTGCCCCTCGAGTGGATGGAAATGTATACAAGTGAGGTTCATATTATTTTCCCCCTCAATAGTTAGGAATGAACCATAAACGAGAGTACGTAATCAAGAAATGTTCGAGTAGTGTTGGTTATATCTATCACACTATGATGATTGTGTATATATGATCTCAATGAAATGCAACATGTGGAGAGATGTGCATGAACCCTATAGATGAAGCATGTATCAATCCTTGTTGAATCGGAGAGTGATGATTTATCCCTAAGTGTATATCACTATAGGATGAATGTATGAGGATGCAACATATGGAAAGATGTGTGTGGACCCTATAGCCTAAGCGTATACCAGACATGTTGAATGAGGAGTGATGATTTAACCATAAGTGTATATCACTATAAAATGAAAAGGATGATGAGGAGAGATATGGAAAGATAAGCATTGACCCTATATCCTAATCCTATACCACGATGTGTTAAATGCGTGAGTGATGATTTATCCCTAAGCGTATATCACTATAAGATGAGTGGATGGAGATGGGTGATGATGTATCCTAAAGCATATGCCACTATGGGATGGATAAGAAGGGAGTGATGTTGTGCCCTAGGATGTATGGCACTATAAGATAATAATGAGGGTGGTGATTTAGCCTAAAGTGTATACCACTACAAGATGATAAAAGGGGTGACAATTTAACCTAAGGTGTATATCACTAACGCTAGAAATTTTGGATGAGAATGATGTTACATGATGAATCTAAGGTCCATTTGATTGGTAAACCCTTGGCAATCGAGTATGGACCGAGGAACTAAGGTGCGTCATAGGGTGGTGAGTGCAACATGTAGAAAACAATGTAGTTTAAGTGACCAAGGGATGAATATATGATGTAAATTTATGGTGTAAGAAATGCAATGTAGGATGTGTAGCATGTCTAATTTATGAAATTCCTAATAAGTGTATATAGAAATAGAATATGTAAGGATGATAGATGAAACTAGACCCATATATAATGGAATCTAGTGTAGTAAGTAGAATGTATATGATGGATATATGCGTGATGTGAAGCATACAATGTAGGAAATGTAGGGTATGTAGATTATGTAAGATGTGGATGTAGGTGTAGATAAAATATATAGCGATGGGATGGAAAATTAGATCCATATATAATGTGACCTAATGTAAATATAGAATGTAAGAACATGATGCAAAACTAGATGCAAATAAGATGACGACTAGTGTAGTATGTATACGATAAATGATGTATAAAGGAATAATATATGAGGGATCTATAAGATAATAGAAGATGTAGGCTATGTATACAAATGATGATAAAATGTAAATGTGTAGAACTTAGAGTGTAGTGTGTGGGGTTCAATGTAATGGTAATCCCTCAATAGTCCAGTGTGAACTGAAGCACAAGAGTGTGTCATTGGGTAACGAGTGTGCTAGAATGTGTAAGAAGTATATGTATATGTGAAGAAGAATGTAAAGCATAGAGGTGTAACTATGCTAATATGAAGAAGGGGGGATTGGGTAATGGTGATGCCCCCAAGCGGTCCTAAGAGAGAAATCACCCGATGAGGTCGAAGGATGAAGCCGGTGACTACTATAATGAAAGTGTAGGACCACAATCCACAAGGGGGGATATAGTAGATAAAATTGGTGCTTGTGAATGAAAAATATGTGTAGGTGAAGGATGAGTGAAGGAAGAATACTAAGATGGTGGATAATGGGGAGATAGGGATGTCGAGATGGGTTATGGGTAGTGCTATGAGCCAAACAAGTCAGATGGGTGGAATGGGGAATAGAAGGTGGCGGTGGAGAAAATGAGATGAGGCCTAGCTATTAGAGATCATGAATAATATAGCTCAAAGTGTGACATGAGTCAATATGATGCCCTTGAATCTGATGATAGTGGAAAAATGGTTGATCATGATATTGTATTAGTTGAGAAGGAGGGTAGCGATGATTAGATGGTAGAGAAAGGAGTTGTTGATGAAGAAGGTGGCCAAAAACATCTTGTGGTGTAGTGTGGGACAAAAAGATAAGAGGTGGAGGTAATGGTATAATCGGTGGATCAGTGAGGGGATTGGTAGGGGACGTGGATGGTGTAGGAGTTGTAGGAGTAGTAGGAGCATGCGAGGTAGAGGCATCCTTAAGTTTCCCTATCTCAGCATGGAGAGATGTAATTGTGGCTTCCATGGACTGACATTGAACTTGTAGTGCTTGTATAGCCTCCAATAGGTGTGTATTAGATGGAGGATCACAAGGGTGAGAATCAACAACAACGGTGGTAGATATAGAGCCTACTGGAGACAATGGTGAATTGGTGTTAACACAAAAAGGAGATGGAGGATCAAGCTCTTTGAAAGGATCCTCAATATAAGTATCAAAATCATATTGGACAGCACAAGAAACTTGATAAGGAAGGGTGTGTGGTTGGTCATCTAAGTAACCATGAATGTGTAAGATGTACATGACCATGGTGTATTGTTCATCCATAAAGGGAGGTAATGGACATCCTGAGCATACCAAATAGTGAAGTTTAGTGTATAACAAAGAAAATAACTACTACAAATGTGATATCAACACGATCAGGATCAAGTGTGCCTCCAATATAATCTAACCAAGACTAGCCAAGTGTAAGTGGAGAAGTAGTAGGACAACATGCGAGGTGGAAAACTAGGTGGAAAACATGCAGGCCATAGGTGGCTCGTGAGAATGATAGAACCATGATACAAATGTGGATCACATAGAGGAGCATGAAGGTCATCAAGTCAAACCCAAGTCAAAGGAGACCATCATGGGAACATACAGTGGGCATACATGATGTGTTTAGTGGTATGTGTTCCCAATAAGAATTATTGATGAAGAGAGTGCAAGTGAATGGTGGGCATACTAAGGAGGAGGATGATGGTGGAGAGGATGGGGAAGATATTTTGTTAAGTATGTGAATAGTGGCCACAAATGGCATCTCATAGAGAAAAGGGGACAAGGGAGGAATATGAAAATCAACTGAGTATTGTAGAGTAGGTGTGGTAGATGGTATCGAGTGTTGGTAGAAGGGACCATATCAACCATGTAGATGGTAGGAACTAGGTCATGGGGATTTGGTCGAGGTTGAGAACCAATTATGGGAGGATAAAAGGACATGTGGGGAGAGGTACTATAACACTAGAGTCATTTATGTCCTTAGGAGGGAGAGCTTGAAATTCTGCTATAAGTTGAGCTAGGGTTGTCGATTAATGGTGCATAAATAAGTGGTAACAACATCTTCAATGACACGAGGATCCATTCCAGAAGATGGAAGTTGAATGAAAGAAGGACAAGGGTTATAACCAAAATTAACGTAGGAGTGTCAATGAAAGCATGACCATGACTGTCAAATTGTAGAGTAGCTAAAGAATTAGAGGAAGAATACTTTCTATGACGTTTACCCATGATGGGAGGTGAAAATGTAAAACCCTAGAAGGTGCTATAAAGAGACGTTAGGTTCACCAAAATGATTAACTAAAATGGAACTATATGCTAGGAAATAGTAACCCTAGTTAATCTAATTAGGAGGACTAAAATGTTGTATAAATGTAGTAAATAATATGAAATGATTCTAAAATAATTATATTAAATGAAATAAAACCCTAACTATGCAAGAGAAGGAGAGAAGTGGCTTAGCTAATTTGAAGTGACTGTCGTAGGTCCGCAAATAAATTATAGAAGTGCAGATGATCACTCAGGGACCCTACAAAGACCAGATCTGGAAGATTTGAAGTGACTGAGGCACTTGGGATGGTATTGGGGCACCCGGGTGCCCTAGTCTACAATCTAGGTGCTCTAATCTCTGTAAATGCTTAGAAATTACTTCCAATATGATCACAAGGTGTCTTCAAATGCTTCTTGTCTATTGCACTAGATTTTCCGGATGAGCTATATAATGACCTGCAATACAAAAGGAAGTATTAAAACCCTAGAAAAATAAAATATATACATTAATGGGTCAAACTCTCCTCATCTACCAAACTAGTGGAATTATCGTTGATAATTGCACTATATTTTAGACTCGGATGTAGTTCTGGTGAGTGTGTGCATGTCATGCCCTAGGTGCTCTTATGCCACTTGCACTTTGTGAAGTAGTGAGAAAAAATAACTATAAAAATGTAAATAACATGTGTGTATGGAATATAATAGAATCCCTCCCCCTATGCAGTGTGTGTGATGTAGATCTCCTAGCCTTGATGCATGGCACTATGTGGATGCAAGTGATGTAACTCTAGATGGAGTGATAGTAGTATGTGATGCTAAGACCCTCATTATGGTATTATAACTTTATATTTATAGGGATCTCAAACGTACTTTCATAATTAATCTTTAAAAGACTGATTGGGAAAAGGATAAGGATGAAAAATGGCTAGAAAGGCCCTAAAATGAGTTAGGAAGGGATGTGCATAGATTGGGGCACCCGAGGGTGGGATCGAGGTGCCCAGGGCACCCCAAGACAGTGGGGCACCCTGATTTTGGGATAAAATGATGGGGAAGTTGTGAAATGGATGGATAAGTGCTGGAAAATATACGGAAATACAAAATAAAATATAAAATAAAGATGGCCAAAAGGTGGGATTAATTAGTACTTTATTCACTTGAGAACCTTCTAAATAGTAGTATAAGACTAGGCTAAATAATGTCTAAAGCACTTAATTTTGTGTCTATAGTAACATACCACCTTCTATTCTTGGGCCACATCCTAGTACCCCATTATCTTCCATTCTTGGGCTATCTCATAGCCCATTATCTTCTATTCTTGGGCCACCTCCGACCGAACCATTACAATTAATTCTTAGATCATATCATATTAATCCATCATATCATCCCTCTATCAACAATTTTGGCAAGCCCACCATCATTCCTAACACTCCTATCATCAATCCCAAATATCCACTTTCTTTTACCATTTCCTAGGATTAATAAAATCACACATTAGCTTACATGAAACACCAATCGTTTCTTCATCAATATTCAATAAAAAATATGAAGAGCTCCAATCTTTAAGAAAATACAACACCCAAAAATCCAATTCGCAAACATGATTCAAAAATGCATACCATTGTAACTATCAAGTGTGTTACAAAGTGTAAATAGGGGTAGGGTTTACCAATACCTGCATCGATAATCACAATGTCAAGATGATTGAATGTGGAAAATGTGAAAAGGTTCCTTTTTTCACCAAGTGAGAAGACCTGCATACAAAGACAACTAAACAAAGAGATATTAGATAAGGATGATAATGAGTTACTTGACAAATGTCGATCCTAGGATTTGAAGGACTTCCTTGAGGTGTGTCAACTCATTTCATAGAATTAAGTAACTTGATAATGATAAAAATGATATATTTTGAACTCAAGGGGATGGAAAGATCATGTTTAGTGTTATAAGTGGCCTATACATGGGTAGTAACAAGCTCTAAATCCTTGAAGTATTCATACCAAAACTCTTCAGATGACTTCTCACTCTTCTTGAATGATCTTTAGCTGATCTTTGGTATCTTATATTTCTAGTATGAGTGCGATGGTGCACAAGCTGCGCGTTATGGACAATGTCAAAATTTTCCAACACAAACGGTTGATAGATGATCGAGAGATTATATATGCTAGTGATTGGGTGTGAAATACCGGAATAGTCCTCTAGAAAACATACCTCTTACAAACAACTTGTCGGACCAAAATTAGATTAATATAAATGTGGTAATGCTAAAAATGGATAAAAAGACATCGATCGATGACGATCGGTGTTAAAATGCTAGTTTTGATAAAAGATTGATAAATCAAAAAAATTTGATGCCAAAAAGATATTGATGTTGCTTTAAGATAGACTACAAGGAGTCTAAAAGTTTGTGAGTTTTAGAAAACAAAAATATAAATGTATTTACAAGACTAATGAGAAGGACATAGGCTATGGATACTAATCAATGATGATCGGAATCAACAACGATCGGGAGAAAATGTTAACTTTGACAAAAGGTTGATAAAAAAACAATGATTGGTTTCAAGAAAATGTGATAATGTTGGGATAGACTATGGAAAATCCAGAGACTTGTGTGATTCATAAAATAAAGATTTGGATGTGTTTGGGAGAATAATGATAGAAATAGAAATTAGGGATCAACGAAAATTTCTGTTTAAACTACAAATATTCTAAAACTTAGGATGACCGAATGAGAGAAAAAACTTGAAATATCTATGCAAGGTGATGTTGGTGATAGATTGAGAGTTTTAGATAATGTAAAATAGATTGATAAAATTAAAGGAATACATGTATTAACCTTGATAATGTACGCAAGGTGATATAGATTTTAAAGAGGTTATCCAATGATTTGAAGCAAATTTCCAAGGATAGATAATAAGAGGTTGATGATTATGATCATTTGGCATTACTCATAGGTGTAATTATTTGTATTTGAATAGAAATTATCACTAAGCGGGAAATGGAGGAAGAGGTCACTAAATAGAATTGATGGCGACCACACTTGATGTATGGTCGAAGAACGAGTTTTGACAAGGTGTTGAGCATCAAAGCAAAGACATAGAAATTTTAATGAATTTGTAGTGTGATAAAAGAGGTCTAGGTGACCAAAATAGATAAGATGTGTAGAAAGGGTTACAATCGATGACAATTATGGATCACCTTCATTTGGGGACAAAGATTGGCGGTGATTTTGAAAATGAAAAAAATATAAACCAAGTAATACGTGCAAATAAATCATTTAAAACATGTCTTTGTGTGATTCGAGAGCTATGTTTAAGTATTTTTGAGATATAGAGGCAAGTGGCAATGAAAACAAGAGGAAGCTCACCATGAGAGGGGTAAGTGGGTTTAATTTTGTTATTTTTTTCTATTTTTATTATTTTTGCGAAAAATGGGACAAGAGCCCTTGATTGGTGCAAATCGTACAATCACGTGGATTTATGTCAATTAGTTTAGTACAAATGTCATTGATTAGTAATTTACGGTGTTTGGTGTGATTTAAGATGAAATTGCTAACGATATGTTTTTTTGTGGGTTTTACAGGTAAGAAATATTATTTATCTTCATGACGGTCCCAAAGATATTGGAGAGGATTAGGGCTAATGTGAAAGATGTAGAGTGGGCCCCTTTGAAAACTATTTGGTTAGGAGGATTCTTCCACTACCATTGGATTCCTTGAGATGCAAGGCGATGATAGCCTTGCTTGATATATGGGAGCCGAGTATAGGGAAATTTTGTTCCATACCAAAGTGAGATGACTCTCACATTGGAGGATATGTATAGGATCCGAGATTATTGATTTAGGGTGAGAAGATAGTACCTATCATCGAGAGAGGTCTCTCTTGAGACTATGAGGAAATTATATGGAGATGATGCCTCGGATATCGGATACACAACATGGGAATTTCATATTAAGATGTACTATGATGAAGGGGTGTCGAAACCGATTGATGTTAGTGGAGATGTTAGCTATATAATGTTATGCTTTGCCAAATTTAGGGGTGAGAAAGTTCCTTGGACACTTGTGGGTGTTGTTGCTACTATTATGGAGCATCAAACTGTATATGTGTGGGATTGTGCAATGTTGGCTTAGGTTTACCATGAATCGGGATATTCCTTACAGGTTAGGGGTATGGATTAGATGCGGGGTTATTATTGTATTGTTGACAATATGAGAATATTTGTAAGGCCACCGTGCCCACCTTAGTAGTTAGGAGACCCAACAGTATGTGGTAGGGTTATTAAGATGGTAGTTTGATTGGATGAGAGATGATGGAGTAGAGAGGGACCAGACCTACTATGTTGATCGAATACAAAGTTTATCTCGTAGATGTATTCTAGAGGCCGTATGTGAGAGACCATGCATGTCTTGTGATAGATGTGGAGTTGGGGAGATTGAGGTAGGTACTATAGATTAGGGGAGGATGATAGAGATGGTAGAATACGGTTTCCTATGGTGTAGAGAGACAGTTTGGATTTCCATAGCGAGATATTAGGTGAGTTGATTATATATAGATGTGATGATGTGGAGATGGAATTACCGGTGCTTGTAGAAAATGAGGTGGGGAAAAATGAGGTGAGGGAGCCGAGAGCAAAGGGATGTAGATGATTCTAAGGTGGTGGAGGGATTCAACAAGTGGTGGACACAATAGTGGGCCGCTCAAGGAGATAGGGTGTGGAGGAGGTAGAGGGTGGAGATTGAGAGGAGGAGGGAGATGATGGGGAGGAGTTAGTGTAGTTGCATGCGTCCTTTAATGCCTTATTATTAGAGAGGGACAAGTTTGTGGCGGAGCATGACACCACTCGCTAGGAGTGAGATGTCTTTGTAGTAGGAGAGAGACCAGCATTCTTAGAGTGTGATACCTATAAGCTATAGTGAGATAGATATCGCTAGTAGTGGGAGGCTCTGCAGAAAATTATGGGGAGGTGGGGTCATCCTCGAGAGGCTTCCAGGAGTGTTTTCAAGGGAGAAGAGCCTAGTGTAGGGTAGAAAATGGTATTTTTGGGTGTAGTTCTAGTGGCGGGAGGGAAGATAATGCCTCCTAGTTTTTTACTATTGAGTAGTATTGAGCACTTGTTGAAGAGATGAGATACTATGAGTGCTTGATGATAGAGCGCAGACCAGCTGGTGTACCTCACTATGTGGATCATGAAGCAAGTGAGTGGATTAGCTCATTAGGTTACCTTGGTGAGAACTAGAAGTGTCGGATAGCTACAGAGAGATCTAGGGCTAGATGGAGGAGCCATAGGAGGCCAAAGTGGTGAGTGAGTATTATATTTTTATTTTACCACATAGTATGTGGGTTTTGTATATGACTTGGATATAAATGATTTTGTATATGAGCCCTTTTGAGGCATTTTGTATAGACATTTGATGATATATATATATATGATTATGATTTTGGATTCATGTGTTATTGATTTATCTTGATGTTGATGTTATATATGAGTTTGTGATGAGATATTGAATAGTTTAGATGATATGATGTTAGATGCATAGATTTTTGATGTCAATATGATGTTTATATGTGATTTTTGATGTCGATACTTGAGGTCGTTATGATGTGAATCAAAGTGGTGATTTTGATATATGTTTCAAAATGTACTTTAATCATGGTTAAGAATAAATGTAAAATGTTTTCTTTTTGAACTAGATTTGATACATATTTGATCGATAGTAAATTATGTATGAAAATGTACTTGAGGCCTTGTAACAAATGTTAAGATATAACTAATAATAATTAGTCACTTGTAAGATCTTAGATATAGGTGGAAATGAGATTATGTACCTTCTTACAACAAGAGAAGGGTTGATATGTAGTTTGTTAGGGGAGAGTGAGTTCTCCTTTCGATGGATTTCGGCTTATTCCCTAGCCTGGATTTTACTATGCAAAATGATCGATACAGGAAGCTTTCCTAGGATACTTTTGATATTTTGACTTGAAGGATGATCAATGCAGGAAGAATTTTGTTATGATGTGGGTAGCCATCCTTTAGGAGAGTGGTATAAAATTTTGATTTTTGATTTTGAGAGATACCCATCCTTTTTGGGATCAATCTACATTTTGTTTGACAATTGTCCTTTGAGGGATTAATCTGCATTTTGATAGTATGATTAATATTTGTCCTTCATGGGATTAGTCTATATATATTTTTGATAATGTGCATCCAAATGTATATTTTTGAATTTATTTTAAAGCTAAGGGCAGGCCTATTAGACCATTTGAGGAGGGGAAAAGGGTGTGTACAAACTACACATGTGACCCTTTAGCATGTTTTCAATTGGTAGATAAGGGAAAGATGGGAGTAATGATTACAGGGTTCCTACTTATGTAGAGGAACTTGTCTATGTGGACAATGTGATCAATAGAGCCGTGGTGCTCATATTTATGGTTGTGAGTATAAGATACATATGACATACCACATAATTCCAAATCATTACTATAGTAAATGATAGGTTGGTGGTGGAATGGGATCCTTGATGTGACTAATGTCATACCGGTAGATATGTTAACAATAGAAATTCCACAATTGTAATGCATTTAGAGGTCCCTTTTTTGGTTTACCATTGAGGAGGCTAAGTGATAGACTCCTAACCTATACTTGTGAGTGATACCATTTGAACCAATTGAGTCGGGGAAAAATTTCCAGGTTTATTCCTTTCTAAAGTAGTGACATTTTGATTCTCTTTAAGGAAAATATCACCAATGTTGAAGTCACATTCTTTGACATGTTTATTTTATGCTTAATTGATGCGTTCTTGATAGACATGATGATTTTCAAGGGCTATTAGGTGACATTCATCTAACAATTTAAGTTGTGCTAGATGTTCTTGATGATAGTCCTTGTCATAGATAAAATATCTAAGGGACACACGAGAGATAGAATTTGAATTTCAAGGGTTAGAACCACCTAGGAGCCATAAACCAAAGAGAAGGGTGTAACTCATGTAGGATTACAAATGCTAGTTTGATAGGCCCATAGAGAAAATGGGATTTGGAGATGCCAATTCCTATTTGCTTGGTTGACGGTTTTCATGAGGATTTTGTTGAGTGTTTTGTTTGAAAACATTGCTTGTCCATTTTCTTGCGGATAGTAAGGGGATGAAAATCTTAGTTTGATTTTGAAAGTGTTGCATAATTTATTCATTTCCTTGTTTTTGAAATACTTTCCATTATCTGTGATAAGCTTGTGAGGGATTTCAAGTGACATATGATATGTTGATAGATGAAATAAAAAATTTTATTTACTTTAGTAGAGACCAGGGGAATATCTTCCACCCATTTAGTGAAATATTTAGTAGCGGTGATGATAGAATGATGTCATTGTGATGAATGAGGGTTGATGAGGCTAATCCTCCATTGTGAAAAATGCCACAAAGCCTAAGTGGGTTGTAGGGCTTAACTAGGAATATGAGTGAGGTTGGAATGTTGCTAGAATTTAAAGCATTTCTTGGTGTACATGAAAAAATATTGATTAATGGTAGGATAGTAATATATCCCATCTATAGGCCACATTTAGTGACATCAATACCTTTTAAGTGTCCACCACATATACCATCATGGAATTTTTGGATAGCTTTATTAGATTTATGAGATTTGAGGCATCAAAGGAGGAGACTGTCAAATCCACATTTGTAGAGGAAACCACCTTCAATGGTGTATTCGGTAGCATGTTGAAGAAAATATATTTTAGCATTTTTAGATAGATCGAGAGGAATTTTTGAAAGAGAAAGGTAGTCTTAGATTTAAGTGTAATAAATATATGTTTTATTGTCTTCGATAAGATTAACGAAGGGAGTTCGTTGGTGTGATAAAGTTGATCCAATCTATATAAAACAACAAACAATTTGGAATCTTCAGTTGATAGGGGGATAAGTGATGTGAGAGAATCCATGGTGTCTGCAAATTTATTAGAAGATCGTGGAACTATTTAGATGGTGTATTGATCAAAATATTCTAAGAGGAATTAAAAAATGTTCTTATATTTTTGTAAAATCTCATTTTTGCATTGATAAATTCCTTTGATTTGATTGATGATAAGTTGAGAGTCTCCATATATGTTAAGAATTTGAACACCAAGCATGACTATTATTTGGAGACCCATGATGAGAGCTTTGTATTTGGCCATGTTATTAGTGCATTAAAAATTTAGTTTAAAGGATAAAGGAATAGGAGTCCCCCAAGGAGGTATGATGATGATACCAACACCTCCCCCTATTGACATTTAGAACCATCAAAGAAGAGTGTCATTTTAAGGGGAGTGTATTCTTGATCAATAGTGTTGATGGATTCATCAAGAAATTATTCATGAGGTAGTTGATTATTAGGAAGGGGAGCTTTCACGAGTCGATTGGCGATGGATTGCCCCTTGAAATATTTCTATAGCATGAATTCTAGATAAAAATTCAGTCGTGAACATAAGCCAACGAGTGATATAGTCACTGTGATATGATATAGAGTGCATAAATTTGAGAGGATTGAAATTTTTGATGACATAAGTTTAATTGTTTAGGAGGTAGTGAAGAAGTTTGGAAGTTTCAAAGTAGGAGGAATAACACAAATATTCTACTTTGGTGTAACACATTTCATGGTCATGAAGTGTGTGGCTTATCTAGTAAACAACTAGTTCTATACCTTGATCATATCTATGTACCAATATAACACCTATGACATGGTCAATATCAGATATGTATAGATAAAATAGCTCCCCTCGCATGGAGGTGTGAGCATGGGTGGTGATAGAAGGTATTATTTAAGGTATTTGAAGGATTTTTGATAGTTTTGATCCCATTTGAAATGGACATCCTTTCAAATGAGATGGTGAAAAAGATGATAAAAATATGAAAGGCCGGGAGACGAAGAGACAAACTGGTTAGATTCTACCTTAGAGACTACAAAGTTGTTTGATATTATAGGGAGGGGGCATCTCGATGATGGGTTTGATCTTGGCATGATCTACTTGATACCCCTTATAGAGACGATGAACCCTAGGAGCTTACTTGATGAGAAAATTGAATACACATTTGGTTAGGTTAAGGTGTAGGAAGTATTGGATAAGATGAGTAAAGATGATGAGGTGGTCTTTGCGTTGATTAGATTTTTAGGAGATCCTCAATGTATTCTTCTGTAATCTTATGAATGAGATCATGGAAGATGTATGTCATAGCGCGATGATAAGTGGACCCTCGTTTTTTTAGTCTAAGGGAATGATGCGGTAGAAAAAGTTCTCCTAAGGAGTAATGAAGGAGTTTGTATGTTGATCGTATGTTGTGATAAGGATTTTATTATAACCAGAGAAGGCATCTATGAGATATAACATTTCATGGCCTCATGTGAGGTTGATAAGCTGGTCAATGTTAGGAAGAGGAAGTCCTCTTCGGACATGCAAGATTAAGGTCTCGAAAGTCGAGTACAAATGCGTAAATTTCTAGAGGCTTTGGTTATGGGTACAATATTAGAAATCCATTATGGATAGTCAATGGTAATATGAAGTTAGTATAAAGAAGACATTGTAATTATTTTTTGATGAGGAGAGATATGCGAGGGTACATCATACGTAGTTTTTCTTTGACATGCTTTGAGTGTTAGTGTAGATACCAAAAATATGCATACCCCATTCCCACACAAATAATAAAATAATGTCCCACATCTTTAAACCATTTCATGACCTAAGTCATCTATTTAATCAATTTTATTAGACTCACCATCACATCATTTGAGCTACATCCCTGAACCTAGGTCATTACCCATACACCCATTAAATTAATTAATTAATAATTTACCCCACAATTTCTAAATCATATCCCCCTCCCATGGATAATTAATTAATTATTTAAATATATATTCCTACACCTCAACATGTAAACTTATCATGAATCACTAGTTACGACTAATTAAATAGGAAGCCTTCTAAATATCCATCCTAACCACCTCTAACTTATCCTTATGACGAGTTCTTACTTCTCACTAGTTATGACTAGATTAATTAGGAAACCTTATAAATCATCCCCACATCTATCCTAACCAATTCTATCCACATCCAAATCCACCCCCTCGACATATTAACACAACTCCACTCTCATCTTCAAAATACCAAGCACTATACTTCAAAATAGTAATTTTATCCCTCCATATCTCTCTAAATGTCAAACTAATTGAAAACACCGGTGATTTCCTTGGTTTTTGGTGATCTATAAATACTAGTTTTCCTACCTCTCTTCGGGACCATTCATGACCATCCAAATGAGTTCATGAGCATATTTAAGTGTTCTCGAGGCTTGATTAAAAGTTTTTAGCATCATCCTGCATCTAGTCGAAATACGATCACATATGTCAAATATTTAGGAGTTGCTCCAAAGCTCATTTATCAACCATCTGTTATCCTTAGTAATCTTTCATCATCCATTGTTATTCAGGTTTGTTTTAGACTTTTATTTTCATTTTTCCATCTCAAACATGTCTACATGCTTATTCCCTATCTCACTTTGGCATTTACAAAGATCTTAGATTTGCCTCAATTAAAATCTCTTACTTTAGCAGTTTGTTAAAATTTCTCGAGAATCACCGGTGTTTACTAGAATTGCTGCGATTCCTGTAATCATCTACATTTTCTATATTTTCTGTTCATTTAGTAGTCAAATTTCATTTAGAGGCTTTTATCAAATGCTTTGTCCATTTGTGTTACTAATCTCTTGTCAAGTATGAATTTTAGATGGTCATAAGAGGACTTAACTCCCCATTACCAACATCAACTCACTGCCAATTGTTCAACATCCTCTATACTAGGAAAATATGATCTACTTCATGACCTAGAGTTGTGCACCTTTCATGTATCTCCAATTGTGAGACGAGACCATTTTCAAGTCCTCCTAGAAGATCTGAGAGGCCACTGAAGAGTTATGGGAAGCCTATTATGAGGTGTAGCACATCCAAGCTGATCTAGCTTAGTTTGATTACCACCAAAAGGTGGGATTTGAAATATTTGAAGAAAAAAATATTGAACCTTAATTAGAATGTGGGAGTGAAATATGCCTTACAGATTATTCGATTACGAGTTTTTCCGTCGATGCGATATTGAGAAGGATCTTTTAGAAGTCTTTGTAGATGATTACATCGAGGAACTTGACTCATAATTTACTGAGGAGGATAACCTTTCCTATTCAGTGGGCTCTAATATCTCGACAATCTAGATACTTGACTTGGATTCCGATCTCAATTTCTAGATGCATTTATTTTCATATCATCATTATCAGCTGATATTTGTAATAAGCTAAATAAGTGATGGACATTTGATCACATTTTCATATATCTTATATTGTATCCCATTTTCATAAATAAAAATTAAATGTTTTTAAAATTGGGTTGACATCCACATAAGGAAGTCCTTTAGATTCCAGGAACTAGCCTTTTCTAGGAAACCCGCCTACCCATATTACTAATTCCATCTTGTGTAGTGTCTGTGTTTACAAATTTAGTCATAGGAAAGAAGCTTGATCCATTCTCCATGGAGTGCAATAATCAACATCCATCAACATCATCTACGGGTACCTTGAAACCCCATCATATTAAATTTTGATCCATTTTTACCTCCTTGTGTTAGCCACCCAATTGTAAAGGTGAAATTTTCACAACATTCTAGCACGCTTAGGTGGGACCTGTCCCTTCTTCTTTTGCTTCATTTTATCAATAAAATATAATTTTCTAATCCACTCGAGTTATAATTTCCCATGATTAGCCTAATCATCTACATTTAGGCCAATCACCTGCATTTTTCTTGTGTGTTTTTCTTAAATATAATCTCACGGTTTGCTTTTCACTCTTTCACTTTTTTTTTTTTTTTTCTGTTTTCTGACTTGTTTGTAGGGTACTATTTTTAAAAGCCTTGTTTGTTAGATTTGTAGATTGCTTGCTTTGGAAATATGATAAAATCTAAAAGAAAAAATATAAAAGGAGTGATCTCATGGTAAGTCGTAAATATTTCAATTTGCTTTCGGTTTTGCCTATTTACTTGACTGTCCTTATCGAAATCAACTCTTCATTTTGGGATCTTAAAATAAACCAATTACATCCTTCTTGTTTCACATAGTCTAATTAGGAGGAAAATTTGTTGCATTCACCGATATTTCCTCGCACACATAGCCAACTCAATTCAACATAAAAATGCATTCAAATAATTCCCACCTAGGTGAAACTGATTAGGATTTCATCACCCAACAAGAAACCGACTCGGTGTTACAGTGAGTATAATCTCCTATCTGTCAGTATATATTGGCTCAGTGATTAAAAAAATAGAAACTAAAATATGAAAGTATAGCCACTAATGTTAATCTAATTAGGAGGACTAAAAACATTCTAATAAATGGCCTAAAACAATTGCAAATAATTATACTAAGTGAAATAAAACCCTAAATATGCAAGAGAAGGGAGAGAAGTAGCTTAGATAATTAAAAGTGACTGTCAAGTTATCGCAGATCTAGAAATAAAATGCGGAAGTGCGAGATGATCACTCGAGACCACTGTGAAGACCATATTTGGAAGATTTGAAGTGACCGAGGCACACAGGATGGTATTGGGTGCCCTAGTTTGCAATCTAGGCACTCGATATATGTAAATGCTTAGAAACTACTTGATATGATCACAAGGTATCCGGGTTTGTCAGATGAGTTTTATAATGACTCGTAATACAAAAGGAAGTATCAAACCCTAGAAAAATAAAATATTTAAATGAATGGGTTGGGTGACCTCAACCACCAAACCAATGCACTTATCACTTGAGCATTGCACTACATTTGGACCCGATATAGTTACGGTGAGTGTTTGCATGTTGTGCCCTAGGTGCTCTTATGCCAGTCACACTTTGTGAAGTAGTGAGCAATAGTAATTGTAGAAATTATAAATAACATGTGTGTATGAAATAGAATATAATCCCTCCCCCTACGCAGTGTGCATGATGTAGATCTACTAGCCTTGATACATGACACTATGTGGATATAAGTGATGCAATGTATGCAAATCTAGATGGAATGATAGTAGTATGTGATGTTAGGACCCTCATTATGGTCTTATAACTTTATATTTATAGGGATCTCTAGCTTAGTTCTATAATTAATCCCAACAAGGCCAATTGGGAAAATGATAAGGATTAAAAAAGCTTGAAAGGACCCTAAAAGAAGAAGAAAAGGATGTGCATAGATCAAGGCACCCGATGCACCAGGTATGGTGGGGAACCTTGATTTTGGGATAGAATGATGGGGCGATTATGAAATGGACATAAAAGTGTTTGAAAATATATGAGAACTACAAAAATTATAAAATAAAGATGGCCAAAAGGTGGGATTAATTAGTACTTTATTCACTTGAGAACCTTCTAAATAGTAGTATAAGACCAAGCTAAATAATGTCTAAAGTGCATAATTTTGTGTCTACATTTTCCCCCACTTTATGTTGGTGAGCGGAAAACTCGATAACATAAAGTAGATAGAGATGCATACGATATCCATGTCGAGTGTAGAAGAAGATGTCTTTGATGGACTAGAATCAAGCATGGAATGAAAAAATAAAATGTGGAGGAGCATGGATTCTAAAGATGAAAAATGCTTATAAAAAGTGATGAGAGTGAACCTAGGGTGGAACACATGTGTAGCGATCTTTGTGTGTAGCGTACTGCATGGTTAGTAAAGGAAAACACTTGTAGAGGTGTGTTGTCAATGTCATGGTTGTCGTTGTTGCCCCCAATTTGACTACTTGTTTCTCATATGACAAACCTACAAGGAGAAAACAATTAATTAGTCAAATATTTTTGAATGTAAAAATGATATGTAAAATACACATGTATATAGAAATGTGTAAAGTACGTAAATGTAAAATACACTAGAAAAAATGTAAATGGAACATGTGCACCTGATCCATGTCGAAAGAAGGGTATAGAAGGATGTCTGTATTGTGGCGATTTTTTTGGATGATCTCACACCACCACGATTGAAGTAGTATAGGAGGAGATGCATTATATCCTGTAAATTTATCCACTTTTTATGAAATGTGTGAAGAGATCTCTATATTGTCTTGGTTTTTTTAAGTGATCCGATGCCACTAGAAATATAAGTGTAGAGAGGCACACCCACTATAACCCCCAAGCTTGCAACTTCTTCATAAAATTGCTCAAGGACACCATGTCCTTTTGAGGCCGTTGTGTATGGAGTTCGTAGACTAGTTTGAACTCACTCATTGTGTATAAACTAGTGTAAATATAATGTGTTAGTACATAACCTAAATGATGCCCCCCTCTTTGGGGGTGCATGTGATGTCGAAGAAAGGAGAATGTGGCCTCAAAAAGGACCAATCACACTCGACTGTAGAAATCTGCTCTGCTACAGGGGAAAGGGAAACACTTGGTAGATACCAAGGCGTGCACAAAAGGGGATGACTAGACAAAACAAGTGTTAGTCTAAAAACACATGCATGTAATACAAATAGTGTAAAATTATGCGAGTAATGTAATAACTACCAAACAAAGTAGTATAAATAGGCAAGAAAAAAATATAATGCATAAAGCTGGTTTCAAAATGGGACATCACTCAAGATGTCGCAAGACACGTAAGGCCAATATGGCACAAAAAAAAAAACATATGCACGAAGGAAAGGAAAAACCTACATACAATGGAAAATAAAGCGATAAAGTAGAAACAAACAAGTTTTCATGGAAACATCTAATCTTATGAAACAAGTGTCTGTATAAGATGAGTGTGGATGCCCCCAACAACTAGTATAGTAAGGGTAGAAGGCAAAAATCCATGCCATGTGTAGACATCCTATATCTGCGATCACATTAAACAAATAGGTGAATGCAATCATGTGTGTATGATAATGACATATAATAAATCAAGCTAACATGTGTAGTAAAGTGAACATGAAAAACACTAGTAAGCAAGATTAAATGTGCCCAAGACAATGCAGTATGTTGTGGATGGATGGAATGGAATGAAATATGGAATGATAGGAGAAACATGCCCCCTGAGTGGATGTAATGTGTATACAGTGAGGTTCATTTTTTTTTCCCCCTCAGTAGTCAAGAATGAACCATAAATGAGAGTGCATCATCGGGAAATGGTTGAGCAAAGTTGGTTGTATCTAGCGTGCGGTGATGAGTCCAGTATGTGTAATGGTGATGAATTGTGACATGTGGAGAGATGTGTGTGAACCCTATAGCTGAAGTGTATATCACTACTTGTTGAATGGAGGAATGGTGTTTTATACCTAAGCGCATATCACCTCAAAATGGGTGTATAGGGATGAGATGTGCATGACCATATAACCTAAGTGTATACCACGACTTGTTAAATGAGGAGTGATGATTTAGCCTTAATCATATATCACTAGAAGATGAGTAGATGGAGATGGATGAAGATGTAGCCTAAATCATATTTCACTATGGTATGGATAATAAGGGAGTGGTGATGTACCCTAGGGAATATCCCACTACAAAATGATAATGGCGGTGGTGATTTATCCTAAAACGTATACCACTATAAGATGATATAATGGGTGACAATTTAACCCAAGGTGTATTTTACTAACATAGGAAATGCTGGATGAGGAAAATGTCACATTGGTAAATGTAAGGTCCATTTGGTTGGTAAACCCTTGACAATCGAGTATGGACCAAGGAACTAGAGTGGTCATAGGGTGGTGAGTGCAACACGTAGAAAACAACATAGTTTAAGTGACCAAGGGATGAATATGTGATGTAAATGTGTGGTGTGGACAATGCAATGTAGGATGTATAATGTATATAGGATATGCAATGTATATAGAAATGGAATATGTAATGATGATAAAACTAGACCCATATGTAATGGAATCTAGTGTAGCATGTAGAATGTAGATGATAGATAAATGTGCGATGGGAACTATGCAATGTAGGATATGTATGATGTGTAGGCTATGTAAGATGTGGATGTAGGTGTAGATAGAATATGTAGTGATGACATGTAAATCTAGACCCATATGTAATGTGACCTAGCATAAATATAAAATGTAAGAAAGGGATGCAAAACTAGACACAAATGAGATGACGAATAGTGTAGTGTGTATGAGATAGATGATGTATACATCGTTGATAAATGAGGTATGTATAGGATAGTGTAAGAGCTAGAATAAGTATAAAAAGGATGATGTAAGATGCACGATGTATGTAATAGAATATAAATGTGTAGAACCTATAGTGCAATGTGTGGGGTTCAGTGTAATGGTAATCCCTCAACAGTCCAGTGTGAACCGAATCACAAGAATGTGTCATTAGGTAACAAGGGAGCTATGACATGTAGTAAATATGCCTATGTGTAAGGGAATGAATGAAGAAAATGTAGTTACACTAATATGAGGAAGGGGGGAGTGTGTAGTGGCTATGCCCCCAAGTGTATTATGATGATAGCAATATATGTAACCATACAAGAGGTACCATGTCATTGTGGGAGAGCATTGGATGTGTCGTGATAGGAGAGAGGGCCAACACAATGGTAGGATGAAACAACATTAAAACCATGCAACGATGACGGAGTTGGAAATGTGGACTGCCCATTAGTAGGAGTAGTGTTTTTGTCAAAAAGTGATTGGTTGGAGCTTATGTGGGATTGGTGATGTTGCAGAAGTGTTGGTAGGAGAAGGAGGTGGACTATTTGTGAGAGGTGGTTGTGTACTTTGACTTGGTAGTGTTGTGGATGACTTGAGAGAAGGAGGTGCTGAATTGATTTCTAGAGGAGGTTACAGGGCGGTGTTTGATTATTAGATATTGATGAGTTAGGGATAGGAATCCATTGGGATGTAGCATTATTATTACGTTCAAGTATGAGAGGCTCAGGTGATGACATGTCCCGAGGTCAATTATATGACATGTAGTGGACCTAGATTTCATATGAGATGTAAGAGGAGGAAAAACATGTGATTGAGAAACATCTTTAAGCTATTGGATTTCAGATTTGAAAGATGTAATAACATATTCTATAGCTTGAAATTTGTCATGAAACAATGAATGTATAACCTAAATTGATTCTAATAAGGGTTGATTAGGTGGAGGAGGATGGAAGGTAGTATAAACATCTGTAGAGAGTAAAGAGGGATAACCTAACCCATGCTTATGTGTTTGTGTAGGAAGATCCCAAGGGGATGTGACTTTAGGGTCTTGTGTACTAGTATTAGTAAAACCATAATGTTGTAAATAGTCATACCTTGACCCATACTTAGAAAAATCCTGGGACTTGTTGGTAGAAGGATCATTAGATTGATCAATTGAGTTACAATATTTGAAAGGAGATGGGTCAGCCAACACATCGTAGACAGCTTACTTGATGTCAAAATTTAAAACGTGCATGTAGTGTAGAAGGGACCCCATGCATGGCATGGATCCAAGGTTGGCCCAAAAGAATGTTATAATTAAGATGATTGGGCATGACATGGCACATGATCATAACTATTTTTGGACCAATGGTAATAGGGAGGTTTACAATACCTAACACATGCTTAGGGATGTTATCAAAGCCATGGATGGAAATAGATGATGGAGTGAGAGATGATTCCAAAATACCTAAGTGGTGAAGAAAGGTAACATTACAAATATTGAGGCCAGATCCATTATCAACTAATTCCCTTTTGACACCTACTTTATTGATACAAACTTGGATATACAATGGTAGGTCATGTTGTAGTATTTCATGGGAGGGTAAATCATTGGTAGTGAAAGTTATTTGATCTTCATCAAAAGATAAAGCAGAGGTAAATTTGTGATAGACATATTTGGGTGAAGTATGAGGAGGGATGAATTTAGTAGCTAAATATTCTCTAATCTTGGTCATACAATCAAGGTTATTTTGTAGATAAGTATGGGAGAGATATTCATGGTGTAGAAACTTGAAAATAACCTAGATGGAAGATGAGTAGAAATTCACATGAAACCCTAATGTGTAGGATGTCGAAAGGGGATGCATGCTAAATGTGATCAAATAATCAAAAATAGAGATGCTCATGATGCTTAAATACAAGACCTAGAAGGTGCAATGAAAGAGGATCAGGTTCACCAAAATGATTAACAAAAATGGAAACTAAAATATGAAAGTATAACCACTAGTGTTAATCTAATTAGGAGGACTAAAATGCTATAATAAATGGACTAAAACAATATGGAACAATTGCAAATAATTATACTATGTGAAATAAAACCCTAAATATGAAAGGGAAGGTAGAGAAGTGGCTTAGCTAATTCAAAGTGATTGTTGCGAGGTTGTCACATATCTGGAAATTAAATATGGAAGTGTAGAGGATCACTTAAGGAACCTACAAAGACTAGATTTGGAAGATATGAAGTGACCGAGGCACTGTGAGTGTACGAGGGGCACCCTGGGTGCTATAGTCTACAATCTAGGTGCTATGATATCTGTAAATTCTTATAAACTACTTCCGGTATGATCGCAAGGTGTCTTTAAATGCTTCTGCATGTCCCATTGGATTTTGAGATGAGCATGTATAATGACTTGCAATATAAAAGGAAGTATCAAACCCTAAAATAAAATGCAAATGAATTGGTCGAATAACCTCAACCACCAAACTAGTGGAATTATCATTAAGTGCTACACTACATTTCAAACCCGGATGTAGTTCTAGTGAGTATGTGAACATCATTCCCTAGGTGCTTGTGTGTCGGTCACACTTTGTGAAGTAGTGAGCAATAATAAATATAGAAATTGTAAATAGCTTGCGTGCATGGAATAGAATGGAATCCCCCTTTGTAGTGTGTGTGATGCAGATCTCCTAGCCTTAATGCATGACACTATGTGGATGCAAGTGGTGCAATGTATGAAAATCTAGATGGAGTGATAGTGGTATGTGATGTTGGGACCCTCATTATGGTCTTATACCTTTATATTTATAGGGCTCTCGATCTTAATTTCATAATTAATCCCAACTGGGAAAAGGATAAGGATGAAAAATAACTAGAAAGGCCCCAAATACAAGCGGGAAAGGATGTGCATGGATTAGAGCACCCAAGGTCGGACCGGGCACCCCAATACACAAAGAGCCGGGCGCTTTGATTTTAGGTAAAATGATGCGGTAGTTTTGAAATAGATGGATAAGTGCTAGAAAATATACGAGAACTACAAAATAAAATATAAAATAAAGATGGCCAAAAGGTGGGATTAATTAGTAATTTATTCACTTGAGAACCTTCTAAATAGTAGTATAAGACCGGGCTAAATAATGTCTAAAGTGGAAATTTTTTTGTCTACACTCAACTTCGACTCCCTTATTGCGGTGAGAATATGAAGTGAGGGGGTAGGCCAAAATATACACACTGCACTCAACAACAAAGATGATTTGGGCCTCATGTACCTCCAGGTATATCGAGGACTCCACCCTTAAACTTTCCTGAAACCAACCATAGGATGCCATTTCCTAGGACCTTTGTTGACCATTTTACAAATTCCACTTTTCTATAATTAATCAAGAAAATATTAAAAAAACATTTTTCTTGCTTTTTCCTGCTATTTGTAAATCGACCCAATTAGTTATTGTTCATTTCTAGGTGTTTGTGTGTTTATTTATCATGGTACCTACCAGACAACAAACTTGTAATCAAGCTTATGAAAACATGACCACCCCACCACCTACATTTCAATAACATTTTCCACCTTATGTTACATAACTTCCCATGCAACATTTTCTACACCAACACAAAAAAAAATCCCATTTCATCAAATAATTACATCCACTCCACTTTCTAACATCCAATGAGACTTGGAATCAAGAATAGGGATAAACTATAATCAAGAAAAAGGAAAACCACTCTTCAATTCCCACATCAAGATATCATGGTAAAATCCTTCATACATCTGGAATACAAGAAAAAAACATCTCTTTCTCCTAGTCCTCAACCAAGCATCTCAAACTCCTTTCTATAATAGGGGAGATCTTGTCTTTGAAGAAATGTTAGATTCAAACCCTATTGCTCTCAACACTTATCTAGCAGCTAGAAATGTTCAACTACAACCATTTACACCCCAACCAATTCCATACACTTACAATCCTTCATCTACCATCACACATCTTATCGATAAAAAATTGAGAACCATTCATTTAGTAGTTGTACTCATATACTCCGATAAATTAACTTTTGAAACATAAAATTTTAATTCAAATGTCGACTTCTCTATTCCTATTATCTGAAGCATCAAATGGTCAGTATTCTACTAGTCAACCTAAGACATCCAATGTCTCTTCAATCCCTATATACGACCTCCATATGATTTCATTGCAAAGACATCCGCTTAACAATCTACACCTTCACCAAGCCCTTCTATAGGTTCTACACCTCCCACGAGCAACTCTGAAACTTCCTTGTCTACTTCCCTGGTCTCTTCATAGGTAAAAACACCTTCATCAAGTTCCATTGCCTTCTCTAATGTTATATCTTCATAATCGATTGCTAGTCCCATTCAAAACATCACCGTGTCTATCCCTATAACTACACCACTAGTTAATACCGATTACTCACGCTGTTTCAAAATACATACCGCAACCATCCCAATCGTTAATATCCATGCCATAATTTACGCTTATTCAAAAGATTCCACAACACGATATCCAAAAAAATATTCTGCAACAAGCACCATCCTTTACCGCTTCTACTATATCCTTTTATTAGTCACTCACATATTCATTACCACTCACTTATAAATCCATGCCATTGCATTACTAGTACATACAACCCTCACAACCTTTAGCTTCCCAAAAAGTTTCCAATCTCATGAAAATATCCCACAACAAAACATATCTTATCAACATAATATACCACAAAAAACATCCATAATACCATATATCTAAACAATAAATACCACAAAAACATTTCATAATATATCATCTCACAATAGAATGCCCCTTACCAACAAGGTGTTCCACAATAGAATGTTCCTCAATGAAACATTCCCTACCAGAAAGGCATTCCTTAGCAGTATTAGGCATACTCACAACCTAACCAGTCTCTATTCCAACTTGGCTCATCCTCACAACAAAAAACTCAACTTGATCCTCTCCAAGCCCTTCTGAACCACATATCTAGTCTCAAAGTTGCTTTTTCTTCATCCAAGAGTGTGCTTTCCTATGATCAAATTTTCAATGAGCCCATTCAACCTTCAGTGCCATATAAAGCTTATCCACCTAACTAGGAACTTCCAAAGTGTATCAAGTTTTATAACAAGGAAGATCCCCAATAACACATCCATTTCTTTCATAATGCATGCTATCTAATAGCTCATGATCAAGATATCATCTTTGAGGACCTTTCCCATGTCCCTTACCAGTCCTACCTTGGATTGGTACAAAAATATTCTGTAATAAAGACCTATTCTCCTTTTTACAAATTGTTAAACTCTTCTTAGAACATTTTTCCATAAACATAGCCCACAAAGTTACTATCAATGACCTATATGCCATCAAACAATTCGAAGAAAAATCTATTGCTGATTTCGTTTCGCTTGAGAGTTATAATTAATCAAATATCCTTTTCATTACCACAAATAGAGTTAATCAAAGTTTTTTTGATGTGCATGCACTAAACATATTTCATCCACATTACAAATCCAATCATTTCAAACTTTTGATGAGGCTTTTACCATGGCTCATAAGTTGGAATTACGTGTTCTAGAAGATGGTTGGGTTAAACTTCATCCTAAGAAACCAAAAGTTGAGTTTTCTTCTAAGACATCATCCAAATTTGATAAGTCTAAAACGTCTACCAATGCCATTGTAGTTAAATCTATTCCTAAGAAAAAACCCACTACCGAGTGTTCCCACCAATAACATATATATACACATATAAAAGAGACTTATAACGAAGTTTTTAGCAAACTACTTGCCACCAATATCATATCTCTCCCACCTATTTAACCCCTTGACACATAAGTATCTAAACCCATTTGGTACCAAGATAATGACTATTGCAAGTATCAAAAGGTTAATGGACATGATATCAAAAGGTGTCACACATTTTTTAATGTACTTCAAGATTTGATCGACAAGGGTGAACTTCATTTGAACAATCCAAACACACCCCCAAATCAAAATATGGACATATTTAAACAACCTTTTTTGAATCATTCCTAATCTTTAGATCAACCAAAAATGGGTTCTTTCCACACCATCAATATAATAACAAAGATAGAACTCATCCATGGATCTACCTGTTACTAATCAAATTAGAATCGACAGGAACCAACAATGGTATCTAATGAGCCTAAAAGTACAACTATGGAATTTTTACCGGTTGAGGATATTACTAAAATTATTCCCACATCTGTGCCACACACCTTACCAAATCTATACCTCCACCCCCCACGTCTTCTAAAACTATGACTAAGGAATCAACCGATAAACAGCTTGAAACACTTTCTACCTCAGATAAATCCAACTCTTCTACATCTTCATCAACCGCACTTGATTCATCTAAAACCATGAAAGGGCCTCATAAACAAGGTATTGTCCAAGTCTTTAAAATCCCTCAATATGTTCTTCCAGATCAAAACCCTTTGCATGGACCTTGGTCTCTTATACTTTTAGGGTTCAAAACTACCTACCAAGCTCCTATAATAAGCCCATATCCTGTCCTATTGCATAGTCCAACTATCCTGCACTCATCGCTCCACCACAGATATCCATCTGGGTCCTCACCCTTTACCCATTTCATAGTCTAACAATCCTCACCAAAGCCCACCCTTATAACTTCCTCATCCTCCATCCATCATGACTCCCATAAAGCCTCCATAGATGACAAGTAAACAATTTATAATTAAACCATCTTTCTCACTTCCTCCTAGGAAGAATATAGATGAAACCTTGTCCCCTTCCACGTTTACACCTAAGGGGATTTATGCCACTCTCTTAGATGACCTCATAAATTAGTCACTTATTACATTACCACCTTCTAAGCCATCTAACCATCAAGGATGGAAACCTTCCTGGTATGAATTCAATGTTTTTCTATGATTACCATAGAATACGAGGCGTTCCATAAAGGATTGTAGGTCTTTCCACTTAAAAGTTCAAGAAATTGGTACTCTTATCTTCCTTCCTTCTCAATCAAACATAATGTCAACATCAACATTGTCATCATCAAAACCTGAAATATCCACCCCTGAGACACCAGGCTCATACAATGATCGATCGTACACATCATTACTCACTCATAAAATTATGACAACGAATCATCCGAGTTTAAGGAAAGTAAAAATTCATTTCTATAGCTCCACCTCCTTAATTATCAACTACATCCGACAAACCTAATGTATTTATTCCCTTAGCTCCCAAAGTGTTTAATCAAACACCACCACTTGGAGCCAAAATCACAATATAAGTAGCAACACTCGCTTTCATTACATTCCAAAAAGTTGTTATCAAGTAACTACATCAATCCCCTATCGGGATGTCAGTTTATGAACTAGTCCAAACATCACCATTTCACAAACATGATATGTTAGAATCCCTTCAATCCATCACTGTACTAACCAATGATTGAATTCCCTTCACAAAATTTGTGGGTGATTTTAAAGAATCAATTGCTATAACATTCAAACCATATGAAATTCATTCTTTGAGATAGGAGGACCACGACCTACCACTCTTCATCACTACTCAAATCAATGACATCTCCATCAAGAGGGTTATGATTGATAGTGGTGCCACCATTAACATCATATCATCCCTTAATTTTGACCAACTTAAGCTACCCAACACTGTTATCACTCAAACACTAGTCTTATTACGATCCTTCAATGACACTTGCACCCACATTAGGCACCGTCATTTCGCCACTTAAAGTTGGCATCAAAACCATACCAAAAATCTTCTACATCATAGAAGGAGTGTTTTAATACAACATGATATTAGGATTCCCATGGATACGTACCATACACTATGTTCCTTCCACCCTCCATTGTTGTTTTAGATATGAACATGAGGGTTAAACATTCACCGTCCTCAATGATCCAAACCCATTCACTAATTGTTACATGATGTACCACCCGAACAAAGTTATTTTACCTAAATCCATCTTTGAGTCATATGATGAAGTGTCTACCAACACATCTATCCCATCTTCTAAGTTACGAGATGATTCCTCTCTCGGTGAGGTTTTAAAAGACCTTACACTCAAGGAGTACCATCCCCTTATGCTTTATTCCATCCCTCCACCCAAAACATATGGTCACCTTGACAAACAACCAATGTATGAACCAAACATGGGAGATATTATCTCTTATGGTCCTGTTTATCTTAAAAAAACCTCATCTACGAGGGAATCGATAATCCTCCATCCCATTTTATTGATCCATCCCATGCCCTTCCATTTAGATTAAAATTCAAATCTCTCGATAATCCAAACTTCACTCGTATGTATGTTCATCGATATACATGGAGAGTTTTTGGTCTCGGTCATTATGAACAAGGAATCCATGACTTAGTCATCCCACATTCCCTTAAAGCCTATGAGAAAAGTGGTTTAGGTTATAAAAAGTCTAGTTTTGAGATATACAAAGCCACTACATCTGAACTTGCTACAACCATTTCCAAACTAGAACCATCATCACCAACAAACCCTAAAGATCCTATGGACACAAATGACAATATATCCATCCCACCTAATTTTTTTGTTTAATCAATGTTGTATCTTTAGGACCAATAGCTTATTAATCCAATCACTCCACTTTGAATCATTAGCCCTTGTTTGGCGTAAATGGTTGACACAGATTCACCTATTATGGATATCCTTAAGTGTTAAGACGACCAGGATATTCTTTCCCATAAGGGAGTTAAAGACCATTTTGTTTAGAAATCCCTACCATCCAACACACCAACTCTCTTTAATGAATCCACTTATGACATTGACTTAGGAACCCCATAAAATCATTCCGTAACTAAGGTTGGACAATCTTTAAACCCATAAGAACTAAATGATTTCACTTCATTCTTAAAAAAATATCACCAAGCCTTCGCCTATTCATACAATGATATGCCCAAAATCGATCCTAACATTATCGTACACAACATAGTCACGTATCCCGATGATAAGCCAGTTAAACAAAAATTCCGTGATATACATCCTCACATAGCTCTCCTTGTTAAGGAAGATCCGTAATGGCTCTTATCTACCAACTTTATGATACCCATTGATTACCCACAATGTGTCTCCAAATTCGTCCCCATAACTAAAGCTTTAGGAAAGATATGCATCTACACGTACTTCCCTCCTCCAAACATAGATGAACTTGTCAACCTAACAGAAGCCACGAAATGATTTCCCTCATGGATGGATTTTTTTTTAATAATAAAATCCTCATTGATACTAAAAATCAACACAAAACCTCTTTCATCACCCCTTGGGAACCTTTTGCTACTTGTGTTATGCCATTTGGTCTTAAAAATATAGGGGCTACTTATCAATGCACCATGACATACATTTTTCATGACCTCATCCACAAAATTTTCAAAGACTACGTTGATGACCTTATAGGAAAATCCAAATCACAAAAAGATCATCTTGATGTCCTTGAATCAATCTTCACTCATCTCATCCAGTTTTGTCTTCGTCTTAATCCTATAAAGTGTGTTTTTGGTGTTCTCACCAGAAATTTTTAGGATTCATCATATCTATCCAAGGTATTGAAGTGGACCCAAAAAGGTTAGAGAAATCATTGAAATGCCTCCACCATCTAATCTTAAACAATTGTGTAGCCTCCAAGGTAAATTACAGTCCATTTGATGTTTCATATCACAAATTTTTGACCATTGTCAACTATTTCACCATCTTCTCCGTAAAGATGTAGAGTTTCATTGGGATTCTGATTTCCAGAAAGCCTTCGATGAAATCAAACAATATCTATTATCACCTCCTGTGCTTACTCCACCTCATGAAGGGGAGCCATTTTATCTATACATATCCACTTTAGAGCATGCTCTATGGGATATGCTCACCCACCATGATAATAAAGGTTGTGAACAGGTCATATACTACATTAGTCACACACTCCATGAGTATGAAACATGTTACACTGAAGCTAAAAACTATGTTGTACGCTATATTTCGCCACCTCTAAAATCTGACATTATCTCCTCAATCAAAAGATAGATGTTGTCACCATTTTTAATCCACTTAAAACCATGTATTCTAAACCCTACCATATTGATCACATTACTCGATGGATTATGCTCATGATTGAATTTGATCTCAAAATTATATCACAAAAATCTATTAAAGGTCAGGCCATTGTAGATCAACTTGCTAAAGCACCCCTTCAAGATAATCAAATTCCTCACAAATACTTCCCTAATGAATCCATCAACAACATAGATGAATCTAAATTTATCTCCGTTAAGATGAATATCTTTTTTTGATGGTGCTAAATGTCAACAGGGGGAGGAATTGGAGTCATTATCATACCTCCTTGAGACACCCCACTTCCACTATCATTGAAACTTAACTTCAAATATACTAACAACATGGAAAAATATGAAGCCTTAATCATGGGTCTAAATACTATCATTCTCTTAGGTGTCCACATCCTAGGAAATCTATGGAGATTCACAACTTGTCGTCAATCAAGTCAAAGGAGAATATCAATGTAAGAATGAAATCCTTCATAAATTCACAGCTTTTTTGACTTTATCCTTGGCACATTTGATCATTATACCATTCAAGCTATTCCGTGATCTTCTAACAGGTTTGCAGACACTATGGCATCTCTTGGATCCCTTGTCCCTTTTGAAACAGAAAAATCAAAAGATAAAACTAAAATGTTTGTGGTTGTTCAATGCTTAGATCATCCTTCACATAAAAATGAGTTTCCTTCCATTAATATCATTGACAACAATCCACCTGATCTATGGTACACACAAATATATGATTATCTCACTAAATGTAAATTTCCATCAAACTTATCACACGGTGCCAAATGATCATTTCTTCAATGCGTCACTCATTTTTCATCATAGGAGGCATCTTTTATAAACATAGTTTTGATGATATAATATTAAGATGTTTTAAATCACATGAATCAACCAAAGCAATCAAATAATTCCATGATGGCATCTATGGGGGTCACTTAGTGGAAATGCCATTTTTAAATGCTTCATATAACTAGGGTATTACTAGCATACCATCACCAAAGTTTATTTTTCCTATGTAAAAAAATGTGTTAAATGCCAACTCCACTCAGATCTCATTCACGTCCCTAGTCAAGAATTACAAATTGCTTAGGAACTATGAACTTTTTCTCAATGGGGTTAGATGTCATTGGTAAAATCAATCATAAATAATCCCAACAACATAATTACATTATCACAAAAACTGAATACTTTACGAAGTGGGTTGAAGACCTCCCTTTGACCTTGAAAAAATCAGACCTATCATCAACTTCATATATCAAAATATCATATTCCGTTTTGGTATCCCACATAAACTCATCACAGATAATGGAAAATATTTCAAAAATAAATAAGTTAAAGAGCTATGTGATGAATTCAACATCAAACTTAGTTCATCATTGCCATATTATCCTTAGGAAAATGGACAGTGAGGCCTCTAAAAAAACCATTAATAAAATTCTTATGAAAATAGTAGACGATGTAGGAAGGAATTGGCATCTCCAAATTCTATTTTCTCTCTGGGCTTATCAAACTAGCATCTACACACCTACTGGTGCTATTCCCTATTCACTTATATATGGTTCAGAAGCCATCTTAGCTCTCAAATTCAAAATTCCGTCACTTTGTGTATCTCTCAAATATTTCATCCCTGACAAGGAATATCACCAAGACCGTTTAACACAACTTGAATTGTTAGATGAAAAATGCTTAACAACCCTCGAACATCATCAAGTCTATCAAGAACATATTAGTAGAGCATATAAAAAACATGTCAAAGAACATGACTTTAAAATTGGTGATCTTGTACTTAAAGAAAATAAAAATGTCACTACATTAGAATGGAGTAAACATGGAAAGTTTTCCCCTAATTGGATTGGTCCATACATTATTACTCACAAGTATGGGTTAGGAGTGTATCATCTCACTTCTCTTGATGGGGAACCTGAAAGGGAACCTCTAAATGCTTTGCACTTGTAGCATTTATACTGTTAAATAATTAGTTATGATAGTAGTTACATCCAAATCCTATCACTCCACTATATCATTAATAAATCAAAAGTATGTGGCTATCCATTAGTATCCTAAATATGCCTTAAAGATGAGCACCATGAATCTATTAATCACATCTTTCATTTTAAAATTCTATCTTATAAGACCCCCTTAAAATCATTACACCCATCCATCCATACCAAAAATATGACATGGGGCATATGTGTGTAGGTCATGTACACATTTTATCCCCTCCTCAAAACAATTTATTAGGGTTTTTCCTCAGCTCAAAAATGCATGTAAAAATCATTTGGATGCTCCTCTTATTAAAATATAAAAATATAATAGACTGATCCCTCAAAGGAAAAATATTCACAAAGTCTAAATAATTATCAAAAATATAAAAAAGTAGACTTCTCCCTTGAAGGACAAGCTTACCAGTCAAAATTATGGACCGATCCCTCAAGGATGACCATCTTGTCAAAAATCAAAATGTAGACCATACCCTTGAAGGATGGCTACTCATGTAAAAAGGATTCCCACTTTGATCAGCCTTCAAAAGTACATCAACATCAAAAGCATCTAAGAAAGCTTCCCGCATTGATCAACTTTCCCATTATAACAAGCTTCTCATCACAATTAGTTTTCTTCAAAATAATATGTAAAGCTAGGGCATTGTTCCTATGAACTTGTTGAAAAGGATATCCCTTTCTCCCACATTGGCCTACATACACAAAAACCCTTTTGTCATCCTAGCAAAGCACATTCACTCAAACTCACATTTCTATCATGATTTGTGTAACTACCCATTGATAATCTTATTTAACATTTGATAAGGCTACAAGTGTAAGTGTTTTTCAAAACCCGTCATGTATAGATCAAATCCACAATGGGGAAATAATTTCATTTTTACTTCATTTTATTTAGTTACGTTGTTAATTTGGCACATTTTCAAGGTCACATTTTAAAATCATTTAGGTCAATTAAGTCATTAAACCACACCTAATCATATATAAATCATGATATTAATATCTATCAAACACAATCTAACACTAAGACACATTTCAAATAAAAATATATAAATTCTAACACATGCAAATTAAACATATAATGTAAACCATCAACTCATCATCACACACACACACACACACACACACACACACACACACACACACATCTTGATATACATCATAATCAAAGTACAAAAAAATCAATATCATCATCATACAAAAATTAGCTTTTATGAGCCTATGTCATCATATACATCCAAATCAATTGGTAAAGTCCACATCTCTAAGAATGGTACTAGTGATGAGGCCATAAATTGGCCATAAATTACCATTATTTTGTCCTTCCAAGTTACCTTTGAAAGTGGATTTAAATGTAATCTAGGAACTTATAGTTTTCTTAAGATAGAATATAGGATATATATCTTGTTCATTCTTTAGAAATATTTTGTTATCTATTTTTTTGACTAATCCTATTGATTATTTGGGAAAAGATGCAATGTCTTATGTATGTAGGCCATAAAGGAAAGATAATGCTAGTATTGAGAAAAGTGGAATTGATCATGGATGGTATATATAAACTCAAATATTATTTCATATTTAGATTCCTCTTAAAAAATTATGCAAGTTCAAAAAGAATCATCTCAATCCGAGATTGTATGCAAAAGTTATAACTATTTTAAGTTTGCTCTAAAACTTGTAGGCTTAGTTCTATAACTCGCAGGGTTAGTTTCGAAACTCACAGGATTAGTTTTGTAACTCACATGCTTAGTTATAGAATTCATAGGCTTAGTTTTGGAACTCTTAGAGTTAGTTTCGAACTCGCAGCTTAGTTCTTAGTTTAGTTTGAACTAAGCAGATTTTGACAGTTTTTGAGGAATTGTGAAAGATTAGAGAATCAAATGGAAAATATGAGAGATTTTTTGATCATAGAAATGTGATTAACAAAAACCTCATTCATATTTTCTATAAGTGTTACTAATAAAGAGAGATATAACTTTTAGTGAGTGAAGTCCGAGGAAAAGTGTATCGGACGAGTGCTAAAAGTTCCATAAACAGAAATAGAAAAGTAAAATGGAAAATATGAGAGAGGTTTTTGTTCATAGAAATATATTTAACAAAGTAATCATTAATATTTTCTACATGTTTTACCAATAAAGAGATATATAACTTTTTGTGAGCTACAGTCGAGGAAAATGTATTAGATAAGTGTTAAAAGTTCCATAAACATGAAACACAAAAAGTCAAATAGAAAATCTGAGAGAGGCTTTTGTTTATAGATTTTTTTAAAAAAACCTCATTCACATTTGCAACAAGTTTTACAAATGAAGATAAATCTAAATTTTAGTGAACTGGATTCGAGGAAAAAGCGTATCGACAAACGTAAAAGTTTCACATCAAAAACAACAAAGTCAAATGGAAAATACGAGAAATGTATTTGGTAAAAATCATATTTTGAGAAAAATAATTCTTCCATAATGCAAAGGAATAAAATCATTATGATTCTTATTACTTTGAAAAGCAAGGAGAAGATTTGGGAGCAAATCTTCCTAAAATAAGTGTGATAAGACTTTGACTCCAATAATATATCTCTTTCCATATTTTGTGGAGATGGAGATATTAGTTGTTAGGATTAGAATAAAGATAAGATCAAATTGTATCTCCCAAAATAAGGAGTTGTTGAAAACATAAATTAAAAATGCAACCTTCCACAATTAGATATGTAATTCCTTTCTCCTAAGAAATAAAGATCTATTCTTTCTTTCCACTCTTTAAAAGTAAAGTTATTCTACAAGTTCTTAATTAAAAGTATGAATTAATTCCTCTTCCAAGGAATGAGTTGGCCACTCATTCCAAGGAATATGGATCAATGTGTTAATGTTTGTTTATTTATTTCTACAGTTTTTCTTTTGTTGTAAACTTCTGATTTCATGTTATGTGATCCTTCTTCAGTACAATTTTTGTTGTGAACCTGCAGGTGTCTTTTTATCTTTTAGTTATTTCCAATTCAACAATTTTAATTTATGCAAGTGTGTTTACATTTCTACAAGTGTGATTTCCTTTATGCAAGTGTGCCTTTATATTCCTACAAGTGTGTTTACATTTCTGTAAGTGTGCCTTTAAATTTCTGCATGTGTGATTTATTTTATGCAAGTTTGGTTTGTGTTTAAAGGAGTTGTTTTCCAAGATCTTCTTCTCTTAATGCATATAGCCTTCAGACACCAACCCAGATTGACATTATTAATGGTGATGATTGACGACCCTCATCAACTAGCACCACCCTCTCCTCCTAGAATAGGTGTGCCTCCAAAAACATGTCTCCACCCCTCTAAGAACATTCTTCACCAAAAACTTGCCTCTGGATCCTCCCTCACCACCATCCACTCTCTCTGGCCTTTAAGGTGGATGTCCCACACTCACTCTACTCACACTAGGCCTCACTGATGTTGTATCTCCCCCTTTGGAAGCTATGTAATCAACATATAAAGTGACATCCGAGTAGTTCTTGATAATAAAATTGAAGCAAAGAGTCCCACTCTTCCCACACAACATCATAATGTGCCACTAAAATCATCCTAGTAGGAGGTGTTGTAAATGATCCCCTCTATTTTCCTAAACAAGCGATTGCCGACAACTATGCACCCGAGATATATAAAAGGCCTTCTTTAGTGTATCCCTATGTCCCTTGTACTTTTCTCTATCAACATTGACCTATATAAGTTGTTCTTAGAGACTATATCAATTAATAATTAATCCATTCCTCTCTCGTAATGAGGGTATCTTGAAAACCAATCGATCATCATGCTCTCTCTAAGCCACATCTCTCTCTCTCTCTCTCTCTCTCTCTCCCCCTCCTCCTTACTTCTTCTTCGACCATCATCACTATAATAGTAATAGCTAAGTCATCATCAAAATATCCCTCCTTGTCCTCAAAATTTGAATCTTCCGCCCTTCTTGTGCTCCTCCCTTTGTTTGAGCACATACCCGTCTCACTCACTTTGTGCAACCCTCTATGCTACTCATACTCTATCAAGGCCTCTCGAGATGGAACCCACCATGGACTATACTCTTGGGTAACCCCAACATCATCAATTGGTATATTAAACCCCTCCTCATTAGGGCCTGTAGCCCCTAGAAATTCAACAATAGTGGCATGTCTCACCACAACTACCGTCGAGTATCTATATTTATCTCCTCCCACCTATACTGAATGGGCTCCTTGGTAACTCCATGCTATAATCTAAAATGTCATTGAGTATGATAAAAATGCAACAGCTTGTACTTGCCTACTCTACTGCCAAGATCCACATAGGTTGTTATAAACCACATAAGTCATAAGGGTACTCATGCTAGACTCAAATCCAAGTAGGGTCTCCATACAACATCCCCCACCTGTAGTCCAGTCAAAAAAATCCCTATGAACCCCGTCCACCTCCTCTTCCCGCATGTCCCTTATCTCGATATCCACCTCATGAAACAAGGGTGATGATTACCAATCCCCCATTGCAACCATGCTTTGCTCGAGAAAAAGTAATGTACTCCCAAGCCCAAACCTATAGCAGAAAACCGACATCTATACCATAATATTTGTGATCCCTCTAGGCATACAACTCTCTGAATGTCTATACAAGTAGGGTAGGCCCCCACTCAAAAATTGTACTATAATCCATCTCTCGACATAACCCTTGTCATTTTCCACCGAAAATTACCACTACCATAATTAGACAATGCATAACACATGATGGCTATCATAATCATAGTCACAGATACATGGCCCACTCTCTCTCGGTGAATAGGCACAAGCATAGGCAAAACCGCTTGACTCATATATGATATCTATAACATCCTGTTGATATAATCTGGCCATCACACCATCCCTCTCTTTCTAAGTGATAGTATACACTACTACCCCACATATTGGTAATCTCAAAATATGATGGAAATCCTCTAGCGTAACGGTGATCTTCCTTGTAGGTAACCAAAAATTGTTGGTGGAAAAGTTCCACCTCTCTAGCAATGCCAATATCAAGCCCAAACATCTATGGATCTGTCTATAGTGCCTCATAGCACAAAAACCAATGGTCTATACATGAGTCCAGTCATCATCTGAAATATCTATCTTTACCTCCTCTAAAATCAATGGAATGTGGTCATGAATATTTAGTTTCGTATAAACTGTAAAAATGAACAAACCCACAATTAGTATCATCAATAAACATGTCAAAAACATATCAACAAAATGCACCAACAACATCTAAAACATCAAAACATTCTTACTTCACAAAATTGTCAAAAATACAGATGAACCTCCAAGTGATTCATCCCAATCACTAATGATTTTTCTTCACATCTTCAGCGATTGCATCAATCAAAAAAATTATGGCTAGGGCACTGTATGACCCAAAATGATAGTAAGATCTTAAAACTACCAAAAATCACATAGAAACAAGATAAAAATCAACTTACCCTAGTCATTGGTGGTTTTATTTATCTTGAAGGATGCCATCACTCGAAATCACCCAAAATCACCTCAAAATTTTTGAAATCTACTCACCAAAGTCATTTTTACCCCACAATTGAAATGAAAAACTAAAAGGTTCATTAAATATATAACCCACTTTTACACCAATCCAATCATTGACGTTTCTATCCCTAATTGTAGGTGATTCCCTAAATGCTAGTGATTCACCTTGTCTTTAACAAACCATTATCATTTGCATCTTTAAGCATGAAAAACACCACTTTTGCACAAGTGTGTTATTTTCAAAGGACCCAAATACCTAAGTCAAAAAACACCAAATTTAGGGACTTGTCATATGTTTATAGGACATATGCCCTTTGGCCCCCATCATTTGACTTTCCCCACTAAAACTAGCCTCGATTTCGTGGTTCACACGTCTATAGGCATAAACCGTTTGGCTTCCCTATCAAGTTAATCCCTTAGTAACACACTTTGTTATGATACCCCCTTGAATTAGGGTAACCTTTGAAAAATGAAACATATACAATCAAACTGGTGTTTCCTGTATTGCGCTACAATTGAATCACCCATACAAACAAACACTCTTGATCATTTTTTTCTAACGCCTTGTTAAGACGTTAGATAAAATGGGGAAAATGTAGACACCAAAAATCTACATACCCTGTTCCCACAAAAATAATTGAATACCCGTTTGCATCTTTACACCATTTCACGACATAAGTCATCTATTTAATCAATTTGATTAGACTCATTGTCACATCATTTGAGATACATTCCTAAACCTAGGTCATTACCTGTACAACTGTTAAATTAATTAATTAATCATTTACCCCACATTTTCTAAATCATATCCTCCCTCCCATGGCTAATTAATTAATTCATTAATAAATAAATAAATAAATAAATTATTTAAATAGATATTCCTACACCTCACCACACAAAATCATCATGACTCACTAGTTATGAATAATTAAATAGGAAGCCTTCTAAATATCCATCCTAACCACCTCTAACTTATCCCTACGACAAGTTCTTACTTCTCACTAGTTATGACTAGATTAATTAGGAAACCTTCTATATCATCCCCACATCTATCCTAACAACTTGTATTCACATCCAAATCCACCCCCTCGACATATTAACACAACTCCACTCTCTTCTTCAAAATTCCAAGAATTATACTTCGAAATAGTAAGCTTATCCCTCCATATCTCTCCTAAACTCTAAATAACCAAAAATTCTCGGTGATTTCCTCATTCGTGACAATATATAAATACTAGTTTTACTACCTCTCTTGGGACCATTCATGACCATCCAAATTAGTTTAGGAGCATCTTCAAGTGTTATCGGCTTCATTCAAAGTTTGTTAGCGTCATCCCGCATCTAGTCGAATATGATCATGTACGTCAAGTGTTTAGGATCTGCTTTCAAATCTCGTTTGTCGACCAACCGCCATCCTTAGTAATCTCTCATCATCCATCATTATTTAAGGTTTTTTTAGACTTGTATTTTCATTTTTTCATCTCAAACATGTCTACCCGCTTATTCCCTATCTCACTTTGGCATTTGCAAAGATCTTAGATTTGTCTCAATCAAAATCTCTTACTTTAGTAGTCTGTTAAAATTCCTCTAATCACCAAAGTTTACTCGGAATCACCTGTGATTCTTATAATCACCTATGTTTTTCGTATTTTCTATTCATTTAGCAGTCAAATTTCATTTAGAAGATTTTATCAAATGCTTTGTCCTTTTATGTTACTAATATCTTGTGAAGCATGGATTTTAGATGGCCATAGGAGGACTTAAATACTCCATCACCAACATCAACACCCTTTCAATCATTCAACATCCTCTATACTGGGAACAATATGATCCATTGCATGTCCTAGAGTTATGCACCATTTACACATCTCCAATCGAAAAACTACAAACTATTTTTGAGTCCACCCAAAAGATCTAAGAGGCCACTGAAGAGTTATGGGAAGCCTATTACAAGGTGCAATGCATCCAATCTGATCTAGCTTTGTTTGAGTACCACCACGAGGTGGGATTTAACACCCCTGAAGACACAAACAATGAACCTGAATCAAAACTTAGGAGTGAAATCAACCTTGGAGATTCTCGATTCCGTATTTTCCCATTAGTATAATAATGAGGAGGAGCTTTTAGAATTATTCGTAGATGATTACATCAAGGAAACTGACTCATACTTTACTAAGGAGGATGACCTTTCTTGTTCAGTGGGCTCTAATTTCTATGAGAATCTAGATACTAACCTTGATTTTGACCTTGAGTTCTAGACACATTTCTTTTCACATCATCATTATCAACTAATATTTGTAATAAGATAAATAAGTGATGGACATCTGATCACATTTTCATATATCTTATATTGTATCCCATTTTCATAAATAAAACTTAAATGTTTTTAAAAGTGGGTTGACATCCACGTAAGGAAGTCCTTTGGCTTCTGGGAATTGACCTTTTCTAGGTAACCCGCCTACCCATAGTAATAATTCAATCTTATGTAGTGTTTGTGTTTGTAGATTTAGTCACAAGAAAGAATCTTGGTCTATTCTCCATAGAGTACAATAATCAACATCCAACAACACCATCCACTAGTACCTTACAAATCCCATCATATTCAAGGGTGATCTAGTTTTATCTCCTTGTGTTATCACCAAATTGTAAAGGTTAAATTGTCATCAATAGTTAGGGATTATGATGAGGTTAGGGTAAATACCCGACATGTCACTATATGACCATGCAAAGGCTTGACTATGTTTCGAAAGGAAAGAAGTGAAGCCCTTTAATTCTTATAAATATTAGGATTGATCAACCTTAACTATGTTAGGGTCTTGCAAAATTCGTATGTTAACATTGATAGTGGATTCATTACGAAGTGTCAATGTGTTATGAAGTAGAGTATTTTGAAGGTAATGATCCTCTTTCCCCATGTGTGATAATATGGATTGATCATTATGATAGTGGAAGATATCAATGGTAGGGGAGTCTTCCTCTACTATTTTAGGTAATACAAGTAGAATGGTCTTAGTGTCATCATTAGTCTCATAAGTGAGCATTTATAAGGTAATATTATTGACTAAAAAAGTTAGGAGGGATGGAAAAAGCATCATCCATGTTGATAGAGTGGTTATGTGAAGGTGGAGAAGATGGATCTATTTCTGCATACATATACAAATGCAAAGGTGGAGGTATCTAAGGAAGGATTTTGAAACCCAATCCATATTTTTCATGAGGTTTGTAGGATTGGTCAAAGACCAAGTCATGTATACCTTGTTCATAGTGTCCTAGGCCAAAACCTTTCTAGGAAAAATAACAAAGATACATCTATGTGAAGGATTGGTTGTATAGGAATGAGAAGTTAGATATAAATGGTTTAACATGATGTTGATTTTGTGATGTGGGGAAGGACAATCAATCCCTCCATAGATGAGGTTAGTTTTAAGATGAGGAGGGCCAAAGGAGATGATATCTCCAATGTTGGGTTTGTACATCGGTTGTTTTTAGGTATCCCATACATTTTCGGTGTAGGAAGTCACCAAGGGATAGAAGGTGATACTCAACAATGAAAGAAATTGCATGACATATTCGAAGGAACAATCATTTAGTAGCTTAGATGCGGTGATGGAATAACTAGTAGAGGATTCATTAGAGGATCATGAGTTAATTTTTTGAATGAGCACATCATTAGGTCTATAGGTCATATGACATGCTTTGAAAGGGTTTGGATCAGAGGGAACAATAAATATCCTACCCTCATGTTCGTATTTTTAACAACAATTCAAGGTGGATGGGATACAACGCACAATTTGTATCTAAGGATGAACTATCAACATGTTGTATTGCAACTTTCCTTCTACAAGATATAAGAGTTCATGAAGGTTCTTAACACCGAATTTGATAGGTAGGATAATTATGCCTAAAGTAGGGGCAATGATGTCATTTAAGGCATACATAATGTGGGTGACTCGGGTCACAATAGTGTTAGGTAGTTGAAGTTGGTTAAAGGTGTGAGATGATATGATATTAATGATAGTGCCATTGTCAATCATAACTCTCTTGATGAGAGTATCATTGATTTGGGTGGTGAAAAAGAGTGGGATATCATGATATTTTGGTTGTAAGGATGGGATCTCAAAATCATTGAAAGTGATAATGAAGGAAATTTTGAGGGTTCCAAACAAATTTCTGAATGGTGAGGATTTTCTCGATGGTACCGATATATACTTGAAGGTCCTTAATAATTGCTTATCGATGTTGTGGTGAGGTTTGAACAAGCTCGTAAAGGGAAATCTTCATGGGAGCTTGATGGAGTTGTTTGATGATGGTATTTTGTACATATGTGGTGGATTGGGTGTGTGGAGTGGAAAGGATGGAGAATTTAGTTTTAGAAAAGGATCGATTAGGTGATTTAGGAGCAAGTGAAATAGAAACCTTAGGCTTGTTTGATATGAATCCTTGGGGTCTTGTACATGGGATCTGGTAGTTATATAAACAATATCAATTTGATGGACTGGGGTCCTACTAGAAGAGGCCTTACTATTGTTAGATGTGGGCATAGTAATGGATGGTGTTTTTGATAATGTGAGTTTAGGATTTGGATGAGTTTTCTTGATTTGATTCAGATTTATTAGATATATTAGGAAAATCCATTTGTTAACAAGGCTTCATATATTAGCATGTGGGCATTACTGATCCTCTATGAAATGTCCTCAAGTGCGATGATATGAATAAAAATTTTCAAAGTTGTACCAAGAGGGTTTCCACCCTTGGGAGCTACATGGATTGAGAGGAGGTAATGTTATGATAAATAGTTGGATGAGTTTGTCAAGGGTTCTAGTGTAGCACCATGTCGAGGCTGAGGTTGAGGGGTTTTATGTTTTTTTCGATGACTTGAAAGTTATGATGGATGAGATTTTTGTTATGTAAAATTTTTAGGTGCTTTGGTCGGGAACGACCTTAGATTATATGATAGTGACTATGAATTTAAATGAAAAATGAGGGCCTAAGATAGATGGCAAGAAATTTTTGTCTCATGATGAGGTTTCTGATAAATTTGTCTTATAGTTTCTATTTTTTTGGGATAAGTGGTTTGTGGATTGTATAGTGGATTTATTGAGGTTTTGCATGTGATGTTAGTTGACATGGTGATTCAAATATTTTTATGATTTCCATGATGAGTTTGTTTTCCGATTATTTCAAGTGGTCATGGGAAGATTCAAAGCAAATGTGGTAGATGTAGAAGGGTTTGTGGTCTTGTCAGTGATAAGACTAAAGGAATTTGATGATTCGATTAGTGGTTTTGTAGTAGAAACCTTAGGTGTTAAAAGTGTCGGTGGGATATCTTTAATAGTGTTGATGGTGTGATGAGAGTTGATGAAATTTGATTGGGGTTGACTAGTGGATGGGGCATGATTAGGAAAGGGCTATTTAAAGACATCCAAGTTATGATTCAAAGGTGCATTTTGATTGTTAAGTTGTAGGTCACCTTAATAAATAAGGTATTGGATGACGTTTCTAAATTAATGACATTTTTCAATGTCATGGCCCCAAACTCAATGGTATTTACAATATTCATTTTCTCAATACCATGAGGGTTTTAAAATAGATGTGTTGATAGGGTGAATAGGTGGAAGTGTTGTCATACATGTGGATAGGAGATTTTCAAATATTGCGCTATAGGATTATCCAATGGGTGTATAGTTATGTTGGGGTCGGGTGCATTCGAATCCAAATGACCTTCAAACATGGCCTTTATGATGACCACATTTGGTGAGCCTTTGGACTTATCATTACTGGAAGAAGGTTTGAATGAGGACTCAAGCTTAGGTTTCTTTGATATGAGTTTGACTTTACCATCTTTGAGGGTGTGTAGTCCTAATTTAAGGGCTCTAGTATAGGCTTCATCAAATGATTGGAAGGATTGTTTATGAAGTGTTGATGATATGTGTTTGGAACATGATCGAGCAAATAACTTAATCAATTTGATTTTTGGGACGAAGAAGGATAATTTATAGATGATACCATGCAGTGGGAGATGAAGTCTGTAATTTTTTTCTTTGAATTGTTTGTGACGAATAGAGATCTGTAATAGAAATCTTATAGGCAATATTGATGTAAAAGTGTTCTAAGAACAATTTTTGGAGTTGTGCAAAGGAAAAGAGGGAATACTTTGGGAGATATTGTTGTATGTAGCGAAAAACTACGTAATGAAAGATACAAAATAATAGTGCAAACCTCCCTGTAATCCTTTAGTGCAAACCTCAGTAAGGTTATGGAGACTTCGTCTGTGGAGCCTTGCAAATGGATGTGGGTGCTCTTGAATATTCTCCAAATTTTGAATGCAAATGCTACCAACACAGATAATTTGGAAAGCTTCAGATTGCAAATTGACAGAATTTATTTGCAAACAATTCAGGATGATTTGTAAGAGAGTAAGCTTACAATTTATAGAAGCAAAAGTGGTTAGAATTTAGTTGAACACGGTTTAATGCATATGCTAAAAATAACATTGGAGGAAGTTATAGTAGTGCCGGGGAATTTAGGGGCAGTAATGGATTTAATTGTAGAAGTTGCATCCGAGAAGGTGGTTGTATGTGCAATTCAATTCTACCCACCTTTCTAGGATTCTAGAAGTGTAGTTAGCTAGTATGAGGATGTGGAATCCAAGTGGAGTCTAAGTGGAGTCTAAGTGGCTGTTGACTGAAATAGGTGGAATTAAATAGCTAAATTTAATTATTATTTAATTGTGAGGAGATAATTAACCATTTAAATAAATAAATGTTTAATTATATTAGCTAAGAGGGTGTAGGAATTAATTTAATTAATTCCAAAGGCATGTTAGAATTAAATTATTTAATTCCAATGGGTAGGAATATAGCTTAGGTAATAGAATTAATTTTAATTAATTCTAAAGGGGAATATTTGAATGATGGAATTAATTTAATTAATTCCAAAGGGGTGTATTGCGGTGAGATAGAATTAATTTAATTAATTATAATTGGATAGAAGTGGGATAGAAATATGTATGTATTTTTAGGGTGTCTACATTTTTCCCTCTTTAAAGTGTTATTGCAAAGTAATAGTAATTTAAAGATAATAGACACATGCAGATAAACGAGTGGAAAATTATGAAGCATCAAGATGCCCGAGCATGAAAAAATGGTAAAGGAATGCCCCCTCAAGTGGGTGGATGACGTAATAAGGTGGTGGAAACCGCTTGATAGGAAGAAAGCAAGGGATTGGAACAAGGATGAGAAAGGACTATGCTCGTAGCATGATCGTCATTTGGAGAGTAATTTTGGAGCAACCTTATTTTTTCTATTGCAAAATAGAGTTGTAATCATGATTATGAAATAATCAAGATGCTTAACCCGTGATGCACGTAAACAAACACACGCAAAAAGAAACTACTAAAAAGAAAACAAACCCGATATATGAAGTAGGTGCCAACATCATGGTTATAATGGAACCAATATGTAATCACACTACTTGTAAGTGGTCCAAAAGCAACAAAAATTTGAAAAATAAGACAATCAATCATGCCCCTAATGCGTGCCAAAATGATGATTAAGTAGATATAAATGCTCCCATGTGGGAATAATATCGATCTGGAAGAGAAGAGTTAAAGTGGCTCCTTATGACACTCTTTCCAAATCCATTGTGAAAATGATCAAAGTTGAAATTTCTCCAGGTGAAGTTATATCATGAAGGAAAAACAATTGTGTGACTTGCCCCAAGAAGAGTTAACATATCATGCAAAGGGAAGAAAGTGATAGTTGTAAGATTGACACAATCACTAGGGTAATAGATAAAAGTATGACGTTTATCAAGATTGTATTGAGATGTTAAAGGATTCACTTTAAGTGTTTTCTAATTGTAGGATTCTTGTGATAAGTGAATGTTTGTTCAAATTTTTGTAATAATTTTTTTAAATTTTTTTGGGTTTTGAAATATATGATTTTTTGGATTTTTGCAAGTTTTGAAATACAAATGCAAACAAAAAGGAAGACATTCCATGGCTTAAATAAACTAGGAGGAAAACACAACATGTGCAAATGACAAAAAGATATAAAATAAGTAATAGAAACAAACCCAATATGAGAAGGAAGGAACCAAAACAAAGTTATATGTGAACTAGGATGCGAATAAATATCCTATAATTGGTCTATAATAAATGAAAATAAAGTATTAAAAAAGAAACAAAAAGAAGCAAAAACATCATCAAAATGTTGCCAAACTCGCAACAAAGATGACACAACATGCGAAAACAATGTTTAATAACACTCGAATGTGTTTCATATTGAAAAAATAGTCAAATTTGAATGCCCTCAAGTGATATCTTAGCACGCAAGAGTATTAGATCGGGGTAAAGAGCAGAGTGAGACTTAGATACTCTGAAAGATACTCTTGTCGGATCCCATTGAAGTTTGATCTGTATTGGATTAAAATGTAAAATCTAAATGTGCCCCAAGCAAAGTTATATTGCAAAAGGGTAAATGATTGCCTTGAGCATAGATATACACCACAGAAAGAAAGATGAGTATGATCTGGAATGATCATGAGGAGTGCCATAAAATGGTGAAGTTGTTGAATTGTGTTATCTAGTTGCAAATTTTTTCTTCAAACATTATATCAATGTTTTGTTTGTGACAATTTGAAACTATTTTTGGTGTTTTGGACAATTTAATATTGTTTTTGTGTTTTTGAACAATTTGATATTATTTTTTTAAAGTTTTGCATGGAATTTTGATTTTTTTTTGTATTTTACAACTTGGTAAAAAGGTACAAATAAAATGATGATTAAAAGCATTCCATTCCATTTTTAATTTTTGTAAGACATTTTTTTTTTTTTGCATTTTACAACTTGAAATTAGGTACAAATAATTAAAAGCATTCCATTCCATTGGCAGAAATGTAGAAGATAAGATGATGATGTGTGTCACTCCTCTTGTGGCTCCACGCAACTAGGAAGATGTGAGGGCTCATCACCAAGAGCCAAGAAGGATGTGAAAATGAGATGAATAACGATATGAAAGGTGAAGAGAAAAGATGCGATGACATAAGTTGTAACAATGATCCGTATGAGAAAAATGTAACTCATCTCTAGTCAAGATTATCTGACCGATTACAAGATGATTCCACTTTATAGGTTTTGACTTGACTTAGATCCATTAATGGCTTACTGATTGGAAAAATCCAGTTGAAGGAATTGATGTCTCTCTTAACATGAGCAACTAAATTACTTCTTGGGATGTTTTTGATGAAGAAATTTGATTTATATTTCATAAAAGGATTTATTAGTTAATTATTTTTGATTTTTATGAAGGACCCCCTACATGTTTCCCCATGCCATCAGTAAAAGGCAAGGGCTCAACACCAAAGAAAAATGTAGGAAAGTAAGGGCTTTCTCCATTCCTAGTCTCATCTTGCCCGAAGAAGTATGTGCTTATCACCAAGACTATGAAGGACGAAAGGTGTAGTGATTTTATAATTTTATTTGTAGTTTTAGATTGAGTAAATTTTTCCTTATATGTTGACAATGTTGTTGTTGGGAAGGAAAATTATGCCCCCAAGTCTTAGCCTCATGTGACTAGTAGGACACAAGGGTTCAACATCGTAGATTGAGATGGGTGGTAAAAAGGACCGGGTAAAGAAGTTTAGTGCTTTCTATTAAAGAGAGAGATTATTTGAAAGGAGGAGTTTTCCATCAGTAAGCTTCAAGACAAAACTATAGGTAAAAATATATGAAATGGTAGAAACCATAACAAAAATGAGACACACAATGCCCAAGAGGAACAAGGTTAACATGTGTCGTAATAGGTGAAGAAGGAAAGTATATGATAATGGTATGATTAAGGTATCTACCAATAGATGGAATGCCTAACATTATTTTTACACACTTTTCCATTTTCAATTGGAAAACAATGTTCTAATACTAATTTTTATTCTCTTTTTGTGATTTTTGAGTTTTTCTAGAATTTTGGAGAATGAATATTTGAAATGGAATCATCAAGAAAGAGGTCCATGTTTATTGAAGTTGAATGGTCCTGAGATACAAGACTTATGTAGATGAAATGCAAGTCAAGAGAGAGAATCAAAAGATTTGATAAGTCCTGAAATACGAGGCTTGGATAGACATGAGCCAAGTCAAAGGAGTGAATCCAAAGTTTCGATAAGTACTATAATATGAGACTTGGGTAGATAGGATCCAAGTTAAAATATTGAATCAAAATATTTGATGGGTCCTGAAGTACTAGACTTGGGCAGACAAGTTCCAAGTCAAAGTATGTGTGATTAGATGAGTTTTCGATGAGATCAAAATACATATGTGATGTTAGAAGAAGATTGTCGATGCGGGGAAGATGTTGAGATATAGATTCACCTGTGAGAGAAATAACATGATGAAAGAAAGATGGATCTCTATATGTATACCTAGGGTTCCTTGTAAGCCATAGAGAGGAAATAGTCAATGTTTCTCCTTCTAGGTTGTGAACTATTTTTTTGGACAAAATATTTGCAATTAAATCTTGAAATGGTTGAATAGGGATATTCCTGGTATATGTACCTTATAGAGTGTATGCATGAAGATGTCTTGACAAGTAGGAATCATCCTTGATGATATTCCCATAGAATGGATTATGTGAGGTATAATGGACATAGAAGGCTATGTTGTCACAAGTGTCCAAGCTTGTTATGGTTGTATTTCAAAACAAGACTGGAGATGTTAGGCATAGGAGCTGGAATGGGAAGAATAGAATGAAGATTAATTTTTCTTGATGAATAACCCTCTTATGTTATGTCAAGGTTTATTTGAGATTCTTGGAGAAAATTCAAGCTCTCGTTAGGTGTTAGAAGATTTTTGTCCAAAATAGGTTCAATGTCTGTTTGGACTATAGGAAGAAAATCTATAAAAGAAATGGATTGGTTTGAAGGGGGAGATAATTGACCTTCATCATGATCTCATAGAATTTCAGTATGAATAGAAGTGGGAATAACAATCAACTCTTCATTTGAAGGTGTGGAAGTTGACATGTCATCAGTTGTAAGAGCTTCATCGTCAAGATCTACAAAGATCTCTTCGTTGTCAATTAAGTCTTGGACATAGTTCTTAAAGCACACACATTTATCTATTGAGTGTCCATCAATATGATGAAAATCACAATATGCATGAGGTTTGTACCAATATGGATTAGGTTATCCTTCAATCCAAGGTCTTGTAAGGGGATATTTTATCATCCTAGCCACTTTGAGTTGATGAAAGACACTAGAGAGACTTTTGCCAAGGGGTGTAAACTTACATTTAAATTTGCGTGGTGTAGTGTCTTGGCTAGGTTGTATGATTGGATTTTTGATTGTTTGGTCATGTATATTGGGCATATTGCAATTATTTGTGACACCAACAATGATGACATTGAATTCGTGATTGATGTACCAAGATTCATTATGAGAAGCTCTAGCACGGTGATTATTGCAAGTGAGGTTTTATAAAAAATGTTTGACTAACTTCTCTAGAGAGGTTTGTGAAGGTGGTAATAGATCTCTTTGGAAGGTGTAATAACCAATCCAAAGCTTGTCCTCCTATACTTCTAGGAAAAAGGCATAAGAGAAAGCTATCGTTATATGCCACTTCATGGCATGCTATGGAAAATTCTTTAATATGTTGTCTTGGATCAGTTTTGACATCGCATTTATTTAATTTGGGTGTCTCAAAATACTATGGGAAGGGTATGCATAATATTTCCATATTAAAATAGTATGGACACAATTAATCAAAATTGAATTATTTTCATTGTTTTTACATACCCGCAATAATGTCTTTCATCATTTTCCATTCTTGGGAAAATGATGAATTGTATAAATCCACCATTGTAATGAAAAATTAGAGAGAGGGAAGAAAGGTACGATGAATAACGTAACCCTTAGAAGAGTGAATGCTAAAATGGAAGTGATGAAAATGTTTGAAAACCTCAACTCCTAACAAATTGAATGCTAAGATGGAAGAGGGAAGAAGATGGAGAGTTTGAACCGTAAAAAAATGAGTGCTAAGAGAGAAGAAGCAAAAAAACTATTAGGCGAGAGTTCGTCTCTTAACAAAATGATAGTAAAGAGAAAAAGGGACAACAAAAGGTTAGATGTTCTCTATTCCATAACAAAAATGAGTCATGAAGGAAAAGATACTTGACAAGGTGGATGCAATCAACTCGTAATCAAAATGAATGATAAGAGTGATGAAGAAATGTAAAAATGGTTAACTCCTAACATGGTAAGTGTTAAGAGAAACGAAAAAGGGGAAAAGTGAAACGAAAAAAACCTTAACAAAATGAATGTCAAGGGAGACAAGACTTAACAAGATGAAGGTGATCAAATCTTAACAAAATGAATGATAAGAGTGACGAGAAAAGGGACTTCACAATACTTAACAAAATGAATGATGTTAAGGTGGAAGATGGATTGAAGTGTTAGTTTAGAAGAATCTTAGCAAAATGAGTGCTAAGAAAGATGAAGGAGCTTGAAAGATGTCACGACCTTTTACGAAATTGAACGTAAAGAGGGAAGAGAAAAATAAGTTAGTGTGCTCAACTTGCGACAAAGTAAGTGTGACAAGAGGAGACTTAAAACATGATGGATGATGCTCAACTCTCAACAAAAATGTGTTAAAGGAAGAGACTTAGGAAAAATGATGATTTTGTTTGACTTTTAACAAGATGGATGTTAAAAAGGGAGACTTAAGAAGATGATGAATGATGTCAACTCTTAACAAAAAGTTTATTAAAAGATAAGATACAACAAAGAAGTGGGAGTATGAAAAGAACAAAAAGTAAAGGTCATCACAAGAAGTGAATGAATGACGACGAGAAGGTCCAAATCTCACAACAATGGAGATAAGAGACAAGGGGAAAGTGATGGGATAAGTGAGCTCAAATTAAAGCAAAGTGAATGTGTTAAAGAGAGAAGTGATGAAGTGATGATGAAGAGAAAATATGACAAGAAAAAAGTGAATGTCAAGTCCAAATAAGGATAAATTTGGAGATAGAGAACATAATAGAATGTAACATCTTTGGAAAATTGTTAAATTTTTCCTCTTTGACTACAAATGCTGATATGTGATTTTTCGTAAGGTGGTGTATTCTTTTGACTGCTGAAAATCATGCTCGCAAAGGATAAATTATTTCGTTCATGGATTCATTTTTTGTGTTGTTGTTGCTTGAAGTGAAGCCATCCTTCCTTGTGTTCGTAAAGTTGTGAACCGGTATTGTTGTTCGCATACTTTTTTAATAAAAAAACCTTGAATCAGTTCTATTGATCCAAGGCATGCTTCAGTTTCTTACCGATCAGTTTGATAAACCGACATTCTGAAATGGATGGTAATAAGGGAATTGAGTCCTTGTATGTTTACAATTTTATGGATCCTTCTTTTGAAGTCCTTGCTTTACATTTTCGTAAATTATGAACTTGGATATTCTTGTTAGTAACTTTTAAGACACTTAAATGGCGTAAGAGGGATAAGGACATACTACAATACTATTAAGGTAAAACCTTAGTCCTAGTTGTTAAGATCTATCCTAACTGGATTCTAACCTAAGGTAAACTAGACCTACCTTAGATATATTTCTAAAACTACCCATGTTGCATCCTAACCTAAGTTTGTATGCTTTACAGTGCGGGTTTTGAAATCACCTAAGGTAATGTAAGACCTATCTATGATCTATTACCTAATACTAAACTCTTATGGGTTATGACTTATTCTTTGATGGGAAGTTTATCTTTGGTAATTTCGAATGACCTAAGGTAAATAATTTTTATCTAGCCTATGGTCAAATCCTAAACTAATGTCTATCTAACCTAAACTAATGTTAAGATGAAAGGGGACTAATGGGTCACATGGCAATTAGGAGGCGTGGCGATGATTTCTATGGAATTTAAGTGATTTGATTTTGAATTTATGAAACTTGAACTCGATAATTTTGGCGGAGGCATGGAAAAATAGAAGGAATGCCTAGCTAACATCATCACTAAAGTTTAAAAATGCATGCATTGGTTGAAATTGAGCTCACCAATTTTAGATGGAAGTTTCTGGATATTTAGGAAGGAGAGTTGAATGTAATTGCATTAATGAGCATTGATTTTGGCAAAGAAATTGCATTGGAAGCCATGCAAGTGGATTTTGGGAGGTTGTTTTGTCATTTGTTCATGGTGATTTTTTCTGCATTGGGATTTTGGCTCTTCAAACCAATAGTTCTGTTTTCATTCTCTTGCTATTTTTGGCACCTTTAGACTATTTTCGATCCAATGGAGGTATAAGAAGCATAAGAAGAAGAAGTTTTGGGTTGTTGACTTCATTTGGAAAATAAGGAACTGTGGAGGCTCAACTGAAACCTTCTGCAATCGACTCAAAAAAGCATCATCAAGCATGATATGATCTACCCATTAAGTTATTCTGATTTTTTTACAAAAATCTTTCATTAAAACAACTCTACTCTTATAAATAGATGGTTTTATTTTGTGATAGTTATCTTGCGTTTTTGATGGAAATTTCTCTATGTTTTTCTGATGATGAGCCTCTGATTGATAATATGGATTGTGGGTCATTTCCTGTTAAGTTTAATGGTGAATTGTACCTTAAATTTCATTGAGACTAGAATAATGTCAAAAATGTGTGAATCCTGTTGTCTGTTCAAAATGGATTACGGAGATATTGTTGCTTTTAAGTTTTGAACTGGGTTTGTCTTTCTCTGTTGGAAGGAGGTAAGAAAGGTACTTTTCTTAGTTGCAACACTTGTTGTTGAGTCTTTTTACTTCTGTTGAAACTGTGTTGACATGGGTGCTTGGATTCAGTGTTTTTACGAATTCAACCTATTGAAAACAACATTAAATGAGTTACTCCTTATTTTTGCAGTTGAAACTTCTATTTCTTCAAACCTTGTATTTCGGTGGAAGCTGTGTTGAAAAGGTTGTTTAGATTTATTATTTTTGTGGATTCAAACTTGTTTGGAAACAACAATGAAGGAAATACTCCTCATACCTTTTCAGTTAAAAATTAGTTGTTTCGAATCTAGTTCCTCCTATGGAAACTGTTTGGTAATGGTTAATTTTTGGCAAAGATTTTTGTAATCCTCTTGTTTGAATGTAGCAATGAACAAATTCTTCCTTTTCTAAACTTTATATGTTTATGGGTTTTTAAACCTTTGGAAGACTAAACTAAAGTTGGGTAATTGAAGTTCTATTATAATAAAGGATATTTTGAGTGTTGGTTTTGTCTGAGCTAATATTTGGATTTATTCACGTTAGCTCTTGCTTGAGCTTGCACGATGTCAACCATGCTTTGTCTTCCTTCACTTTTAAATTAGAATATGGTTTGATAAGGCTTACTTGTTCTTGATCTAGGTAAACCTCTTGATTTAACTTGCTAGAGTAGGTTTGTTAAAAACCTTATTGTTGTGGTTTTGGGAAGATTTTACGAGTGTATATGCATCTTGTGAGATGAAATTTTGTGATCTAGAACTAACCAATCGGTTCAGTGTGAAGGGTTTATAGATTCTTGAATTTCTATGATCTCTGGGTAAAGTTTAAGGAATATAATGTCTTGGTGAATTAGTAGATTTTTACAAAGGAGTTTGTTCATAGGAATGGAATGAAGGGATTTCAGTTTATCTAATCATCTCTTAAGTTTGACTTGTACACCTATAGCTAAGTCATGTCATTCTTAATTGTTCCATCTTCTATTGAAATTGAAACTAGGTGGATTTTTCTCTTCCATCTGAAGACGGTTTCTCCTACCTCTGTGAGGTTGTGAATGTGATTCAATCTTATTGATTGTATCATTTTCATTTAGAAAATATGATTAGGTCTTGGTCCCTCTAATTTAAAATTTTCGATGATTTGGAATGTCTTATGATGGTTGATATTTTATGTACATTGTCTAGAAAATTATCTTAAACATACACCCGATTCTTGTTGTAGCTAATGTGACACTTATTATTGTTTCTTGTTTATATTGGGAGTACTTCATCTTTAAGATCTAACTTGCATAATGCAGTCACATAATTTGGCTAAGTATTTACCAAAGGTGCATGTCTTCTTTATCTAAATGAGTTTAAGGATTTTTGATTGGGTGCATACTGCAGTATTTTTATGAATCTCTTTACTTGGGAAAGAATGATGGAATCTTCTTCTAATATTTTTGAATGAATCCTTTCTCTTTTTCTCCTCTGAGATAAATTTTTCATCAATGTTTTCTTTGGAAACTATAGGAGATTATATGTTGTACTCTCTTCTCTGAGTTGTGAAATGTAATTCAAATCTTATCGAATTGGAAGAATGTTCTGATTTGTTTTCTCTCCATTCATTTTAACCTCTTCTTGTGTTCCTCTTGATAAAGAATTGATAGGTTCAATTTGTATTACTTATCAAGATTACAAATGAGTAGCTAAATTTAATCCTACTTATTTACTCGACTTGTGTTGAATGGAAATAACATTTGGTAATGTGTGACTAGTTAAATGCTAGTGGAGGAATCATTATTTTCCTATTTCTAACCTGTGTGGCCTAACCTAAAAACTTAGGCTATATCTTGGGCCTTAAATTGTTTAAGCACCTAAAATAGTAATATCTTATTTATTATGTTAACAACTCAACCTAAAACTTTCATGAAGGTTAAATTAGCTTGGTTATAGATGCTTTAGTTGGAATATGCTAATGCTAAGTTTGATGGTTCTTTCTTATTAAAAACAACTCTATTTTGGAAAATATTGGATTTAGTGTCTTATGGGTAATTCAGGTTGAATGAAGTAAGAAATAAACAATAGGTATCTTGGTGGAATGAGATAAGTAATTAGAATGAAGTATTACTTATCTGATTTAATTCTTTATAAAAATAATGACTGAAGAGTGCTGATTATATCATGATATTTACTAAAATTTATGTTGGTTGATCACTTGTTCTTCCTTTTATGATTGTTATTTATTTATGATGTATCCATCTTGTTTAGCTTTACTATTTCATAAAAGTAGAGTTGGTTTTATGAAACAACGAGTTGAGAGCACATCATTTTAATGTGTAGTACTTATCATGATCGATTCAATGAACTAGCCCATGCTAGCAATTTTTGTAGATGGACTTCATAAGTGATAAAGGAAGGCAATAAATTTAATAATTTTAATTGTTACTTAAAGACTGGATCTTTTATGAAGAAATCGATTCATTATGGAAATGTATTGAAAGAAGAAAAGTTGTGTTCATTTTGGGTCTTGAAGATGTTTGACATTACATATGTCCGAAATGCATGGTCTTGTAAAATATGTATACCACTATGATGAATTGAAAAAGTTTGAGAGTTACCTTTTCTTGTTGTGTCAACCTTCTTGTGCATTTTATGAAGGAAATTGTAATCTTATCTTAATTGCTCTTATTATTATCTACGAATGGATCCTTTAAGGTTAACATTAAATAAATTAGATGGAAGGGAATTAATTACTATATACCTTAATCAAAATAAATACTTTTAAGTTTGCATGCATGGATGTTCTTTTACTTGAGTCTTTATAGTTTATTAAAGATGTCAATGAAAGTGTAACTTAATCATGATAATTTACATAATGGAAAAGGAATAATGAACCCTAAATCAAGACAAGAAAGAGGAAAGTGTAACTCCTATCGAGTAATACCTTGATAGGTATAAAGCAAATGTAAGGTAAACAATAAAATTTATCAATTAGACTTCATCTTAATGAAGTATACTATTATTGAACCTATTATGGAACTTAAACTAGTTATGAATGGTTGTGTAGTTCTAAGTGAATATTATTGGGTTGTTGTTTTCTGTTTTAATTAACTAAATCCTAAGGTAGGAGGTTAATGAATAAAAAAGGGGAATTCATGAAGTTTTTGCTTCACTTTAATAACTAAAATGTGGATGTCAACATTAAGGGCTAATGGAATTAGGTTTAGTAGGGTTCTTTGTAATTAAATCTTAATTAAGAAATATATTTGTATAAATAACTTCTTGTTGTGGAATGCACATCGATATGGGAAACCGTCAAATGTTGGAACATGCCAAATACAGAATGGTACCTTCATGAAGACTTGACTCTTCATGAGGATAAAAAGTTACAGATTGACATGTTGCAACACCCTTCGAATCAATCATCTGGATGTACATAAACTTGGACTTGTTCTTAGTTTTAATCTAGGTCAAGATAGAAACATGGTTTGGTACAGGGGAATAACTCATGATGACTTAGGGTAACTAGACGCATGTAATCAACTTAGGTCAATTGAGTATGTATGTGCACCCTTAGTCACCACGAGTAGTTCCTTAAACCAAACTATGTACTAACTTGGGCTATGGTCAAACCTTGAGCAAGTGGATTGACAGGAGTTAGTAAAGACCATTCTAGATAACAAATGAGTGGGTGAAGGATGTATTCCATTAGATGATTATGTCATCTATGAATAATAACATGAATAATATGTTAGAAATATTTGGCCAAAGTATCGCAATCACTTGTTATGTTGTCCTATGTCACCTAGTTGGAGAAATGGGATTTCAGATGAATATTGCTAACAAATATTCAGATAGGTTTCTTAAATAGAACACTCAATACCCAAAATAGGGCAAGATAACCAAGGATACTTAGTATAAAACACATTTAGTTAACATGAGAGATCGGTAGGTCAAGTCATTAAATGAGTAGTTTATAGATGCATATGGTTATCTCTGTTATGAGATTGATTGGCATGGAATGTGAGTTATAAAATATGATTATTTAGAATAGAGAACATTATGTATAATTTTTCCCCCTTGTTTCTAATGCCTTAAAATGGGAATGTTACATAAAGATGAACCCAAATAAGGAGTATTTGGGATATAAAAAGAAGGTGAAAAATAATCCAAGTAAAGTGTACTTGGAAAGATGAAAGGAGAATGAATGTAAAATCCAAACAAGGAATGTTTGGAAAATGACAAAAATATATGAACGTGAAAGATGGATCCCAAACAAGGAGTGTTTGGAAAAAAGTAAGTGTGGAACACTATGAAAAAGAGAAAGAAAACAAAAGAAGAAAATAGAAAAAGAGTTCTTGTTTAACTGTTTGTTTGTGGCCTCTACCTTAGATTGGCTTGGACAAGGCGTGGCTTCCTAGGTGGCTCTCTCAACTAGGTGTCAACAAAATATCCAAGTGAACATGATGCTATTGCTAGTTGAAAAATTTAGTTTACCCCCTTTGAAACCCTAAGCAAAGAACTTTCTGAGAATGAATTGCACTAAGGTCACCACTAAGGATAGTTGTGACTCTAAATCACAAAGGCTTTACTATTTAGGTAGGATAAAAGGGTTCCTATTTCATCTACCAATTCTCTCAAGGTGTGGACTACTTTGGGGTTCCTAGAACCACCCCCTTTGTTGTAGATTAAGGATTATAACAAGGGGGTTATGTTCTATTTAAGTGACTAAGCCATAGCTCTTAACCAAACTTGTAAATATAGTGTTTTGAATGTGGTGTTTTTTTAATCTTTTGATTTTAATGTGGTTTGATTGTACTCCTTTGGCAACCTGCAGTTAGTAGTTTTTGAGTGTTTTATCCACCTTTTTTGAGAGTGGGTCCTGTAATAAAGGATTAGAAAGTTTTCCTAAGGTAGGTAGAGGATAAACCAAAAGAAGCAAGTTCATGCTTTTGATTTCCAAGATCGCTTAAAAAGCACGAGGAAAGAGCATACACGTAAAACAAGCTTTGATTAAAAAAATGTTAATTCCCAAAACAAATAGAAACCATCACGTTTCTGATTTCTGAGATCACTTTTAAAGTGTGAGGAAAGATCATACATGTGAGGTTGTTACGTTAAAAAAATAAAAAATAAAAAAAACAACAATTTTTTTGAAAAAAGACAAGTGTTAGAAGAAATGAAACCATATTTTTATCAAATCCAAATCAAAAATTATTTTTCCATCACATCGATCTTTTCAGGTACCTTTCTCTAAAAAAATGAAGTCATTCTGAGTTCAGGAGAAAAAGTTATGGCTTTTGGAAGATGGGCTATGGTAGCGCTCTTAGTGAAAATTTTGAACATGAGAAAATGCCTTGATAGCTGGTTTTTTGATTTTCTGACTTCTGTACTTCACCTGAGAAGCTAAAATTTTGACAAAAAGGTTAAAAAAGAACAATAAACATAAAGAAAGAGTTAGATCACAAAATTATTAACTAAAATGAAAGAAAGAAAAAAGTGGGGAGTCCCACCGGGTGTGCCAAAATGTATGTAGAGAAAAAACTACAGTAATGAAAGATACACAAATAATAATGCAAACCTCCCTGTAATCCTTCAGTGCAAACCTCAGTAAGGTTGTGGAGACTTTGTCTGTGGAACCTTGCAAATGGATGTGGGTGCTCTTGAATATTCTCCAAATGTGAGTGCAAATGCTACAAACATAGATACTTTGGAAAGCTTCAAATTGCAAATTGATAGAGTTTATTTGCAAACAATTCAGGAGGATTTGTAAGAGAGTAAGCTTGTAATTTATAGAAGCAAAAGTGGTTGGAAGTTGGTTGAACATGGTTGAATGCACATGCTAAAAATAACATTGGAGGAAGTTACAGTAGTTCTAGGGAATTTAGGGGCAGTAATGGATTTAATTGCAGAAGTTACATCCGGGAAGGTGGTTATACGTGCAATTCAATTGCCCCCACCTTTCTAGGATTTTAGAAGTGTAGTTAACTAGGATGAGGATGTGGAGTCCAAGTGGAGTCTAAGTGGAGTTTAGGTGGCTATTGACTGAAATAGGTGGAATTAAATAACTAAATTTAATTAGTATTTAATTGTGAGGAGATAATTAACCATTTAAATAAATAAATGTTTAATTATATTAGCTAAGAGGGTGTAGGAATTAATTTAATTAATTCCAAAGGCATGTTATAATTAAATTATTTAATTCTAATGGGTAGGAACATAGATTAGGTAATAGAATTAATTTTAATTAATTATAAAGGGAATATTTGAATGATGGACTTAATTTAATTAATTCCAAAGGGGTGTAGTCTTTGTGATATAAAATTAATTTAATTAATTCTAATTGGATAAAAAAAGATAGAAATTTGTATGTATTTTTAGGGTGTCTACAATTGTTATACTAGTATAATTTAGGTCCTACTAAGGACATGGGAAATGTCCTTAACATAAGGTCTTGATCATGTGTGATGAGATAACATGCGTGGTGGAAAGCTCAAATGTGTTGTTGAGGGTCCTCCTTACTGTAGAATTTAATGAACTTTGGGAGTTCCCAAAGTGTGGGGGATAGGCTTTGAAAGGTATTGATGGATGAATAGGTTCATTACATATTTTTTCATATGACAAGGTGCTTTTAGGACCCATGGTGGTGGCTTCAAGACTTGAAATCCTATTCATTAATGCTTGTAAAGGATCATTTTGTGATGATTGATTGATGAAAAGTAACGTTGATTATGGACATATGGATTTGATTATTGGTATAGATGATAGGGTAATGAGAAATTGTGTTGAAGAGGAATGCTCATGGGAATGTTGTAGGTAGGTTACTGAAATCAAGGTTGTGATGGTTGGATATACTTATAGGGGATAGGGGTGGATGCGTTTATAAGAGGTTGCATGAATGTGGTATATAATGAGATGGAATTGAAGTGTTTATAAATAGTTGGGATGCTTACGGTGTGTACTAAGATGGGATGTGTGAGACATGGGAAATCGATGCAGTATATAGAGGGTGAGTACTAACAATAGAAATTGTATTGATAAGGGGTATTGATGTTGGAATGGACACGACCACATTCTAAATAGAGGAATTGGGTTTTTATGAAGGGATGTGTTGAGACACAATAAGAGGGATAACTACCGAGCTCGCAAGAGGTGTAGGAGTGACACTAAAATCTATGCAACTAGATGTTGAAGGGGATGAGTTGGTGTTGTTTTATGAATAAGAAGAGATTTATGAAGGATTTGCTGATGAGGATGGTTGTTGGTTGGACATGTCTTGTGATGAGACAACATTAAGGTAAAAACTAATGACAGGACTGATGTTCTTAATCCACCAATAGTAGGGTAGGGATGATTTTTAAGATAATTGGCTCATGATTATGTTTGATGATCCCGGAAGTATCAATGGTGAAAATAGTGATGGGAGGTAATTTTTCGAGTGTGGGTTGCTAGAGGAAAACACCTCAAGAAGCAAGATAGGCATCAAGGGCCACCGGATTATAATCCAAGATCTCTCAGTGAATTCTGGATCACCACTATTGAAGAAGCGAGAGATCGATCGATCTAAGACTTATAATGTGGTGACTAAATGGTGGGAGAATGTAGTGACTCTTAATTGAATATTGAAGGTGATTGAAGTTAGTCCAATATGCTCGAATGTTTTAAAGGTGGATCGAATAAATTCTAAGGCTTGTTGAAGAGGGTTAGACATATTATTAGTGTTTTGAAGATGATACTATTATCTGGTTTGAACCATGACCTAACACATAATCAATGTAGAAAAATAAAAATAGAAGTGGTTGATTACAAATAACCGCAAATAAATTAGACAAGGAATTTTTCGATTATCTTGATTATATTAAGAGAGGTGAAATGTGAAAATGATTTAATTTAAATTTAATTAAATCTAATTTCAGAGTAACTACTATAATTCATGATATATAAGTGATAAACTATAGTAAGACATAAGCAATAAACATGCAACAATATGAAAGCTTAATAAAATGAGAGATGTAGGGTGATTTAGCTTATTTATGAATTATCTGGAAGTGATATGAGATGGGAAACTACTGGAATAGATTGGGAAGAGTGTCATCAAGGCTCACTAAGGGTTTTGGAACTCATAATTGTGAAGGATAGATGTGCTCACGGGAGGACAGAGTGCCCAAGCACTAGTGACTGATCTGGGAGATAGTGCTTGTTCGGATGCTCAAGTTCTAATATCTTTAGGGCTCGAGGAGCTTTAGTGTTAGTCTTCTTTTATCACTCTAATTTCCCTCTAATAAAGTCAGTCATACTTGTAACCTATTAAATAAATAACTAGTTGCACATGCCCACAACCACATCAAATATAATAAATAAGATGCGAGAATGGGGAGTTAGATTGACCTCGATGGTCACCTAAAGAATGAACTTAGGACCAAGTGCTGCACTATATCTTAGAATCCATGTAGTTATGTGTGTATCTACGTGTAATGATGACCTAGGTTTCCTATCCTGCAAGCTACACTATGATAGCGAGATAGATCTATACTGCTCCAATTATACAAATGTGTGAGATGGAATAGAATGAAATTCCCCTCCTATGTTGTGTATAAAGAGTGCTTTCTCCTTGTCCCTTGTGTGGATGTGCTAGATGGATTCTTTGTAATGTTCTCTGGGCTTTTGGATGCAAGATGAGATGATAACAAATAATGCTAGGGCTTGCCCCTAATTTTGGAGAAGTAACTAAGTATATATATGATTCCCTTATTTGAATTTTGTAATTGACAACTGGAAGGCCAACCCAAAGTACTAAAGGATTCCCAAGAGGTAAAAGAGACCTAAAAGGGTAAGAAAAGGATAGAGAGGGTCAAGAGTGCACGGGAGGAATAAGAGCACATGGGTACTTGTTTCTTAACTGAAACTAGTGTTCAAGGTCATAAACGATAAATAAATCAAGTTTTGGTAGTGTTTAGAGATAAAAAAGAAAACAAGATATAAAGAAAAAAGACAAAAGGAGTTGTCAACCACTAGTTTTCTTGCTTAGGAATCATGTATACATTAGTATGATTTATGACCTAGAAATGTACCCAAGTGCATAGATTTTGTGTCTAAATTTGTCCATACTTCATGCTATTATTGAGTGAATTCTCGATAACATAAAGTAGATAGAAGATGCATACTTTGTAATCCTCTAAAGAAGGGTGTAGCCAATAGCATTCCCAAAGGTGGACAAGTGAAGCATGAAGTCATTGTAATATGAAGAATGGAAACTAGGAAGGGGAGGTAGGCCCTAGGGGTAAAGTGTATGTGTAGTCTTGTTCTATTGGAGCTTGTGCTTGTTGATGTGAGTTACTTCTTGTTGCGCATAAATATGGCCCACAAAAGAAGAGAAAGAAAATAGTTAAAGTAATCTATATGAAAAATTAGAGTAATGTATGCATAAGTAAGTAGAAAGTGTGTATAGGAAAGAGTGTACCTAATGTGTGAGAGAGTATGAGATATAATATTGTCTGTTATGCTTTGGGGATGCTACTACATTTTGATGAATTGTTGCTAAAGGGTGAGGTTTTCAGTGATCTTATGCCAAGATTGAGTTTTTTGGGTGATCTCATGCCAAGAGAAGAGTGTTGGGGAGAGAGGCATGATTTTTCTCTTTCTATGATGCTTCATAATAAGAACCAATGCAGATTATACATCCCTAATTTGTAGCTTGTTCTTGTTGTAGCTGATTGTAATCGATTGAATGAATTATGTAATTGGAAGTAAGTGCCTATTAGTGCAAATCAGTAGCACCCCGGATGTTGATCGACTTCTAGTTTGACATTTTGGACATCCAATGTGATTTCACAACATTGAGTCTTTCCCCAAGTGTGAGACTTACAAAAATGGGAAAAGAATCTCCATATTAGAGGCTGGTTCCTCAACTCCTCTGATCAGGTATATTACTTGCAAGTTACAGAGGGTTTGAATTCAAGATCCTACTCTAAATTCCAAAGGGGACAGAGATAGAAAATGCAAAACTAAAACTAATGCTAATAAGGTGATGCACCAAAGGAGTGGTGAGCATTTTTGCTTCTGCAGATTGACACAATTCATAGAAATGCAACAAAACTCCATGCACAAACTGATAAACTATAATGGAAGGTTAGAAATGAATCAAACAACACAAACAGAGGATTAAAACTCATTCACAGAGCCTGCATTGTCATTTTAACATAAAAAACACTTGCATTACAACATCTAAGAGGTAAAAAAGGTTGCAGTCTTGGAAGAGGTCTAGTTTTTCCACAAAATCACTTTCAAGGTGAAAGAGGGAGCCTGCAATACATGAAAAATGTTGAACCTTCAAAAATGGGCCAAATCTAGATTTTACAGTGCAAGAAGTGGCCCCAGGGAGAGAGAAACATGGGAAAACGTGGGAAAGCTTCAACCACCAACCAAAAAAACAATAAAATGGCATGGGCATCCTTACAGGTCCATTACCTGAAATTTTCCACCATGTTAGGAGAGAATGCAAGCCATTCTTCATTAAAAATGGTGGTTGAAACGTCATTTCTGTTCATGACCACGTGCTTTAGAGGATTTTTTCGATTTTATCTCTCCAAAATCCATCAAAATACAAAAATGACCCCAGAATCTTGTAGAGAATTTCACCATCTTTCTATTGATAGAAAGAACACGAAAAAAATGAGCTCGGATCGAAAGATATGGCCGTTTGAAAATTTATGGCAAAACAGGGGCTAAAAGCAGTTAAGGGTGAAAAATTTAAAATATTCCACTTTTTGCATTTGGGAAAATTTCCCAAAAAATCCCTGCACTCCACCCTTTTGGGTGCCATGTGGCATGTGTTGATTGGACGTGGGCCTTCTGTGCTTTATTTTCCACCGTTTTGGCCATTGGAAAATTTTCCAAAAATTCTCCACTGGGTCGATGAGTTGAGGACACGTGGCACGTTATGATTAGCTGCGGGCATCTCCTTTTAAATTTTCCATCATTGTTTGACCATTTTTCCTCGTTGGACACATGGAAAAACCCCATTGGATGTGGGATTTTCCCTTGAATTTTTCTTGCGGGCTTGTCTTGAATTTTTGCCGCCACATGGACACGTGGCACGATCTCATTGGCTCACGCTTAGGGGGTGGACTTTTCTTTTTGAAATTTCCTTCATTTTGCTTTGGGAAAATTTCCCAAATTTTCCCTACCTTCCACCGATCTAAGACATGTGGCAAGATCTCATTTGACTATGGATCCCGGAGCAAAAATTAACATTGCACCCTCACCGATCTCCTTTGCCAAATTTCTAATCTTTCCTCCGCCCTCCGCCGCGTCCAAGACACGTGGCATAACGTGATTGGGTGTGGGCATTTCATTGAGATTTTTCAATGGTGCCAATCACTTAGTTAAATTTTCTATTCTTACTCCACCCTTTGCCACCCCCTTTTCTTTAGAGACATGTGGCTCAATATGATTCGGTGCGGGCGTAGCATCAAAAATTTTGCTTGGATCGACCCTTAGAAAAATTCTTCCATTTCTTTTCCTTGGACACGTGGCAGGATCCAATTCACCTGGTGGGCCTGTGGGGTGAAATATTCCTTTTGAAATTTTCCAAACACTTGGTAAAAATTCCAAGTTTTCCTCCGATACACTGCCACTTCCTTGGACACATGACACCATCTTATTAGTGCATGGCCTTTAAGGGGAAAATTTCCCACAAAAACTCCATCGAGCCATAACTTCAAAAATACATGGAGTTAGGAGGAAAAATTTACCTTTATGGAAAGATAAGAAAAATCTCTATCCAATGGTGCCATTTCCGAAGGTCTTGAGTGCCTAAAAAGCAAAAATTTTGACTGAGGAAAAATATAGGGAAGAATGAAGGGAGTTAGCCACAAAATGAGCAAGGGCTCAGTTTGGATAACAATTTTGGTGACTCAAAGGGGTCATCTACCTGCTGGATGAAATTACCGGTTTCTGAAGCAATCCATTGGGCATAGAGTCATAAAATTCTCTACTTGGTACCCCAACTAATCGAGAACAACTGCAAGGAGGAAGATGGATGGTGGAACATCATCTAATGGGGCAAGGCCTACAAAACACATTTCTGGAATAGAAAGCTCGTGCAAAGCACTTAGGGAAAGTAAAGATAATATACAACAAAAAAATGTGCATAAGCACTTAGAGGAATGAAAACCTAAGCTAATATGTACAAGGTGGAGAACTTCCTTCAAGAACAACGCTTTAGATGGATTCCATTAACTGGAATCTACAATTCTTCACCATCCAAAGTGAAGACAATTGGAAGGCATTGTTGTCCTTACACTTTGTGACCATGTATGGGCCATTCTAGATGGCATTAAATTTTGAATTCCTTCCTGGTTTTGCTCTGTCTACATCCCATTTTAACACTAGAACTCCAACTTGGAAAGATCTATTCTTGGCCTTTCTATCAAAGGTCTTCTTTATCAAAGCTTGATCCTTCTCCATTGCATGGGATGCCTGATTTCTGATTTCTTGAGATCCATCAATTCTACATATCTAACTTCCATGGCCTGAAACTCCAACAACTCCAACTATTTCATGAGTTCCAATGTTAGCAACTCAAGTGACATGCGAAAAATTACCTCTCTTCCATAAACAAGCTTGAATGGAGAGTTCCTGTAGATCTCTTGGGAGTTATCCTATCGCCTATAAGGCTGATTTCAACTTAGTATGCCAAGACCTCTGATTTTCATCAAGATTCCTCCTAATGATCCTCAACAAGTTCTTGTTTGTAGATTCAACTCCGCCATTACCCCGAGGGTAATAATTTGATGAAGTGCATTTTGGCACGCTCGGTGGGACCTTAGAGGTCTTCATCTTCATTGCAACAAATTGATGTGCATTTTTTGCAAGTTTCTTGCTTAAAAGAGCCCTAAATTGCATATCTGGCGACTCCAAGGAAGAAGAATCATCTGGTTTTAGTAGTGCAAACCTAAAAACTCATGAGAAGAATCACCACAAGGTCAAGAGTTGGAGAAGAAGAGGTGTTGTTTGAGTATCTGCAGTTATCCCCAAGAAGAAGGCAAAGAGGGAGGAGAATTCAAAGGTCTCCATCTCCACCAAATAGAACTCTATCAAATCCTCCACCTAGTAGGCCTTTCATTCAATCAACAAGGGTTCTAAGGCCAATCAAAATGGCACAACACAACCCCTATGTCAACTTCATTAAGCAGCAGTCCACTTTCCCTCAATACATAAAATCCAATCCCAGGTTGCAGCATTGAAGAACATTCCATACTTGACTGGAGAGAATCGAGACCACTCTCGATGATCATGTTAAGGATATTGCTAATATTTGTGAAATCCATGAGATCAATGAGATGCAAGTTCTCACAAATTATTGACATCTTCATTCAAAGGGAAAGCTTTGTAATGGTTCGAGAGTCTTGCCTCTAGTTCTTTTCAAAATTGGAACCAACTATGTATAGCCTTCCATGAGCAGTTTGGAGAAAAGGGAGACAACTTGTCCCTTTTGGAACAGTGCTTCGACAACCATCAAGAGAGCTCCCAATGAGCAGCTGACTTACTTCAACTTCAGGTTTCAAATGACTTGGGAGAGAATTCAGGTGGTAGTAAGGCCAACAGCATAGAAGGTGCTTTTCTATATTACCTTAAAGCTTTAAATTCTGATATTTCTATGTTGATTCAATCCATGGGAGGCAAAACTATCCCTGTTGCTTATAGCATTGCCATTAGAGCTGAAAATTGTTTGATTCAAGCTAGAAAGCTAGCTCCTAGGCCTCCAATGCCATTGTTTCCAAGTTTAGAGAGCCCAAATACTAGTCAAGTTCCTATTTTAGCTCCTATTCCCACTCCTAGAAATCAGAATTCAAGTGAAGCTTCTACTTCATCTTCTAGTGCCTCAAATGAACTTCAAGAAGTCATGAAGCAATTGCAAAATCTAGGCAACGAGCTGGTCACACTCAAGAGGAAGCAAGCCCAAGGTTTTAGACCTCCTTTCCAACCTCAAGCTCAACCTAATAGGCAGCCATACCAACCTCAAAGACCACCCAATCCAGCTGCAAATTTAAATCAAGCAAGACCTCCTACCAACAGACCATTTCAGCCCTATAATCCCAATGCTACATCTTCCTCTAAGGCATTAGTGCCAGTGCAAAACAACATAGCTCAAGAGTATGATTGGTGTTTCCCATGCAATGAACCTCAAAACCAGTCTATGTGTTTCAACGGTGCCTTAAATCAATCATTAATGGTGACTACAACTGGTGTGGAGGGTGAAGGGAGTCAAGGAAATAACCAACAACCAGAAACATTCCAGCAGCAATCAGCTCCAAATAATGCCACATTTTTAAACCTGGCAGGTAGAAGATTTTTGTGGCATGAATCAAATGATTCCCTGAAGTGTTATAGCCAACGCAAGGTCAAAAAGGAGAAATTTGGGTGAAGAACAACCATTGGCTCCAAATAACCCACAATCTTCTATCACTCCATAGATTATTGGCAAGCAAAATGTAGTTCCAAACACGCAAGGGCTGCCTAAAACAGCTCCTAGACCAACTCAAATGCCGATTCTTCTGCTCCAATGTAAGGAATGAATGTGCGAGCCAAGGGACAACAAGAGATGCTTCATCTCCATTCAACATCATTGATCAGATGAAGAAGACAAATGTAAACATATCAATGTGGGAGTCACTATCTATCCCAGGCCAAAGAGATTTGCTACAAGCTGCCATGAAGGACTAGTCAACTTCAAATCAGCAAGTCCAAATGCAAGATAAGGTGCTCACAAATGCTGCCCAGCCTAAAGGGAATCATGGAGGACAGCAAGGTAAAATGTTAAATCCCCCTCCATTCTATGTTTCATTGTTCATTGGAAACCATTTAGTACATAACTCGCATGATTGATTCGAGGTAAGTAGTTCAAGAATGCCCAAGAAAATAGCTGATCGGGCTTAGGGCTTCAATATGAAGTCATATCCAAAGGGGTAGTGCAATTGGATGGGACAGCAAAGTAATAACATTAGAGTGATAAAAACTTGAGTCTTACTTTGCATGCATGCCCCAACGTTGTTGTTTTGCAAGATGTCTCATTAATAGATCTTCCACCACTCTTTGCCCTATGTCCGTCAAGGGATTTCACAACCAAGATTAGGGGTTAGTTATTTGCTGATTGGTCACACATGTTATTCAGAACAAGATATGGAACTAAAGCCACAATCGATATGAGCCTATTGCAAACTTTCACATTGACCAAATCAATACCAATTGTTCAACGTTTGATCAAGAAGATTATCCAAGCATTGATGAAGCCGACACCAAATTTGGGAGTATCCCAGATCTCGACTCTTGATGAGTGGGCAAAGAAGGTGCATGATTTTGATCCTTATCAAGAAATAGAAGAATCTAAGATAGGAGTTTATTGCATGCATGAAGAAAATCAACTTGTCCCTAGCATGACCAAGCCGGACCATAAGGATGACAATGAGGTATGGCAATTGTTTTTTGATGGATCAAGGAGCGAAAAAGGTGTAGGAGGGGGAGCTATGATTTTTTCACCTCAAGGAGTTAAGTATTATTTAGCTTTTAGATTTCAGTTTGCATGCTCTAATAACACTTGCTGAATATGAAGCCTTGATACAAGGATTACATTGGTCAATCAAGAGAGGAATAAAGAACTTGCAAGTCTTTGGTGACAAAGTGATTTAATTGTCAACCAAGTTAAGGGGCAGCATGTTGTCAAGAATAAACTGCTCAAGTGCTACGAAAATAGGGTGTGGAACCTCATTGAAGATTTCGAGGGCTTTGGCATCAAATCCATTCCTAGACAAGAGAACCAAGCTGCTGACAGGCTTGCAGTAGTTGGGGTAGCCGTTGATGTTGTTGAAAGCATCCAAAAAGACAAGGTACAACCAAACATCCATGTGATTGTAAGGCCCTTAGTGCCAGACAACAATGTAAGTTGCAAAGTGTTTGAAAATGATTATCAAATCATCCATTTATTACAAGAAGAGGCTGAGTTCTCAGCTAAAAATCAGGAAAAGTTGGAGCGGTAGTATGGTGACCAAGTGGTACAGCCGAGAACCAACAAACTACCAAAGGGACTTATTACTTTGGAGTCCATCTTCAATCCTAATGATCAGTTTAGGAAGGAGAAAAAAAACATCCAAGTCAAGGGAGAAGATTCAGTTTCCATCTTGGTGGAAGAAGGCAAATCACTGCAAATTGGTAAGATGACAACCGAGCAAGAAAAGTATGAGTTCATACAACTTTGTCAAGAATTCCTGATGTGTTTTCTTGGAGCTATGAATATTTAAAGGGTTTCAATCCCAAGTTAGCTCAACATACCATTGAATTAGATCCAAGTACTAAGCCCATCAGGAAAAAACAAAGACCAGTCAATCCACACATGGAGCCTCTCATGAGAAAATAATTGAATAAGTTGATAGAATCAAGAATCATATTCCCTATTAAGCATTCTAGTTGGGTGGCCAACTTGGTTCCAGTTAGAAAGAAGAGTGGGGAAATCAGATTGTGTGTTGACTTTATAGATTTGAACAGAGCATCTCTCAAGGATCATTATCCACTTCCTTCTATGGAGCAGATTTTACAAGTTGTTGCCGGCTCTGAGAGGTTTTCATTACTTGATGGCTATTCAGGTGTACAATCAGATTATGGTGAAAGAAGAGGATTAGCTCAAGACAGACTTTACAACCAGATGGGGAACTTATGCATACAGGAAAATGCCATTTGGGCTGTCCAACATTGGAGCTACTTTCGAAGAGTAATGGACATGGCATTCAAGGATTTGATTAACAACATTGTGCTAATATATCTTGATGATATCACTATTCTTTCAAAAAATGCAGCAGACCATCTCTTTCATTTGAGACAAGTGTTCCAAAGGTGCAGAAGATTTGGAGTATCCTTGAATCCTAAAAAGTGTATTTTTCTAGCCCATAAAGGAAAGCTCCTTGGCCACATTGTCTCTAAAGAAGGATTAACAATTGATCTAGAAAGAGTTGAAGCCATAAGAGCACTACCATTACCAAGCCACAAGAAGGCCCTTCAAAGTTTCTTGGGGAGAATAAATTTTGTTCGGAGGTTTGTCCCAAATTTTGCAGCCCTAGTCAAGCCTATCACCAAGATGTTAAAGAAAAGCATAGATTTCAAATGGACAACAAAAGGAAAAGAAAGTTTTGAAGAAATCAAATAAGCCATCTCTCAAGCCCCAACTCTCATTAACTCGAGATTTCTCCAAGGATTTCATCCTCTATGCATTTGGGGGTGATGATACTATTTCTACAATTTTGGTACAGCAGAACAAAAACAATGATGAGCAGCCAATTGCTTTCTTCAGCCAAAGCCTGGAGGACTATGAGGTGAGATATTATTTCATTGAGAAGCATGTTCTTGCAAAGAATCGTGGATCTTGAAGAAATTCAAGCATCTAGTTTCAAACAACAAGGTTCAATTGCTGGTTTCTCATGTGGGAGTTAAGGACTTCCTCATCAACAAAGACCTGAATGAAAAGAGGGAAAGTTGGATTAATCATGTCATGGAGTATGACATTGAGATCAAAGTCACCAAATTGGTTAGAGGAAAAGGATTGTGTGAGCAATTGGTCTTGAACAAACACAAGGAAGCATGCAATGAGAAGGAGGCTATTTTGGCATTGCAAGACAACCATGAGAAAGGAAGCACTCAAAAGGAAAATGATGGTGTCCTCACTCCTTGCTAGACCCAAGACATAATGCACTTCCTAAGCATAGGTCTATGCCCTCTAGAGATGAACAAGACCAAAAGAAGACACTTCAAATTGTAGGCTATCCCATATGCCCTTGTTGATGGTGTTTTGTTTAAAAAGGATGTGAATGGAGTGCTGCTGAGATGCATTGGTACAAATCAGATTCATAGGGTGTTGGAAGAGTTCCATGGTGGATCAGTTGGTGGTCATTTTGCACCAAGAGTGACAGCTCTAAAGATCATGAGGGCTGGCTATTATTGGCCCAAGATTTTTAGTGATTGTTATGCATGGATCAAGAGGTGCAAGAATTGTGCATTCTTCATGGGTAAGGAGAGGCTAGCTGCCCTTCCATTGCATCTAATTTCAGTTGACCAGCCATTCATGCAATGGGGTTTGGAATTCATTGGAGTCATTAATCCCAATTCAAGCTAAGGGCACAAATGGATTAGAATAAAGAACAGATTACTTTACCAAGTGGAATGAGGCAGTAGCACTCAAGGAAGAAAATGTATCTAGCATCCTAGATTTCTATGAGGGAATAACAACCAGATTTGGCATACCTGCTATAATATTATCGAGATAATGCATTGGAATTCATTGGGTCCAAGGTAACTCAATGTCTTTGTCAAGAATGGGATCTACCTAAGAACTTCATCAAATTATTACCCTCAAGGTAATGGCCAGTCTGAATCTACAAACAAGAACTTGTTGAGGATCATTAGGAGGACTCTTGATGAAAATCAAAGGTCTTGGCATACTAAGTCGAAATCAACCTTATGGGCTGATAAGATAACTCCTAAGATATCTACAAGTAACTCTCCATTCAAGCTTTTTTATGGAAGAGAGACAATTTTTCCCATGTCACTTGAGTTTCCAACATTAGAACTCATGAAATAGTTGGAGTTGTTGGAGTTTCGCCCATGGAGGTTAGACATGCGTAATTGATGGAGCTCCAAGAAATCGAAATCGGCATCCCATGCAATGGAGAAGGATCAAGCTTTGATAAAGAAGACCTTTGATAGAAAGGCCAAGAATAGATCTTTCCAAGTTGGAGATCTAGTGTTGAAATGGGATGCGGAAGAGAAAAACTAGGAAGGCATTCAAAATTTGATGCCATTTGGAGTGGCCCATACATGGTCACAAAGTGTAAGGACAACAATGCCTTCCAATTGTCTTCATTGGATGGTGAAGAATTGCACATTCCAGCTTAATGGAATCCATCCGAAGCGTTACTCTTCAAGGAAGTTCTCCACCTTGTACATATTAGTTTAGGTTTTCATTCATTCAAGTGCTTATGCACATTGTTTTGTTGTAGATTAGTTTTTCTTTCCCTAAGTGCTTTGGCACAGAGCTTGCTATTCCAGAAATGTGTTTTGCAGGCCTTGCCCCATCGATGATGTTCCACCCTCCATCTTCATCCTTGCAGTTGTTCTCGATCGGTTGGGGTACCAAGCGAGAGAATTTGATGACTCCATGCCCAATGGATTGCTTCAGAAACTGGTAATTTCATCCAGCGGAGTAGATGACCCCTCTGAGTCACCAAAATTATTATCCAAAATGAGCCCCTTGCTCATTTTGTGGCTAAATCCCTTCATTCTTCCCTCTCTTGTGCCTCACCATAATTTTTGCTTTTAGGCACTCAAGATGTTATGGAAATGGCACCATTGGATAGAGATTTTCTCACTTTCCGTAAAGTTAAAGTTTTCCTCCTAACTCCATGTATTTTTGAAGTTATGGCTCAATGGAGTTTTTGTGGGAAATTTTCCCCTTAAAGGCCCGCAGCCAATAAGATGGTGCCACGTGTCCAAGGAAGTGGAAGGTGTCGGAAGAAAACTTGGATTTTTACCAAGTGTTTGGAAAATTTCAAAAGGAATATTTCACCCCACAGCTGCGCCGTGAATTGGATCTTGCCACGTGTCCAAGGAAAATAAATGGAAGAATTTTTCTGAGGGTCGATCCAAGCAAAATTTTTGATGTTACGCCCGCACCGAATCATATTGAGCCACGTGTCTCTGGAGAAAAGGGGTTGGCGGAGGGTGGAGTAAGAATAGAAAATTTGACTAAGTGATTGGTGCCATTGAAAAGTCTCAATGAAACACCCGCACCCAATCACGTTATGCCACGTGTCTCTAACGGACACGGAGGGTGGAGGAAAGACTAGAAATTTGGCAAAGGAGATTGGTGAGGGCGCAATGTTAATTTTTTTCTCCCAAGATCCACAAAAATGAGATGCTTTGCCACGTGTATCGGACCGGTGGAAGGTGGTGAAAATTTGGGAAATTCTCTTAAAGCAAAATGAAGGAAATTTCAAAATAAAAGTCCGCCCCCTAAGCGCGAGCGATGAGAGATCATGCCACGTGTCCATGTGGTGGCAAAAAATTCAAGACAAGCCTGTAGGAAAAATTCAAGAGAAAAGCCCACATCCAATGGAGTTTTTCCACGTGTCCAACGAGGAAAAATGGTCAAACAACTATGGAAAATTTAGAAGGAGATGCCCGCAACTAATCATATCATGCCACGTGTCCTCAACTCATTAGCCCGGCGGAGAATTTTTGGAAAATTTTCCAATGGCCAAAATGGTGGAAAATAAAGCACAGAAGGCCCATGTCCAATCAGCACGTGCCATCTGGCACCCAAAAGGGTGGAGCATGGGAGTTTTTTGGAAATTTTCCCAAATGCAAAAAGTGGAAAATTTTAAATTTTTTGCCCGCCAATCCGTTTTGGCCCTGTTTTGCCCTAAATTTTCAAACGGCCATATCTTTTGATCCAGAGCTCAGTTTTTCATGTTCTTTATATCAACGGAAAGCTGGTGAAATTATCTACAAGATTATAGGGTCATTTTTGTATTTTGATGGAGTTTGGAGAGATAAAATTGAAAAACTCCTCGACACATGGTCATGAATGAAATGATGTTTCAACCACCATTTTTAATGAAGAATGGTTTGCATTCTTTCCTTGCAGGTGGAAAATGTCGTGAATCGACTGTAAGGATGCTCATGCCATTTTATTGCATTTTTGGTTAGTGGTTGAAGCTTCCCATGATTTCCCACATTTCTCTCTCCGGGGCTACTTCTTGACCTTTGTAAAAGCCGATTTGGCCCATTTTTTGAAGGTTGAACATTTTTCATGTATTGCAGGCTCCCTCTTTCACCTTGAAAGTGATTTTGTGGAAAAACTAGACCTCTTCCAAGACTGCAACCTATTTTTTCCTCTCAGATGTTGTAATGCAAGTGTTTTTGATGTTAAAATGACAATGCAGGCTCGGTGAATGAGTTTTAATCCTCTGTTTGTGTTGTTTGATTCATTTCTAACCTTCCATTACAGTTTATCAGTTTGTGCATGGAGTTTTTTTACATTTCTATGATTTGTGTCAATCAGAGAAGCAAAAATGCTCACCACTCCTTTGGTGCATCACCTTATTAGCATTAGTTTCAGTTTTGCATTTTCTATCTCTGTCCCCTTTGGAATTTAGAGTAGGATCTTGAATTCAAACCCTCTGTAACTTGCAAGTAATATACCTGATCAGAGGAGTTGAGGAACCAGCCTCTAATCTGGAGATTCTTTTCCCATTTTTACAAGTCCCACACTTGGGGGAAAGATTCAATGTTGTGCAATCACACTGGATGTCCAAAATGTCAAACTAGAAGTCCGATCAACGTCCGGGGTGCTGCTTATTTTGCACTAACAAGCATGCTATCGATAATTGTATTATAAATTGTTGGATATTGTGCTAAATTGAGAAATTGAATATTGTTGCCCCCAAGACACAAGCACCTGTGGTTGGACAAAAATGCCAACCGCTACTATCTCGCTATTGGGTGCTAATGTCCACTATGTGTTTTGGGTCTAGATTTGATTTTTGACCAATATGTAACTATGTGTCTATTCCAATTCTATATTTTGATGATTTTTTCTAGAGATCTGAGCTAGTTTAAGAGTGATTTTTTTACCCAATAGATTCCCCACTCATTTGGGCTGCATGTGAAAACTTTAGGATAATTCAAAGACAAGGAGAGGACCTAAATTCAATATGCATCTATGAGATTTAATACCTACAGGGGTAGGGGATATGCATGGTAGAAATCAAGGCACATGTAAACAAGATAGGCTAGAAACAAGTATTAGTGTAAATAAAGTTAACACACAATAAAATATAATGTAACAAGTAAATATGAAGATAGGATGGACTATGAAAAGTGGGTTGCATATATGTGACATCACTCAAAATGTCACAAGAAAATCATGAATGAAGCGGCCAAAAGAAAAAAATGAGTAAGCATGACATAAGACATGGCCCACAAATAATAACAAGTAAAAATCTACATATAACCATGGTTGTATAGATCTTACAAGGAAAATGCTACACATGAAGCACCCGTTAACATGTTAGTAAGATAAGTAGTATGTCAAATAATGTATAAATTAGAGAAAAGTAAGTGGTAGTAGAAATAAGTAATGAATAATGTAACAATAGAACCTACAATGTGTAGAGTGTGAGAGTAACAAAGGTAGATGCCCCTAAGAGCCTCGATAGGACTATTAAAGAGTAGTTCCAATAATCATGCATCATGTCAGAATTTGTAAGAGTCCTACATTCACCTCAAGAGAACAAGTGAACACACATGTTTATATAGAAAAAGATAATGACATACTAATTATCCAAATAACATAGGAAAAAAGTATAACATGTAAGTAGTATAAGTTTCTGACAAGAGTAAGTACAACAAAGATGTAAAAATGTTACTCAAGTGTGAGGGTGTATTGTGATATATAAAATGTGTAGATGAGAGGAGCCATGTGCCCCCAAGTGAATGCATGTGAGATGAGGTTCATTAATAAATTCTCCTCGTAGTGAAGTATGAACCATAGAACAAGAGCGTGTCATCGGGTAATAAATAGAAATGTTGTGAACTAATGATTTGGTAATGCTTAGAAAGATAGTCATGAAGCATGGAGTGAGAGAGATAGTAGCCATGATGTGAGAAGTGAGGTTCATTTGTGGATTGTTCCCTCAACAGTCAAGTGTGAACCATGGAACTAGAGTGCATCATCGGGTAATGATTGTAAAATGTGTACAAAGATGTGTAGAGTACTTGAGAAAGGTAGACATGAAGTGCATGACGCAAAATGTAGTAAATAGGGTATGAGAAAATATTAGATGCAACCGATGGTGGGGGAAATTTGATGACCCCAAGTGTGTGAGGGATAGAAGGCTATCCAACGATAATGGAGAGTGATGGCATGCTATGGTGGTGGATGTGGCAATGTGTTAGGAGTATTTGTATTGGTGTTAGGAGGATAAAAATCACCAAACTAAGTTGTAACATTGAGAATAGATGGATTTTTTTTTTTGATGGTGAGTATGTGAAGTAGTGTAAACCTTAGGAGAAGATGTGGTGGGAATAAAAGGAGCAAGTGGAGGGAGATATTTGATGCCAAGTTTTGTGGATTGTGTGGGAATGGAAAGAGGATCTGTGACTCCTTTACATATTTTCCTAATATGGTCCCAGTGAAATCATAATGAAGCATATACCAATACCCAAGACCATACTTTGTGAAATTCAAAGGAGAGGTGGATGACATATGGGCTTGAGGTATATGATCAATAGTGTTGCAAAAGGAAAATGAGGAGGGATCTACCAAGGCCTCATAGACCACACCCTAGTATAGGAATTTAATATGCACATGAAGGGTTGAAGGGACCACATGTATGACATGGATCCAAGGTCATTCAAGGAGAATATTATAATTAAGATTATTAGGCATTACATGGAATAGGACAGAAAAGTACATGGCCCAATAGTAAAGGGGAAGTGTGATTTTACCTAATACCCTTTTAGGAATATTATCAAAGCTGCAAATACAAATAGATGAGGGAGTTAAGGAGGCTTCAGAAAGGCCAATTTTCTGAAGGAATGATAGATTAAAAATGTTAAGACTAGATCCATTATCAACTAAAGCTCGTTTAACCCCTATATTATGGATGTGAACTTGAATATAAAGGGGGATCATTATCTAAAATAGATTGAGAAGAAATTTCAGCAAATGTAAAGGTAATATGTTCTTCATTAAAAGATAATGCCATAGTGAATCTATGATAAACATATTTGGGAGAAGTGTTAGGATGAATGTAAGTGTTAGAAAAAAAGATTGTATTTTGTGCTCACATTTGGGATTGACCTACAAGAAAGTGGGGAGAGAGACACTCATGTTGGTGGAAATGGAAGGATCCAAGGGTATCTAGGGTTAGGGAAAGAAAAATATGATAGAATAGGAAAAATAAGGATCCGAGTGTTAGATCATGAGTGGGGTTCACCAAATGATTTAATTTAAATTGAATTAAATCTAATTTTAGAGTAACTACTATAATTGATGATATATAGGTGATAAAATATGGTAATAAACAAGTAATAAACATGAAATAATATGAAACCCTAAGTAAATGAGAGAGAGAGAGAGGGTGAATTAGCTGATTTCACAATGATCTGGAAGTGATATGAGCTAGGAAAATATTGGAATAAACTAGGAAGAGTGTCATCCAAAGCTCACCAAGGGTTATGAATCTTAGAACTCGTGCAACATAGAAGTGCCCATGGGAGGATCAAGCACCCATGTGCTAGCGGCCCGATCGATCTCAATGCTAGTGTCCACTCGTATGCTCAAGTTGTGATATCTTCAAGGCTAGATGAGATTCACTATTAGTATTCTTTTGTCACTATGATTTCAATTTAATGATGTCGGTCATACTTGTAACCCACAAAAAAACAACTAGAATCAAATTCCCACAAACCACATCAAAACTAATAAATAAGATGTAGAATGGGGAGTTAGAATGACCTCAACAAACACCCAAAGAATGAACTTATGACCGAGTGCTACACTACATCTCAAACTCCATGTAGTTCGGTTTGTGTGTGTGTAATTATGCCCTTAGTTTCCCTTGTGCAAGCTACACTATGATAGCGAGATAGATCTAGATTGTTCCAAGTATGCAAATGTGTGAGATGGAATAAAATGAACTTTCCCTCCTATGTTGTGTGTGAAATATGATGCCACATTTGTACTTTTTGTGGATGTGTTAGATGGATGCTTTGTAATGCTCTTTATGTCTTTAGATGTAAGCTTAGGTGATAATAGATAATGCTAGTGCTTGACCCTAATTTTAAATAAGTAACTAAGTATGTATATGATTTCCTTGTTCAAATTTCATGATTGACAACTAGAAGGCTGACCCAAAGTACTAAAAGATTTCCAAGAGGAAAAAGATACCTAAAAGGATAAGAAAATGATAGAGAGGGTTAACAACACCTAGAAGGGACAAGAGCACCCGAGAGTTTGTGTCCTAATTGGGTTCTAGTGTCTGAGGTCATAAAAGATAAATAAATCAAGTTCCAACAGTAATTGTAAGATGTGAAAGAACAAAAAAAGACAAGATATAAAATAAAAAGGCCAAAAGGAATTTTCAACCAATAGTTTTATTTCTTAGGAATCATGTATACATCAGTATGCTTTAGGACCTAGAAATGTACCCAAGTGCATAGATTTCATGTCTACAGAAAAATGGTTAAACAAGTATTAAGAGAAGGATTTATAAGGCCATTTTTAGGTGAGTTAAAGGATGGAGTCATCGATATACTTGAAGGTACGTGAGACCCAAATATATGTTGGTGTTGGTATGTGGCGTGGTATTAGGTCCTAACCCCTCACTTCACGGTCCCAAAGTGAGAAGGTTGTCAAGTGCTTAGCCAATATACCACCCACCATTTTTTTATACTTGGTCGAATATGGAGTCATCTTATCCTATTGGTGGTGAAATCTAAGTAGATCCACCTGGAAGGAATGTTTAGATGTAAATTAAGTTTTATGTGCTTTGGTTGTGTGTGAAGGGAGTTTTTTTGAGAATCCAATTCGTTAAACTCATAATTAATATATGTGAGCAAGAAAATATGAATTTCATTTTAAGATCCAAAGGAGGTGTTTAATTTGATGTAAACAAGACACAAAAATGCAATGCTAAAATAAAATGATGAAAGAAAAGAGTGTACATGTAATCACTTTTCCTTTTTAATTTTTGATTTTAATGTTCAAGAAATATGCTTTAAACTGAAAGGTTAGATGATATTGAAATCAAAAGAAAGGAAAATATATAAAATCTAAAACAAAAAGGGACTAGAAGGTCCCACTTTGGGCATGCTAGGATATTTATGGTGTTTTTTAGTTAGTGCTAATAATATTGAAAGTACCAAAAAAATCAAATAGGGGTAGTGTTTTTTGATACTGTGTTGATAATCACAATGTTGGGATGATCGAATGTGGACAATGTGAAAAGGTTCCTTTTTTTCCAAGTGAGAAGACCTACGTATAAAGACAAATAAACAAAGAGATATTAAACAAGGATGAAATTGATTTGCTCAATGAATGCCGACCCTAAGAAATCGAAGGACTTACTTGAGGAGTTTTAACTTGTTTTATGCAATTAAGTGACTTGATAATGAAAATATAAATGATAAAAATGATATATTTAGAAATTAAGGGGGATGGAAAGATCATGTTCAACGTTGTAAGTGGACTAGAAAAGGGCGGGAACAAGCTCAAAACCCTCAAAGTAGTCATACCAGAAATCTGCAATGACTTCTCACTCTTCTTGAATGACCTTTAAATGATATCTGATATCTTTTATTTCTAGTGTGAGTGCAATGACAAATAAGCTAATTTCATGGATAATGTCAAATTATTCACACAAAAATGACTATTGGATGATTGTGAGATTGTATATGCTAGTGATTGGGTGTGAAGGACTTGTAATAGTCATCTCCAAAACATACATCTTGTAAACAACTTGTTAGATCAGACTTAGATTTATATAAATGTGATAATGCTAAAAATGGGTAATAAAGATAGTGATCAATGAATATCGGGGTTGAAATGCTAGTTTTGATAAAATACTGATAAATTAGACAAAGTTTGATGCAATAAAAACATTGATGATGCTAAGATAGACTATAAGAAGTCTACAATTATATGATTTTTATAAAAAAAAAAATCTATTTGCAAGACTAATGAGAAGGAAAGAGGCTATGTTTACTTGATTAATGATGATCGGGAGAAAATGTTAACTTCAAAAAAGGCTCATAAAATAAACAATTATTAGCTACAAGAAAATATGATATTGTTGGGATAAACTATGGGGAATCTAGAGACTTGTGGATTTTGAAAACAAAGATTTGGATGTGTTTCAAAGATCGATAACGTAAACAAAGGTCAAGGGACCGATTGATGACAATCGGGATCGACGATGACCTATGTTTAAACTACGAGATATTCTAAAACTTGGCTAGATGACTAAATGAGAGACAAAGATGGAAATACTATGCAAGGTGATATTGACAAAAATCGAGAGCTATAATTGATGTAAAACAAATTAAAAAAATGAGAGGAATAAAGGTACTAACCTTGATAATGTGCTAAAGATGATAGAGCTTCTAAAGAGGTTTTCCAAAGTGATTTGAAGAAGCTTTCCAAGGCTTAGAAATAAGAGGTTGATAATTACAAGCATAATGCCATTACTCACAAGTGTAGTAGTCCATATTCGAATCCAAATTCTCACTAATTGGGAAACGGAGGAAGATGTTGGGTAAATAGAATCAAAGGTGACAGCAACAATTATTAGCAATATCGAATCATTGATGATTTTTCCATAGAGGTTACAAACCAACATAGGAAAATATGGTAAATGGGTTAAACCCTTGTCATCTGAGGTTTTACGTTGTTTAGGAAATGGTAAGAGGTTAGGGATTTGAGTAGTAAGAGGTAAGGGGGTTAAGATGGGTAGGGTAAATTAGGATAGGTTGGTTTTAAGTGGTTAAGGGAGGGTAAATGATATTTATAAGGGTAATTCAGGTTTTACAATGGTAAGTTTTAAGTGTGCTTATGATAGAGATGATAATGATAATTATGATAATGTGATTAATGTGCATTGGGTCACATCGGGATGAAAATTAGTGTCTATAAGGGGATCACATGAAATAATTCAACATTTACCTTAATGAGTACACATATTTTGTGGAAGAGGCTATGTCCTATGGTAAACAAATAGAGTAAGATTCTAAGATCATCAAACTTGATTCTCCTCTTGTTCTTCCATCATCTTCTCTCTATGGTCCACCTCCTAGTAGCCCATCATCTTCTATATATGGGCCACCTTCTAGTAGCCCATCACCTTCTATCTATGGGCCACCTCCTAGTATCCCATCATCTTCTATCATTGGGTACCTCCTATTATCCCACAACCTTCTATTATTGGGCCACATCCTAGTAGCCCATTATCTTTCGCTTGGGCCATCTCCTAGCCCATTATATTTTATCATTGGGCCACCTCCAACTGGACCGTTACCATAAATTTTTGGACCATATCATATTCATCCATCATATCATCCCTCTATCAACAATTGTGGCAAGTCCACCATCATTCCTAAAACTCATATCATCAATCCCAAATATCCACTTTCTTCTCCCATTTCTCGGGTTTATAAAAATAAAACATTATCTTGTATGCAATGCTAATTGTTTCTTCATCAAGATCCAAAAAAATCCAAAGAGATCCAAAGATTTAAGTAAATCCAACAACGAAAAATCCAATTCACAAACATGATTAAAAAATGCACACCAATGCAACCACCAAGTGTGGTGCAAAGTGAACAAATATATGGATAGGGAACTCAAGCTCCCACATACAAAATCCATGTTGCAAGATAAGTCATAGTCACTTATCAAGTATGATCTCACAATGATCATCGAGATTAGAGATAATATCACTCTTGATAAGAAAAAACTCCTAGTCTCCCTCATCAAAGAAATCACAAACATTGTTGTTGGATCTTATCACATGGAGTGACATTATTGGTCCCAACCTTCCCATTCATCCTATCATATTCTTCCTACCATATCATGGATATTTCCATCATATATATCCCCATTTCATCCATTTCCATCATCTCCCTTGATGCTCAAGAAATTCATCTCTCTTTGTAGTTTTCCCTTCACAAAATCACAAAATTCTTAAAAATAAAAAAATAAAAACATAAAACATTACAAAAAATTCAAATGTACAAACATTAAATAATGTAATAATGTTTTGGATACACATGAATGTTCCTTCCTTTATTTTCATATCCTCTACAAATCACCCATCATTTCTATCGCTTCGACGATCTTTTGGTTAGTTTATTCACACTCATTGTGGGTCATTGATCTCTATTGCACCCATCTGACCTTGGTCTTTCATTACCTTGGTAAATGAAAAAATGACTAACCTCTTAGAGATCCTATCACTATCATACATCTAATAAAATTGTTACAAATACCTTTGGGTGTATTTTTGGCACTAGGCAATGTCGTTATCACAAGCAACTCCATATCCTTTCATTAAGCCATCAATGGATCTTAACGCCTCATCAAAACAATCAAGAGAGAAAAAAAAGTTTTTAGAAAGAAAAAATCAATCCAAAATCCAAAATAAAAATAAAAATAAATCTATATATAAATATCTCTTGGGGTATTTCTAGTATAGTTATCGTGATATGGACTCTTAGCTAATATTAGATCAATATTGAGACTAGAATCAAATACATCTCCATTCGGGCTATAAATGCCTCGGCTAGAAATGAAGCAATGTATGACTCTCCTTTCACCATACATTCACCAATAAATTATCAAAATCAATCATTCCTACACATTTTCTAGTGTGTCTTCACTTATCGTCCATTAAATCTTCCCTTCGAGAAGTAATTCATTTACATATGCACACACCGTATCTTTATGAGCAATCGGACTAGTATGTTACTAGGTGTTGTTTTTGGACCTTGTTTGAACTCTTTCTTTTGTCCATGTTTTGGATCATCATTTGTGCCTTGTAATCATCAATTTTTCATAGATAATATTCTATTTGTATTTTCCATGTCCATCCATAACATTCACATAGTTATTCTTCTTCATTTAGAACATCCATGTGTATAAAGTTCCTTTTAGAATGTTTGAGGGAAATTTTATCCCCTTTCAATAAATAATCTTGTACTTATTTCTATAATCTATTTCTTGGATATCTTGTACTAGGGGCATGTTCACTCCTTCCTAGCTATTCATTTTTTTGATTTCATCATATTGTTGAACCTAACCCTTTTGGCCTTGATCCGTCTTATCCTATTCTTGTATATATACATAAGATTCACCCTTGTATACTATCCCCTCTCGTTGGGGAATCTTGACACTTGATTCTTCATATACATAATTTTGAAAACCCTAAAAATTTCAAAAACATTGGTAAACCTTCAAAAATCCAAAAACTTGGTAAAATATTCCAAAATCCAAAACATTCAAAAATACCAAAACATTCACAAAACCCGTGAAAAATCCTAAACATTAAAAAAAAAAACATGTAAAAATCAAAAACACTAAACATTGGAAACTATCCTATAAAACATCCTACTTTAGTATTTTCTTGTTCCAAAGCACACGACATGTGGATCATCTTGTGATTTTCTTTCATTAAAAAAGTTGGTTTTCCCAACTATGTCTATCTTCCCATATATCATTGCTCGGGGTAGTTTCATAGTGCACATTGCTTTTCATGGGACTTCTATGTCCTCCATCTACTCCCTTGCATGTATCCTTTCTTGGGGCATCATTTTAACCCTTGTTGTATAACTCAAACATTTGGGAACTAAAGCTAGATAACAAAAAAATTGGTATAAATTTCTTAAATGTTGTTTGTTTGAGTATGTTTGTTTGTTTACTTTCCTGCTTGTTTAATTTCTTGTATTACATTTCTTATGTATTTTGCTTTGAGTCAGTCCTTTAACATTAAAAAAATCTATATTATAAATTTTAATGTCATTTTACCCTTTTTTTGTATGCTTATATCAAATAAATAGTACTTCCAAGCCAAGATGGTAGGCATGCTACATCATGATATTTCTATTTATCCTCTATATTTATTTCCATTCTAATTCATACCCCATTATAACTAACTATTCCCTCTCATCAATATTTTCCATTTCCTCTATTCTATCAAATACTTGTTTCTTCCCCTATTGCCTCTCTCACCCCCATTGTGCGAGGGCACCCAAATCAATCAAGTCAACCATTGTTCAATAAATCCAAGTTTAAATCCCAATCACTTGTGATAAAATTTTCTATGATTGTGGTTTTTCTACGATTATTTTTGAGTGTCAATAGCCTCTTCTATCACCCCATCAACAATCCATGGGGCATCGTCCATCCTACTAATTTGTATTCTATCCATTCAAAATATAAATTTTTACTATCTTTGAAATGGTATCGCCATTACTTACTTCACCACATCAAAGAGAGGAAAATGTAGATACCTAAATTCAACCACGTGATTTTAATACTAAAATTACACTTTTTGTCCTCTTTCCCATCATTTCATTATAATTAGTGGTTTTACGCTAATTAGTTAACATCCCCCTTCATCTCAATCAACTAATGACACTTCGTTAATGAACTAGCCTCATCCCCCATCTCTAATTCCTATTAACACCACTTCGTTAGTTATAATCCTCTTTTATTTAATTAATTAACTAGTATTAGTTAATTAAGTCTTTCAATATAGTCTTTAATTAATGAACCTTATTATTAGTTAAATCGCCTCTTGTAAATCCTTCGAATTCTACTAATTTCCCTCTAAATCATCTCCAAATGGCATCTTAAGCTTATCTTCATCTATTAATTAATCCTAGTTGATTAATTAAATCACCCCAACTCCCATGCATTGCTAATATTTAATTAATCTCTTCTAATCATACTTATCCCTTTTTAATTCTACTTTACCTTTGTCCCAAATTCACTAGGATGAAAGCTTCTCAAAGAATGGAAAACTATATAAAGAACCTAGTACAACATGTTTCAACTTACACCATGTCCTTGCAAGACATTTACACTTGAGAAGAGCATTTCATGTTGGAAAGTTTATTGAATCAAGTAAATCTCCCCATTATACTTTTCCAAAAGTAGTGAGGGTAAGTACATGGAAATGGGGGATTAAAAGGGGGTCAAAAGTGGACACATTTTTTCGAAATAAGAAAAACCTAAAATTCATCTAATAATTAGGCATGCATATGATCAAAATTTGACAATGTGATAAGAATAAGTACCAATGTTCTCAGAATCTAGTTTCTAAACTACATTTTTGGAAAATTATGGAGATTTAGAAGGCCAAATATGTGCACACAAAGTATGTTTATTTTTATGTGAAAATATAACAACCTATTGTGTGTGCACCCCCCATTTTTTGAGTTCTATAAATCATTTTTCAAATACCTTCAATAGAAAGTTAGCTAAGACCATGTATGAGGTCCCACTAAATTTTCATAATTTTTGGATGAATATATCATTTTTTAGTAATTTACAAAGTGCACACATCCCAAAAATGAAATTTTTATGTGTACACCCCTGTAACTTTGAGTAAACTGGTCAATTTTTTATTTTTTTAGTGTGTGTAGAATGGAGTTTAGACGAAACCACTTTTTTGAAATTTGGATGAAAAAATTATAAATTGTTTAAAAAAATGCATGTATATGTTTTGGCAAGAAAAAAACTAATCAGATTTTAGAAAGGGGGCTCACATGGTGAAAAATTACGAAGGTGCAAAAGATGGAGGGAGGGTGGTTTGTAAGAAGACTTCCATTGGGAATGGTTGCTTTTTATTTATATGGTCCAATGAAGGCTCTAGGGAGGGATGCAAGGCTCAAGATGTGCGTCTATTCGGCTGGTCGAGTGGAAGGAACAAATGGGATGGGAGAGAGCCTTGCTTCCATGGGAATTTTAGGGCTATAAAGGAGAGTGGAAATCCTTTGTATGGTGTGAATGCAATCCCATTGGGGGAGGTAAGAGAGATTGGTGGAACTAAGGTGGGAGGGGGAGGATAGGGATTTATGTGAGAATGACAAGGGAAAAACCCTTGAGTTTGGTCTATGGCTTTTTCCAAAAAAGGATATGTTGGAAGAGAGTTTGAGCCAAAATAAGGCTCTTGAGGATGGCTCGCATCGAAGGAGTGTAAATTGTTAGAAGATATCCTAGCATTGGTGACCTTGGGAGAAGTGGAGCTCAAAGTCTCGAAAGTAGTTAAAATGGTTGAAGTTGGTTCTTTGGCTTTAGAGGAAATTTGTGACAAAATGGGAAATAGGGCTCTCATTTGTAAATTTATTGGAATTTGGCCTTCAAAGGATGAGATTTTGAATTGGATTGATAAGAATTGGGATTGCAGTGAGCATTTGGGTCTGAGATTCCTAACAAAGGGATTCTTTCAGGTTTGTTTTGGAAATTCTGAGGATAGAGACAAGGTATTTTTTGGTGGCCCATGGTTCTTTAAGAATGTTGGTCTCTATCTAAGACCTTAGTGTTGTCTTTTTTAGTATGGAAGAGGAACTATTCTGGAAGGTCCCTTTGTGGGTTAGGCTATACAAGCTTCCTCCGAGAGATATGGGGAAGAGATACCTTGAGGTTGATTGCTGAAGATTTGGGAGATCCAATTAGTTTGAGCAAGGAAAAAAATTGTGACCTTTTATTCTTACGCCATGATATGTATCAAAATTGATATTACCAAGCCTTTAGTTCAGGATATTAGAATCAATACACCAATGGGTGTTTGGTTTCAACCAATTTATTATGAATGTCTACCATTTAAGTGTTATAAATGTATGGAAATTGGTCATAAATTGAATAAATACCCCTTGAATGCAAGGAGAATGGAGCAAAGAACTCGGAGAAGGAATCTTCTAAAGATAACTAGAGATCTAGGGGGATGGAGTCCCTATATTCGATAATATGGATATAAATTGTAAGAAGGATTCCCTAAGGGTGGTGAGGACCTTGTGAAAGTGGGGAGGTCCTTGTGATGGTGGGGTGGAACCTCCCTTTAGGTCTTAGATGTGGAAGTTTCTCTTGAGAAAATATTAGTAAAGGATGATGATGAGCTTGTTTTCTACCAAGGCAAGGAGGTTCCATTTGATGGTAAATTAGAGCATGAGGATTTGGAAATATTAATGGAGACCTTTAATTTCTTGGGTATTTGGGTAGGGAAGTCTTTGCTAAAGCATGTTATTGAAAATATTGAAGGGAAAGATTTGGTTTTAGATCCTAATAAGGAGAATGGGTTCTCTTTGATAAAGTCCAAATTAGTTCTATAGGAGGATTTGAAATAGGTTTATATGAATAAGAAGAGTGAAACTAATCCAGCTTGGAAATAAAAATATTGGCCTCATCCTAGTCTTGGCCACACCAGATATATATGTTGTGTAAAAACTGCCAGAGGTGATCCAATGCTCTCAAAACTTAGTTAGAGGCCAAGATGAACATTGGTATTGGAAAACAATGTACCTTATAGATTTTTTTGTTTAGTTGAAGGGAATACCCTTCCACATGAGGGACATGAAGCTTCTCAATTGGAATTTTAGAGGATTAAAATCCTCTGAAAAAGTCATTTAGTGAAACAAAGTAGGGAGTTAAAATCCCCATATATCTTTATGATTCAAGAAATCAAGATGTTGGAAGATGATTTTGAAGGCGTCAGGAAATTTTTTTGGTTCAATAGTAAAGTGCTATCAGTTTAGGATGAGGGGAGCTCTGAGGGCTCTGCTATAGCTTGGAACCCCAATAGGATTCAAGGCTTTGCAATGGAAAAATGTAAGTGCTTCATTATCTTAGATTGTCTTGATTTGTGGACTAATGAGAGTTTTGTGATTGTTAATGTTTATGGGCCTATGTGGTCAAGAGAAAAGGGATTTTTGGTTAGTGTTAAGTGGTATTTTGAAAGAGGAAGACAAGAAAAAAGTTACTAGGGAGATTTTAATGTGATCCTTAATTTGAAGGGAAAAAAAAGGGAAGAAATTCCTACCTCTTAGCTCTTATGATTTCATAGATTTCTGCAGTGATCTAACATTGATTAATGTTTAGTCTAACTATGGATGCTTCACTTAGAATAATAAAAGAATAGGGTTTGAATAAATTTTGGAAAGGTTAGATAATTTCTTGCTGAGCTCTAATTTTGGTATGGATAATTTCCTTTTCTTCTTAGACATTTTAAAGATGGTGGGTCGATCATGCTCTAATAAACTTATCTTTAACTATGGATGATCACCCTATTGGGATCCCCTTCAAGATGGAATTCACGTGGTTTATTGATCCCTATTTTGAGGAAAATCTCAAGTCTTGGTGGGACATTAAAGTGGAATTTAGAAAGAGGTTCTTTTTGATGCGGAAAATGAAGCATGTGAAGGCCGAAGCTAGGAAGTGGAATAAATTACCTTTTGGTATGTTATTCTAAAAGAAGAATGAGTATACTTCTGACTTTTAGGAGGGGCTAATGAGAGATGGGGCTTTGGATCCTTTACTAGATAAGGAAAAGGAAGGATTGGCTTAGCTAGATCACATCCTTCACATGGAAAAAGTTTATTGGAAGCAAAATTCTAGAGTGAAATGGTTAAAAGAAGGTGACAGGAATATGAAATTCTTTCATCTCTCCACTATGATAAGAAGAAATGTGAACAAAATTGTGCAAGTGAATCTTATTTATGGGGAAGAAATTTCAGAAATGGATAGGATAAAGGAGGAAGGGGTGTCTTTATTTAAGTTGTTACTCTTAGAGGATGATGGATATTGGTGCTCCGAGGAAGAATCCTTGTTTGTTAATATCCAAAAGGATCTAGAGGAGGAGGCTAAAATATTAATGTATTATTTCTCGGGATGAATTTTATGGCTATCTTTAGCCTTGGAGCTAACAAAGCCCTAGGTCTAGATCATTTCTAGATAGGTTTCATTTAAAAGTTCTAGCATATTTTGGGTTTAGATGTTTGGATTGTGGTGGATGATTACAAGAAAAAGAGAGTGGTCTTGAAAGAATGGAATACTACCTTTTTATCCCTTATTCCAAAGAAACAAGATGCTATGTATTTCTATGCTTTTCATCCAATATCCTTATGCAATGGGATCTATAATATTGTGTCCAAGGTGATAGCTCTAAGATACAAATCCATTTTATGCTCGGTCATCTTAGATAGTCAGAATGGTTTCATTGAAGGTAAGTATATTCTTGATGGCATTTATGGTGGCTTATGAATCTATTCATTCTCTTTCCCATAAGAAGAACCCTGGAATGATAATTAAGTTGGACATGATGAAGGCTTATGACAGGGTGAATTGGAGGTTTTTGAAAGTTATTCTTTCAAAGTTTGGTTTTCCTCTAGATTGGATTCAATTTATAAGTAATGGATTTTCAACTCCTAATTTTTTATGTTGATCAATAATGTACCTCTTGGGAAATTTTCTGCTTCCATGGGTCTAATGTAAGGGAACCCTATTTCCCCTTTCATGTTTATCATTATGGAATAAATTCTCTCTAGAGTCATTTATAATTTTGTTGAGAAGAAAGATTTAAAAGGTCTGAAGATATCTTCTAAGATAGACCCGATATTGAATTCTCAGTTCATGGATGATATCATGATTTTTGGTGAACCTTTAGTGGTAGAGGCTAAGAAATTCTAGGATATTCTAGTCCAATATGAAAAGGATACATGTCAAAAGGTGAGTGCTCCTAAGTCTGTAATTTTTTTATTAATGTATATCCTAAGTTGCAAACGAAGGATTGCTAGTATTTTTGGTTTCTCTATTGGCTCTCTGCCTAGTTCATATCTGGGTATGCCCTTAATTGGTGGGGTAGGCTGGAAGGATTTTGGTGACTGTGGTGGATAAGATTCAATTGAAATTGGCCTTGTGGAAAGGTAAGTGGTTAAATCTTGCTTTGGTAGGGTTGAGTTAATCAAATCATCTCTCCAAGCTATACCCTCATATTTCATGTCTCTTTTTAAGATGCCTGAAAAAGTGGCCAAGTGTATTGTTGGCTTGCAAATATTTTTTTGTGGAGTGGCTTTGAAGAAAAAAAAATATTGGCATGGGATGAGGTTCTCCATCCTAAGAAGGAAGGGGAATTAGGCTTTAGAAATTGCTTGATGATGAATAAAGATTTGGGAGAAAGATTCTTTAGAGAGTGTATGAAAACAAAGAGAGTTTGTAGAGCGGATCATGGTTGTGAAAATCTAGAGGCCCAGGACCTAATAGGATTTTTTTTTTCAATAGGAGATTCCTTTTGGTTTGGGCATATGGAACTTTATTAAAACTTTCCCCTCTTTTTGTGTCACCGGATCTGAAATGATAACTTCATAATGGCAGAAGGGTCAATATGTGGGATGATAATTGACATCCTTTGGGTCCCCTAGTAGAGGTTAATTAAGTAAGTATGTTTAAATAAGAAGCTATTTTAACTTAAACAACCTATGATGCCCGGTTAAAAAAACCCACTTGAGACCCAAGAAACAACCTAGGGTTAGTTAGAAAATTATGGAATATATATATTTTTAAAGAAGTGTCCACAACCAAGTTACAAGACAACAGTTGACCCTATTAGGTTCTAGAACAAATATAAATTACTAGAACATATTTTTCCTTCATTAACAAATATCAAGTTCACATGGTTCAAATTTTAGGGTTAGAAGTTTCAGTTAGGTTTAGGGAGTAATTTACCCCCATGCCCACTCTCTAACAAGCTCAAAGTTTTAACTTGATTTTTCTCACATTTAATGTATTCCAACTTTTCCTAAATCATTCCCATTGGATAGGAAATTTTCTCACCTTTTCGGTGATATAAAGAAGTCCTCCTAACTCCTTCAGAAACTCAAGATATGGGCAAGCGGACTTTAGAGGTCAAATTTTCCCCAAGGGGACATGTGTCAAGCAGGGGTGAAGAGAAAATTTTAGGTTGGCGGGTCGCGGGGTGGCATTTGGATTTGTTCCTTATATGGGAGAAAATTACCATTTGCTCCTTGTTATCTCGTAAAATTGACAAGGGCAATTTTACCGATAACCATACCGAAATTTTGTTCCGATCCCTCGTTAGGGATCCCTTACATTCGAAACGTTGTAAAATCCCTTCCCGGGAAATCTGGTTTTTCGAACTTAGTCTTTTGAGCCTTTTTTGGCTGGGCACATGAAATTGCTATGTAACACCAAATTTTGGTGCGCCCCCTTTAAAACCCTTTGGCGCATGATTTTTAGTGTCAACACACCTTTTGGTGCGCCAAAGTATGTTGAGCCTTCCCTACGTGCGCCAAGGCGCATGCGCCTTTGTATTGGCACAACTTTTGTTGCGCCATGTTTTGGTGCGCCAAAGGGCGCACATAACTTCATGTCGACATAGCTTTTGGTGCGCCAAAGGTGCGCTTAATTTCCTGCTGGAAAATGTTTTCATGCGCCAAAGGGCGCACGCTTTTCCCTATCGACAGCAACTCTCATGCGCCCTTTAAAAGTGGGTGGTGCATTTATGACCAGCTCACCTATATATATGTGTTTGCGCGCCCAAAATGTCATTTTCACTATTCGCTAAGCACGTGATTTTTCTGAGCCTGTCAGCCCCTGCCTCGTCGTTTTCAACGCCTTGTGGACCCGTTGCACGATTTTTGCTATTTGTCCAGGTGAGAGGTTCTTTTCTCTTTCTCATGTTTTGCGTTTTCGGTTCTTGGTGTGTTCATGATCTGGTTTTAGCTTGCTGGTTGGTTTTTGATATACAAATGTTGAGCTAGCCCTCCCCTGTGTTGTCTTTCCTTATTTTTCTCCCCCTCTTTCCAGATCTGCTGGTAGAGGGTGTTATTTTGAAAACATGGTCTGAAACCCCTTTGATTGAACCATTGTATCTCCCAAAGCAATCTTGGAAATGAAAGAAAGGAAACGGGGTTGAACCATGTGAAAACTCTGTTTTTCCCTTGGGTGCACCAGTGTGTCTTGTTACACTATGAACAGTTGCACCCCCATGGCACATCTGTCCCCCCTGTTACATGAGCAAAACCCGCGCCAATGGCGCACCCATTTTTCCTGCTGCATCATGAACTTCTGCGCCCTCAAGGCGCGCCTCTTCCATATGCTACAAGCGCTGAGCTTGCGCCCCAAAGGCGCGCCAACCTTCCTTGCTGCATCACTTTTCCACGCGCCAATGGCGCACCCAGCATCCATGCAACACAAACTTTATCTGCGCTAAGTACAAATCTTTCAAGGCGCAGGCGCATCCCCGATTAGAAAAACATCATGTTGTGTAAACCTTTCGTGCGCCGCGCCATGCTCCCTTTGGCGCACGAAAATTTCTTGTTACACGAAACATCTATGCGCCAAAGGGCGCACCAAATCCCAATGCAACATGTAAATTCCATGCGCCCTTTATAAAATGCACTCTGCAGTACGCATGCACCATGCGCCTTTGGCGCCAGTTTATCCTTGCAACACCCTCTTCCGGTGCGCCTTACCTATTTAGCCCTGTAAGCTGCAATTTTCATGCGCCCTGCGCCCTGAGCCTAGAAATCTCTAACTCTTTCTTCTGCTAACATTCCAATGGAAGATCAAATGGCTAATTCAACCTTTTTGGATTGGGTCTCACTTCTTCTTCATGCAGATCAGCAACTGAGTTTGAAAGAACATATGTCTACATCCAACAGAGACCCACCAAACCGAAAGGAAAGGCTAAGCTTACGAAGGAAGAAATGAAATACAAATATCAAAGGGTCAGAATGCCCGAGTCACAGGCCGAATGCAGCATGGACGTCAAAGACTCAGAATTGGGGCATATCGACATGGAGGAATTCTGGGCCAGAACTCAGAAAGTTACAAGGAGTCCATGGATGAAAAAATTAATAGGCGCGCCGCACTTCGCCAGGAGGAATCCTCGCGCCGCGTCAACAATGAATTTATGATGGTGGTTGCCCGATCTTATAATAAGGACACAAGGTGTGTCGAAACAAAGAAGGGCGAGGTAGTCATTAACCTCACCGCTCGTCATTTTGAGATCATACTCGGCATCCTCACCACCGCACTTTGTGGCCATTAGCCAAGCAGAGTGCATCAAGGCCTGGGAAGACAACGAAGACCAATGTATGCAGCTAATGAACGAAGTATATCTGAAAAATAAGAAGGTGGTAACCCGGTGGCCCCAAATCATCCACCGCAGTGACTTCTCAGAAGAGCTCAGTGATACCATTACCTTCTTGAGCAGGGTCTTCTGGAATTTCTGACACCCATTACTTCCATAAATGGATGTTGCGCTACTTGGAAACAATGAACAAGAATTTTCCTGATCAGCTCTTTTGCTGGGGGGAAATTATAAGCAGCACCATCTCCGAGCAGCTACAACAATTCAGCACAACGAGAGTATTCCATATGAACTCCTACGTGGTCTACGCTGTAGCGTCAGAGAGGGATTATCCAGGCCTAACACGAAGTGGAGTTTGGCCTCAGGTCAAGATATACGAATACTACCCGAGTTGAGTTTGCCGAGAATAGCATCTCCCGATTCCACAAAAGTTAACGATGTGTTTTTCTATCACATCATCTCGCCTGCTTTGAGGCCGAATATAACCCATAAGTCGTTTGACCAAAAACATAGTGGCAGCCACGGAGAAATGGGGGCCCTGTTCACCCAATTTCCCACATTCACCTATCTAAGGGCTGCCAACTTTTTGGGAGAGCCAACCAGGCTACCAAGGTATGCTGGGCCTAAGCTGATTCTGCTGGAACTGTCAAGGCAGCTAATCACATACCACGAAAAATGCCTTAAAAGGAAGAAGGGTGGAACTCCTTTCCCCCTCACAGTGGGCCGATACACATGCTCTACCCACCACAAGGTGAAGGAAATGTTTGCAGAGCTGGAGTTACTTAATTTGAAACATGACTTCCCAGCCAGGCCTACCTTCGACCCAAGGGGCTGCCTGCCAAGAGCAAAGCTTGATCCAATCCATGTTCCTCAGATCGAGGATATTTATATTGACGTCCTCCATGAGGTAGAGCTCAGAAGAAAGGATCATTCTCACCTAGCATTGGCAGAAATCATCCAATATGGGGTAGCCATTGTCCCCAAAGGCTACCAAACAATAGAAGATGAAGTAGACAAGGTATATACTGATACAGATGGGGACGATTGGCCCTTTCCGGCCATTGATAGAACTAAAGCTCCTCGAAACTGAGGAGAGGGTCAAGGAGACTTTGCGGAGGACAGAACATTGGTGTTGGATGAATGGCCTAATCTACCTCGGGGTTGATTTCAAAACATCCCCATTGGACAACGTGCCTCCACGATCCAAGAAGCAGCTTAAAGGCAAAGGTGTAGAAGGTGAATCCAGCACCATTCAGGAAGAAGCCCCTGAGAGTCCTCCTTCCGTAGCACCAGAACACCTAATAACTCTAGATTCGCCAGAGAAAGAAGAAGCAGAGGATAGTCCCATAGGCCCATCCACTCAGGATGTCGACATTGCTACCACAATAGAGGTCCCTTCTATCCCTTCTTCTTCTCTTCCTTCCCCTCCTCAAGTGACTCAAGCGACCATCCCTTTGGTCGTGTCCTCTGTCCCTTCTTCTACTCTTTCCCCTACTTCTTCGTCTATCTTCTCCTCCCTCGCTGATCTGTCCTCCTCCATTTCTTCCCTCATCTCCGGACTCCCTTCCCTTCCTATGTCTTCCACAGCTGTAGTTTCCCTTCCTCCCATGGACACTTCTTCGGCTATTCTCTCAATGCCACCGCCGCGTGTCTCCACGTTTTTCCCCTCTTCTACTGTAGCTGCCTCCTCCTCTGTCTCTGGTCCTTCTTCCATAGGACCAGCCTGGATCTCTCAGCAGCTAAGCCAGCAAAAGAGGAAAGTTCCCATCGCTTCGATGGACTTTTCAGTGATCCCAGCCAAAGGGGCAAAGAAGCGAAGCTTTGTTACACACTTCTCTAAAAGTCTTTGCGGTGAGAGAATCATGGAAATTGTATACCCCGATCCCCTCAAAGAGAAAAAGGATCTGTCTCCGACAGATTTTACTATGACCCAAGTCACAATGGGGACATCTTCTGAAAGTCTCCAGGGGGAAGCTCTTTCCGTGGTTGACGCCCTCTGTCAAAAGCTTCAAGAGACAAAAGAAGAGAAAAGGCTACTAAAAGAGCAAAACAAATATCTGCTCCAAGCCTTACAGAAGATGGGTAGTGCACCTCCCACAACTACCGCCGAGACTTCTGAGCTTCTCAGCCAGGAGAAAATCAACGAATATGCCAAAATTGGCGAGCAGGGTATGGCCGTTTCCGCTTGGAGGAGCCAAATCCTCAAAGACAGCGAAAAAGTGATCGCCGAGTTCTCTGACTTGTACCTGAATATCAGTAAGGTGAATAAAGAACTCCAAGCATTAGCAGGGCCCATATCAGAAGAGCTGGAACATGCTAGACTGCAGCACGAGGCCTTCCAACAAATGTTTGACTGTTCAGTCGAAGATCTGGTCAAGTTCGGCGTCTTCGGCCATCCAAGGGCCCTCAACAAAATCATGTCCACTCTGGACTATCGGGTGGATCAGCTAGAATTTATTCTAGAAAAGATTGACAAAGTAAAGGAAGAGGCCCTAGATACAATGCATCAAATGGAGCGAATTGTTCTCAACATGTCTCCAGGGTTGCTCACTCCTTCCTTTACCTTAAGGTCAGCTGATGAAACCATCCGGATCTTCAAGGAGATCGCTTCTCAAGGAACGGGGCCAGAGGTCACATTTGACACTGAATCTATCAACAACCTGCTGGCCTGTAGGGACTTCGTCGGGTTCCTCATTGAGGCGAAAGGACTTTTCCAAACTCCCAGAGAAGCTCATAGATGAGTGGGAGACTTGTGAGGCAATAAGTGATAGGCACAAGGATCCTTCTCAGGATCAACTTGGGCCAATAATTAACAAGTTTTTGGAATACCGCGCTCAGTTCCATATCTCGTCACCTGAGCAGCATCAAAAGCAGGCTACCCCCTTTCGGCCGCAGGATGATGACGACGAGTAGCTGCTCCTCCTTCTTCTTCTTCTTCTTCTTCTTCTTCTTCTCTCTCTTCTCCGACTTTCTTGTTGGAATGTCTAAAGTATGTTGATGCAAATGATGACATCATCCATGTTGCGTCATGGGATGATGTCATCCATCAAGTTGTCAAAAGTCAACATGACTTTTAGATATTTTGTAAATATCTTTGTAAATAGTTGTTGGCTCCTTTTTGCCTTCTTTCCTTCTCCTCTTCTATATATATTGGAATACTTGTTGTATTCAAGGGGTGGACATTTTTTAGATGAAAATAGAAGTGAGGAGAGAAAGACTTTGAGCTTTCTTGTAACAGAAGAAAAACAACAATACAAATATTGAGGCTTTGTACTGAATACTTGTGTTATACATCAGAGCTTTCTTATGTTAGATCTGTATGTGTTTATTCTGTTAGATTCATATCTACCTTTTTGTCATTTGCTCATCAGTATTGCTTTGTTTATTTATGCAAGTAGGTTTGGCTCTGTTTACTACCAACCCAAAAACATAAATCTTCTGACCTTTCTGCTTTGGAATTCATTTCTTTTCTCCCTTCGGACCTGTTCCTTCTTCCTCCTCTCTTTCATTCCTTTCTCTTTGCAGCCGGAAACACCCCTACTGGGATGAGATCCCAAACCCCCGAAGGCAGAATCTGTGAGACTTGCATAGATTCCTGCTGGTAGAATAGCAATAAACCAGTTTCGCTTTGCTGACTCAAAGAGGGGCTATGCCCTGCACACTGTTGGCTCGTTTATCCATAGATCTCCCAGTGACAGATTTTCAGACCAACACTCCTACACCTCCGCGGGTCCTCTAGGGACACGTGGTGGCCTATAGTCATCTCTGAAAATGAAGAAAGGAAGGGTGGAGTGGCGGAAGTCTTGTGGCAATTTTGCCAAATGGGAGAAAATCCAATTTGGCGTCCACACGCATGCGGGTTTGTCAGACACGTGGCACTCCAAAATTTTCCATAGGGAGAAGGGAGAGGGAGATAGGAAGAGCGGTGGGGATATTTGGTGAATATCACCAAAGGGGAGAGATAAGGGGAGAGTTGGATGTGTGGGTCCGTGTGCCCATGGAAGGGATTTCTCTGAGGTAGGGTGAGTGCGGGGCCACGGGAGGAAAAACAAAATTTTCCAAACCAAAATTTTCAAAAGGAAAAGGGGTTGCAAGGGTTCCATGTGGCAGCCTTGATTTCCCCTCCCAAGGGGAACAATAAATTTTTTCCAATTTTTTTAAAAAGGTATAAGGGCACAAATGATGTGGCACCTCCGCTGCGCCTGTGAGGACATGTGATAGGATCATGGGCTGGTGGAATTTTGCTAGAAAGCTAAGTTTTGGGAAAATGAGGACTTTCTAGAAATCTCTCGATGCCCTATTTGCATAAAAACATAAATTTTACATTTTGATAAAGTTTAAGGGGTCAATTTTGCAAAAAGATCTGCAGGATTTTAAAAAGCCAACTGGTAATTTCCAACTTTCAAATTTGATTAAATTGGATCTCCTCCTTCACTCAACATGCCAAAAATACATGGAGGATTATCTAGGGAGGGTTTAAAGTGTTTAGGAAGGTAAATTTACTTTTTTGATTTCAATTTGTATTTTTCCAACAATTGACAAAAAATGACTGTGAGAAGGATTTGGCTCAAATTTGCAATGTTTAAAATTGTTTTCTTAAGTGTTCTTCTTTGTCAATTGAGTTCCTTGATGTCTTAGCATGCTAAATTATATCAATTCCAAGTTGATTATTAAGTGCAGGTCTGAATTGTACATTTTAATTAAATTTACTTTCCAGTTTTAAAGTTTATAACAGAGATCTATTTCTTTTAAATCTGTATATCAAATTTTATCCTTCAAATGTGACATTTCATTTCTAAACTAATCTAATACATTCATTTTTTTATAAACAAACCATTCTGAATCCAAAGAAAATACTAAATTTCATTTATACACATTCCCAAAATACAAAAAATACAACATTGTTTCACGTACATTTTCTCTTTCCAAATATAGATAACTATCTCTTTTGTCATACAATGAAACATTGAATTCAATCCAACAATGCATATGAAAAAAAGGTCTTTCAACTCTTTATTGACTTCAATTATAAATCTTTACATCTTTCCATGTTGAATGTAATAACAAAATTCTGTTTCTTTCTTTCTTTCAATAATAAACACAAGATATAAATGTCTTTCACAATTCAAATATATAACTTCATAATCAAATTACATACATCTTTTCTTCACAAAATACATATTACAATTTCATCCACAAAAGTGGGAAAGGATTACAAATGAATATGTTTTCACAAGGATTGTCAAACTACATTTTCCTTTGCTCCAGGACAACAACATGCACATTTTCTCTTTCTCCAAGTTGATCACAACAAAAGAGGGGGAAAGGCAATGCTCTCCACCCAACCAAGACATCCAATGAAAGGAGAATCCTTCCTTCATCATTGGCCCCGAGCCCCAACCAAAATACAATAAAAGGTGTGATTCAACCCATGGAAACAACTAGCTTCCACAACACACAACATTCTTTCAAACATGCACATTTCAATATAAAACATAGTTCAACACAAAACAACAATTTACAACTACAATTGAAAACATTCAAATCAAAACTCAGGCTTGATCATGCAAGCCAAAGGAGCAAGGTCTATGGGGAAGCTACTTATGCCTCCCAATTGGGAATTGGGCATCCACCAAAACAACCCACCAAAATAATTCATCCCACACACATCCTTATGCCCCCACAAATCCTCCTTATGCCCCCAAAATCCCTCCTTATGCCCCCACAAGATTTCCTTATGCCCCCACCCCCCAAAAGTAAGAAATGCAAGCTATTTCTTTTCCATGGTGGATCCCAAACCCAAACTCCCTCCAAAAAATTCTGATGCCAATGGCATTCCTTATGCCCCCCCACATGGATTCCCCATAGCCTTCTCCTACACCATCCCTAAGGCAGTCTACCCAACCAACCAACAAATAAAACAAAACATGCACCATTCACACACAACAAGAAAATAACAACATAAAAAGAGAGTTAAATTCCTACCTCTCCATGGTAGCTTTTGTTTCCAAACAACAAGCTTCAAATGCCAAAAACACAGTCCAAAACAACAATCTCCCAAGCATGCAAAGCTTTCTCCAAACTTCCTCCAAAAAAAGAGCTCCAACACAAGAAAATGTGCCCCAAAGAAGTTGCAAAATGATTCAACAACCCAAAACAAGAAAGAGAGTTTGAATTATATAGAAGAGGAAAGAGAGAGAGGATGATGTGGATCCATGTAGGATGCCACATCACACATCCTCAAATTCAAACACAAAAGACAAAATTCATTCTCCCAAGCACAATAAAGAGGTGGGTGAAAATATGACAAGTTACTTGCACACTCCAAAAAGCCCACACCTCAAGGGACAACAAAATTAAATAAAATGTAAGAGAGTGCAATCAAAAACAAAGCAACATGATTAATAAAATTCATTATAAAAGTCACAAATCACTTCTCCAACCATAAGTATGGTTGGTAAATTAAATTTAGAGGCATGGGACAAGTTTTACTTGTCCCACAAGCCTCCAAAAACAGCCCCCAAGGACAAATTCAATTTCATGGAGGTGGAGTATTTCATACTCCAAAATCTGACTTACACAAACTCTTACACAACTTACACATCCCTTACATATTTAATACAAACAACCAACAACTTCCATTATTACTTTCCCATATCCCAATTTAATTTATTTAAATTTTAATCATATGATTTCTCACATTAATCTATCACAATTTTAATTAATTAAAAGAAAGGAACACATTACTAATAAAATACATACAAAAATAATAATAAAAAATTAACACATTAATAAAATACACAAACCCATGGTCACATATAAAGGTGATCCCCCCATGGGAATCCAACAAACAAAACACACACACACACACAAAACAGTTGCCATGGTGACCTTGTCGAATTCACCTAGAATTCCATTGTGGTTGGTCTCCGATCCCCCGATGTTTTGTTGTGATATTTTTAACCTAAAAATACAAATACCTCCTTCGGCCTCATGGCCATATCAAACATCCAATGATATAAAAATGAAATCACAAAACCAACTATATAAATGAATCACAACAACATCAAAGTAACAACTACATCATTTGCATTTTTAATCAACAACTATATCATCATCATAAAATATCCATTTTCTAGATCTACTCATAATATCCAAAATCACATGTCCAAACAACATCCATAAAACATCCATGTCAAATAATATATCATCATCCACATATGAGTGTCTCTAATAATCATCATGCATCATAATCAAATCAAGATCAACAATAATCCATGATCAAATGTCTAACAACATACTAAATCAAAACATAATAATGTCCATAATGTAATCAAAATATATCAAAATAAGTATCAAAAGGTGTCAAAGGGAAGTGGGCACTACATCCCCCCCCTTAGACTCGACTTCCTCCTAGAAGTCACTGGAAACAAATGTGGAAACTAACTCGTAATGAAGTAGCATCCTCCCATGTAGTTGCAGTCTCATCATATCTATCCCACTTGCACCCGAACCTGATCAACCTCTCTACCTCGAAGGCCTAGGGTCCTATGATCTAAGATGTGAATGGGCTCCACCATCACCTACCCTTGATCCTACACCTACAATGATGTCCAATCTAACACATGAGAAGGATCTGCAATATATCTCCTGAGAACTGAAACATGAAAAACATCATGTATGTGAGACAAGCTGGGTGGCAATGCTAGATGGTAGGCCAAAGGGCCGATACACTCCAAGATCTCAAAAGGACCAATGAATCTAGGAGCTAACTTAGAACCTTTTCCATAATGGATAGGGCTCTTGTGTGGCCTAACACGAAGGAACACCTTCATGCCCACATCAAAACTACGGTCGATCCTATGTTGATCCACATACTTCTTCTACCTATCTTGTGCCTCCTGTAATCTCTACCTGATCAACACCACCTACTTGCTCCATGTCCTATAAAGAGCTGGTCCAAGAGATACTCTATCCTCTAACCTATCCCAGCTAAGAGGTGTCCTGCACTCTCTACCATACAAATCTTGAAAAGGAGCCATGCCTATGGAACTCTGAAAACTATTATTGTAGGAAAACTCCACTAAGTATAGGTACTCCTCCCATTTAGTTACTTGATCCATCACATACATCCTAGCATGTCCTCTAAAATCTGATTCACCCACTCAGTCTATCCATCTGTCTCAGGGTGATATGTTGTGCTGAAGTTGATTCTCATCCCAAGGACATACTACATGGTAGTCCAAAAATGTGAAGTGTATAAAGGATCACGGTCACAAATGATCTTCCATGGAATCCCATGCAACTTGAAAATCTCATCCAAATATACTCATGCCACTGCTCTAGCTATATAAGTGGTCTTCACCAGAGAAAAAGTGAGCCACTTTTGTCAATTTATCAACCATGACCATGATGGCATCATGGTGATATCTCGACATCGGTAGCCCAACAATGAAATCCATGGAAATGGTGTCCCACTTCCATTCCAGTATAGCATGAGGATAAAGAAGGCCTACTGATGTTGATGCTTGGCCTTAACTCTCTAGGCACTCTAAACATCATGACACAAAACTGGGCCACATCTCTATGAAGTCCTCTCCAATGATACAACTGTCAAGGTGGCGTGCATCTTCTTCACCCCGGGATGGGCTGAATAGGGTGCACGATGTGCCTCTACCAAGATGTCCTACCTCAAGCCTCCATCTCTGGGAACATATATCCGCCTCTATGCCTAGAAGACCATCTACCTCTAAGGAAAAACCATCAAACTTCCCCTCAAGGGTCTCTGTGACTCGATCTCTACTCAACTACAATGTAGAAGTTGTCAAGAGGAAGCTGTTGAAGAATCTCTACTCTCACAAAATCTATGCTCACTGAGGTGGCCATAGCCACATGTCTCCATCTACTAGAGCATCTACTACCACATTCTCTTCCCCTTCACATGCTCTATCTCCATGTCATACTCACAAAGCAACTCCATCCAACGCCACTGACGAGCATTGAGATTGGGCTGCACGTGAAGAGGTGGTGAAAGACTCAAATGATCTATCCTGAGTGTGAATCTCCTACCAAGAAGAAAATGTCTCCATCTAACCAAAGCATGCACAACTAACTGCAAGCTCAAGATCATGGGTCGGATAATTAAGCTCATGATCTTTGAGTTTGTGAGACTCAAAAGCCACTACTCTTCCCTCCTACATCAACACACCTCCAAGCCTACTAAAGAAGCATCTGTAAACAAAAGAACTCACCCTGTGGATCCAACACTTGCAAGAATAGGTGTTGTGGTGAGGCATTCCTTTAGTGTCCTAAGGCCTACTCACATCTATCTGACCAAACAAACTTCTTCCCTTTCCTCTGAAGGGAAGTGATAGGGTGTGCAAATCCGAGAGAAGTCCTAAAAAAATCTCTGGTAGTAACCTACTAATCCCATGAAGCTACACACCTCGGTCACTATAGTGGGTGTTGGCCAATCCATAATGGCTCTAATCTTGGAAGGATCGATGATGATACCTTCCCCAAAATGATATGACCCAAATACTAGCACCTCTCTAAAAAAGCACACTTCTCCAAGTTCCCATAAAGTTGCTTGCTCATGAAGACACTAAAGAACCTAGCGAAGGTGCCCTCATGCTCCTCACACATATGTGAGTATATCAAAATGTCATCTAGGAAGATGAGCATGAAGTGATCTAAGAAGGTCTTGAATACCCCATTCATCAAACTCATGAACACTGCGGGGCATTAGTCAAACCAAAAGGCACCACTATGAACTCATAGTGCCCATATCTCATGTGGAAAAAGGTGGTCTTATGAATGTCCACCTCTAAAATCCTCAGCTGATGGTACCTAACTTAAGATCAATCTTAGAGAAAACTATGGCTCCCTTCATCTGATCAAACAAGTCATCAATACGAGGAAGAGGATAATGATTCTTGATCGTTACCTTGTTCAACTGGTGGTAATCAATACACAACCACAAGGATCCATCCTTCTTCTTCACAAAGATCACTAGTGCACCCCAAGGGGATACACTAGGATGGATAAGGCCTTTCTCCAAAAGGCCCTCAAGTTACAACTTGAGCTCACAGAGCTCTGGGGTGGTCATCCGATAAGGTTCTCGTGAGATAGGCTCTACTCCAGAACTAGATCTATATGAAAATCAATCTCACGTGGGGGTGGTAACCCCGGTAGCTCCCCTAGAAAGACATCTGAAAAATCTCTCAAAATGGGATGATCATCTAGCGATGGTCCACTAGACCCATCCTCTAATCTATCACTAATCTAAATAACATACATCTGAAAACCCCATCACACACACCACTTAAGCTGCATAGTGGAGATGGTGTGAATAGAAATGGGTCTCCTGACCCCCAAAATCACCGACTCAACTCCCAAATCATCTACACAAGATATAGTCTTGTGATAACAATCCATCCTAGCCTTGTGTGTAGATAACCAATCCATACCCAAAATGACTCCATACGAGCCCAAAGGAAGGATACGAAGATCTGAGGTAGTGGTGAAAGGTCCCAAATCCACTACACACTCCTTAACTAAGGAGTCTATAGAGATCTTGGCTCCAGAAGCCATCTCAACATCCCAACTAAGACCCTACCTAACTACCACTAGCCTACATCACTCTACTAAAGATGGTGCAATGAAAGAATCAGAAGAACTAGAATCAAACAATACAGAGGTAGGAATACCACCAATGCTACCTGTGGTCTCAATGACTATGCTCTGATGCTCTACCTGTGGTTCTCAACCACTACATAAATCCTGTGGCTATGTCCCATGTCACCAACAATTGGCTCTAAATCTGTGTCTTACCCTTGTTGTTAGGGTTATGTGGGAAATCTCTCCAAAAGTGTCCAAGTAACTCCACAACCAAAACATCCTCCCGATCCTCCCCAATGAGTAGCACCTCCAGTAGGTGCCCTAGAAGTCTGTGGTGTGGATCTTGATGATCCAGCTATGGTCTATGAGGTCTCTGCTGGCAAGCTCCCACTGAATGAGCTCTAGGTCCACCCTGTGTCCTTGATGGGACCCCTAGGAGGAGGCCCCATACTCCTCCTCTCTGCATCACTCTCTGTGGAGGTCTATGAGGTGGGTGGACTACTGCTACTACTTTGCTATGTGGGCCTAAAGGATGACTGTGTTGTACCTGGCCACCACCATGAGGAAGGGGTACTAACCCCTCGATCTACCATCCTACATCTGCTGTATGCGGCTCTGACTCGGTCTCTAGCCTGTTGGGTCTTTCCCCAGAGTCTCCTCTATAATATAGGCCTTCTCAATGGCCTCAGCTAATGTCTGTGGGTAGTGGATCCACACAACACCTCCAATATCTAAATTCAGGCCCCTAGATGAACCTATGAATCCACACCTACTCATCCTACATATACTCTACATACTGGAGTAGATCCAGAAATCTACTCTCATACTCTACTACAAAAGAGATGCCTGTCGAGGTCATGGAACTCATCGATCCTCTATCTGTATGAACCTCCATGACAAATACCTACTCCTGAATCTCTCCTCAAATAGCTCCCAGGTCACTTCTCTCTAATCTACATGGAGCTTCTCTCCTCTATCCTCCACCATACTCCTGCTCCATCCCTCAATAGATGGATCACAACATGAGCTTTCATGTTGCTAGAATCAAGGAAAAGCTTGAAGCAACCACTCAAGCTCACTAGCCAGGCCTCTACCTAAAATCCACCCATGTCACTTGAGTAATGTGATGGCCAAAGCTTTAGGATCTCCCGATGTGATCTCAGTCATGTGGTGGTTGGGCCTCTCTAGTCTCTCTCACACTCTCATCCCTAAGCCTAGGGCTCTGAGACCTCTCTATGCTCTAGAACTCTATCACCCTATCTCCTAGGTGGTGACTCTACTCTAGCTAACTCTCACATGGGAGTTTCTCTCTCTATGCTCCTCATTGGGTCGAGGAGATACCTAACCCTCAATAGAAGGGGCTCTGTCATGACTAGCTGCATGTCCTCCTCCTAATCCTCCGCATAGAGTGGCATTAACATCTTGAAGGGTCTGCAAGATCTGGGGTAGGATAGCTGCTACACCTGATCTAGTGGTGGTGGTGGTGGTGGTGAGTCTGAGTCTCTATGTGAAGGTTCCTCTCACTCCATCTGAGCCTCCTGCATAGACCAAAGTGAGAGTTAGTTTATTTTTCTAAGTTTTACACAACTTCCATGTTTACTAAAATATACAAATTCTAGCTAAGTTGTTTTCTAGGTTTAAAAGTGTGCTAGGTTTAAGTTTCATGTCCCAAGTTTTCTAGTGTGCCCAATGGTCCAAGATTTTGAACCACTACTCTGATACCAAGTGTGATGCCCATTAAAAACAACCCACTTGAGACCCAAGAAACAACCTAGGGTTAGTTAGAAAATTATGGAATAATTTTTTTTTTGATTAGAAGTGTCCACAACCAAGTTGCAAGACAACAGTTGACCTATTAGGTTCCAAAACAAATCTAAAATTACTAGAACATATTTTTCCTTCATTAACAATTATCAAGTTCACATGGTTCAAATTTTAGGGTTAGAAGTTTCAGTTAGGTTCAGGGAGTAATTTACCCCCATACCCACTCTCTAATAGGCTCAGAGTTTTCAACTTGATTTTTCTCATACTTAATGCATTCAAAATTTCCCTAAATCATTCCCATTGATAGGAAATTTTCTCACCTTTCCGGTGATATAAAGAAGTCCTCCTAACTCCTTCAGAAACTCAAGATATGGACAAGTGGACTTTAGGGGTCAAATTTTCCCCAAGGGGACACGTGTCAGCGGGGGAAGAAGAAAATTTTGGGTGGGTGGGTCATCACGGGTGGCATTTGGAATTTTTCCTTGTGGGAGAAAATTCCCATTTGTGCTCATGCCTCCATGGGTCCTCCAAGGACACGTGTGTGGCCTCGAGTCATCATCAGGGAAAGAAGAAAGGAAGGGGAAGGAGGGGCGGGAGTTTGTGGCAATTTTGCAAAGGGGAGAAAAAGCCAATTTGGCATCCCCACACCCATGGGTCCCACTCAGGGGACATGTGGCACTCCACAATTTTCAACATGGGGAGAAGGGAGAGGGAGAGGGTGGAGTGGTGGGAGATTTGGTGAATTTCACCAAAGGGAGGAGATAAAAAGAGTTGGGCGCGCGGGTCCACGCGTCCCGGGAAGGAGATTTTCCCAAGGCAGGGGGGGGGGTGTGGGGCCACAGGGAGAAATTTTAAAAAATTTTCAAAAAAAAAAAAAAAAAAAAAAAAAAGTCAATGAAGTTCTCCCTCCCACTATCACCCCCAAGCTGCCACGTGGCACCCTGCTCTGATAGTTGCCGCGGGCGGGGGGAAATGAAAAAAATTTTCCAAAATTTTTAAAAAGGTCTAAGGGAAAAAATGATGTCGCACCTCCACCACTGCCCCCATGAGGACACATGGTAGCCTCTGATTGGCTATAGGCTGGTGGAGGAAAATTCAAAAATTCCCAAACCAAAATTTTTCAAAAAAATTTTCTAAGGATTTTAACGGGAATTTTTTGGGCCACGGGCCCACTAGGGAAAATTTTCCCAAATTTTCCCGCCAAGGCAAAAAAAACTTCAAAGTGCCATAACTTTTTCTAGAAAGCTCAGTTTTGAAAACAAGGACTTTCTGGAAATCTCTCGATGCCCTCTTTGCACAAAAACATAAATTTTACATTTTGATAAAGTTTAAGGGGTCAATTTTTTAAAAAGGATCTGCAGGCTTTTAAAAAGCCAACTAGTAATTTCCAACTTTCAAATTTGATTAAATTGGATCTCCTCCTTCACTCAACATGCCAAAAAGACATGGAGGATTTCTCTAGGGAGGGTTTAAAGTGTTTTAGGAAGGTAAATTTACTTGTTTGATTTCAATTTGTATTTTTCCAACAATTGACAAAAAAAAAATGTGAGGAAGGATTTGGCTTGATTTTGCAATGTTTAAAATTGTTTTCTTAAGTGTTCTTTGTCAATTGAGTTCCTTGATGTCTTAACATGCTAAATTATATCAATTCCAAGTTGATTATTAAGTGCAGGTCCAAACTGTGCATTTTATTAAATTTACTTTCCAGTTTTAAAATTTTAACAAGAGATCATTTAATTTAAAATCTATCAAATTTTATCATTCAAATGTGGCATTTCATTTCTAAACTAATCTAATACATTCAGTTGTTTATAAACAAACCATTCTGAATCCAAAGCAAATACTAAATTTCATTTATACACATTCCCAAAATACAAAAATACAACATTGTTTCCATGTACATTTTCTCTTTCCAAACAGAGATCTAACTATCTCTTTTGTCATACAATGAAACATTGAATTCAATCCAACAATGCATATGAAAAAAGGTCTTTCAACTCTTTATTGACTTCAATTATAAATCTTTACATCTTTCCATGTTGAATGCAATAACAAATTCTATTTTTTTCTTTCCAATAAACAAACAAAATATAAATGTCTTTCACAATTCAAATATATAACTTCATAATCAAATTACATACATCATTTCTTCACAAAATACATATTACAATTTCATCCACAACAAGTGGGAAAGGATTACAAATGAATATGTTTTCACAAGGGACTATCAAACTACATTTTTCCTTTGCTCCAGGACAACAACATGCACATTTTCTCTTTCTCCAAGTTGATCACAACAAAAGAGGGGGAAAGGCAACGCTCTCCACCCAACCAAGACATCCAATGAAAGGAGAAGCCTTCCTTCATCATTGGCCCCAAGCCCCAACCAAAATACAATAAGAGGTGTGATTCAACCCATGGAAACAACTGGCTTCCACAACACACAACATTCTTTCAAACATGCACATTTCAATATAAAACATAGTTCAACACAAAACAACAGTTTACAACTACAATTGAAAACATTCAAATCAAAACTCAAGCTTGATCATGCAAGCCAAAGGAGCAAGGTCTATGGGGGAAGCTACTTATGCCTCCCAATTGGGAATTGGGCATCCACCAGAACAACCCACCAAAAATAATTCATCCCACACATATCCTTATGCCCCCCACAAATCCCTCCTCCTTATGCCCCCACACAATTTCCTTATATGCCCCCCCAAAGTAAGAAATGCAAGCTATTTCTTTTCCATGGTGGATCCCAAACCCAAACTCCCTCCACAAAATTTTGATGCCAATGGCATTCCTTATGCCCCCACATGGATTCCCCATAGCCTTCTCCTACACCATCCCTATGGCAGTCTACCCAACCAGCCAATAAATAAAACAAAACATGCACCATTCACACAACACAACAAGAAAATAACAACATAAAAGAGAGTTAAATTCCTACCTCTCCATGGTAACTTTTGTTTCCAAACAACAAGCTTCAAATGCCAAAAACATAGTTCCAAAACAACAATCTCCCAAGCATGCAAATATTTCTCCAAACTTCCTCCAAAAAAAGAGCTCCAACACAAGAAAATGTGCCCCCAAAGAAGTTGCAAAATGATTCAACAACCCAAAACAAGAAGAGAGTTTGAATTATATAGAAGAGGGAAGAAGAGAGGATGATGTGGATCCATGTAGGATGCCACATCACACATCCTCAAATTCAAACACAAAAGAAAAATTCCATTCTCCCAAGCACAATAAAGAGGTGGGTGAAAATATGACAAGTTACTTGCACACTCCAAAAAGCCCACACCTCAAGGGACAAAAAATTAAATAAAATGTAAGAGAGTGCAATCAAAACAAAGCAACATGATTAATAAAATTCATTATAAAAGTCACAAATCACTTCTCCAACCATAAGTATGGTTGGTAAATTAAATTTAGAGGCATGGGACAAGTTTTACTTGTCCCACAAGCCTCCAAAAACAGCCCCCAAGGACAAATTCGAATTTGTCATGGAGGTGGAGTATTTCATACTCCAAAATCTGACTTACACAAACTCTTACACAACTTACACATCCCTTACATATTTAATACAAACAACCAACAACTCTTATAATTACTTTCCCATATCCCAATTTAATTTATTTAAATTTTAATCATATGATTCTCACATTAATTCTATCACAATTTTAATTAATTAAAAGAAAGGAACACATCACTAATAAAATACATACAACAATAAATAAAAAAAACCACATTAATAAAATACACAAACCCATGGTCACATATAAAGGTGATCCCCCCATGGGAATCCCTAACAAAACAACACACACACACAAAAAAGTTGCCATGGTGACCTTGTCGAATTCACCTAGAATTCCATTGTGGTTGGTCTCCAATCCCCCGATGTTTTGTTGTGATATTTTTAACTTACAAAATACAAATACCTCCTTTGGCCTCATGGCCATATCAGAACATCCAACATGATATAAATGAAATCACAAAACCAACTATATAAATGAATCACAACAACATCGAAGTAACAACTACATCATTTGCATTTTTAATCAACAACTATATCATCATCATAAAATATCCATCATTTCTAAATCTAGATATCTCATAATATCCAAATGTCATAATCAATGTCAAGAACAACATCCATAAAACATCCATGTCAAATAAATATATCATCATCACATATGAGTGTCTCTAATAATCATCATGCATCATAATCAAAATCAAGATAGGAAAATTCTTGGCTTATAATAATTTGATGAAAAAGGGCTTCCATTTGGTTCGGATGGATTTTTCTTTGTTTGTGAATAATGGGAGGAGTCAAGGAATCATATATTCATTCATTGCTCCTTTGCATACCAAATATTGTCCTTCATGTGGCATTAGTAGAATATTTCTTGGGTTCTTCCTTTCTCGGTTTTGATCTCATTTCTTAATGGCAGAGGAAAGTTTCGCACAAGCATCTTCTTCTCCTTTGGAATATTTCTCTGCGGTAGTCATATGGAGTTTGTGGCTAGAAAGGAACATGAGAATTTTTCAAGGTATCAAGATTTATGTGCGTTAGGTTTGGAATAGGATTGAGGGTCTTCTTTCTAAATCAGTTGGTTCTTGGTGCAAGGATTTAGATTGTAGGAATAGTGAAGATAGATTCCTTTGTGGAAAATGGCCTTCTATCCTGAAATTTTCTACTTTCCTTCTAATAAGGGGAGTGAGGAAAAGAATTTGGTTGAGTGGAGGCCCTGGATGAGGAATGGATTAAGTTAAATTTTGATGGCACTTCTAGAGGCAACCCAGAAATGTGGGTTGCGGTTACATTTTCAGGGACTCCTTTAGCCAACCAATTCTAGATATGGCGGTCAATTGCGGAATTTCTTCAATTTTTTTTTCTTAAGGGATGGCCCTTATCTTTGGTTTGTTAGAAGATAAGAAGAGGAATTGGATATTCCTTTGATAGAGGGTGATTCTAAAACTATCATCAGTTTGGCTCAGGGGAATTCCCCTAAGGCTTGGTCTTTGAAACCAATTTTTGGGAAAATCAAATCAATTCTTCCTTCCTTTGCTGAGGTCAAATTATCTCACATAAAAAGGGAAGGAAATCAAGTGGCAGATAGATTAGCCAATCAAGGTGCTGAATTATGGGACAATCATCATATAAAGTCCCAAATCTGGGAGTCATTCTTTCCCAATGATATTCTAGCCCTTGTGGCTAGGGACACATAGTTGGTATCGATGGAGAAATGATTGTGAAGATTGAAGACTATTTATTATATTCATTTTGGTTTGATGACGTTTAAAGTGGTGGATTTTGGTAGAGATTTTAGGTATTGGATTGTGTGGAGTTTTTCGAGGAATGGAGTGAAGGTGAGTGTATTTATGGAAGGTCCGGGGTGGTTCTATTTGTCTCTCTAGGATTTACTTCCTCTCTTATTAGTGATATTGGTGCTCTTATGGGTTTGGCCCCTGGTTTTGACTTGGTTCGCATGGGGAAAAAAATAGATGGTTTGAGTATAGGTCCTAGCCACAAGAGACGTTGAGCTCTTACAAGGGAGGATTTATGAGAATATTTCATAGATTGGATGGTTGGGAGGATTTAAAATGTTGTGATGAGAAACTCACTAGAGTGGAGTGCAGTCAGTGGCAGAGAATTTTGAGTAGGTGGAGGAGAATAATATCTCTAAAAATATGTAGAAACTAATGCTAGATCCCAATTAGTCTTTTGGACATCGAAAGTTCTTTGAGGTCACCCAAGGTTTGAGTGTAACTAATATACTCTCAAATTATTTGGGTCGTTCATCCTCCACAGAGAACATGAGGGGTTAGAAGAATGGTTGGTGAGCATGCAATATCACATTCATGTATTGGCTCATGGAGTTTAGGCTATTTCTAGGGGATTGTAGATGATTACGGAGAATCGGGGTGTGTGGCTTCTAGATAGTGCCAAGGTGAAGATGCATGTTATCTTTCTTCCTCTCCATGTAGGGGAAACTTCGACGTTGAAATTTTAGCCAAAAATACTTCCAATGAGAAGATGGAGTAGTGTGTTCAAAACTAGTCGGGATTGGACATTTTTTTAATGATTGGGTCTCAATTAGGTATGGGTCTCTGGTTGTGCTTGTGTGCTTGGTTGTTTGGTAAATGGTATAGTTTTTGGGAATTTTATTTGGAGCCCTCTTAGTATTCTATGTATTTTTTGAATTTTTGATATGTATGGTGCATGATAAAGTGATGAAAATTTTCCTGGGATTCCATTGATCATTATGTATATATCATGGATTGGTGCGTAAATGTATTTTTTGTAGGATAGGGCCTTCTCTCTAGGGATCAATAACAAAAAATAATAATCATATTTTAGTAAGAAGTATATCATCACCAAGGTAAAACCAAGCTTGATGTTGTATTATATATATATATATATATATATATATATATATATATATATATATATGAAATATTATGTTATAACACATGAGATATCGGGGTGTACATACAAGATTGTGATGTTTTTGTAAATAATATATTTGTTCATGGATTATATAGTCCAAACCTTAGGTTTGGATATAAAAGGAAAATCCAAGCCTATGGATTGGGAATTTTAAACCCATGGAAGATGAAACGTGCTAGTGTTATTATTTGCAATGTTATATATATATATATATATATATATATATATATATATATAAATATATATATATATATATATATCTGAGGGATATATTTACTAAAATATATGTTTAAGTACGATTTAGGATATAGTGTTTGATAATCTAATTTGGTCAAGACATAGGTATTGTTGAGGATTTTAGCATTCAACCTAGATATTTTAGGGTTTAAATTATACAATTGATGTTTATTTTGGGAAATAATATATTCATTGTTTAGGTTTTGGGGCCTTTTGGATTTTTTAATGACATTTTTAGGAGTGTTAGATGTGTCAAAATTATAATTTACAAACCTCATAACTCCCAAAGGTAGAAAAAATTGATCGAATATATGGACTCATGAATTTTCCCATAAGCATCGAGTTGAATCCATAATTTTTCTTAGAATATGGTAGAATCATACTATGGATGAGTACCTACATTAAAATATTAGGGTATGCATATGTAAGAGGACCACTTGAGTGATCCTCACAATAAAAATGCAAGAGAGTGACCTTGGTTCCCATATTGACATGTATATAATCCTTTGATCATTATAATATAGATTAAAAATAGTAAGGTCTTGACAAGAAGATGATCTATCTAAGGACCCATAATATATTCATTTTTTCAATAGAATAATAAGATGTAACTTGAAGAGTTAGAAGCTAAAAGAGTGCATCACATCGACATATTTATAACACTAAAAAAGTTAGGGTAAGCATAGGTTAAAATGTACAAAATCTTCCACACATTCATTACTTTCTATGGAGAAAGAAACTCAAAACTTTCATAAAGATTTATGATAAGTAAATTAGTTAGATTCTACCCCTAATGTAGGAATAGGAAGGTTGATTCAAGTTCTAATTACCTCATAAGCAATCAAATATACACCAACATTAATATAAATTCTTTTGAAATCCTTTTTGTTGTTTCCAGAAACCATTGAAATAATTTCATATATGGAAAAGATACCAATGAAATTTTTTTGTGCATTGAAAAAAGGAATTTGGTGAAAGTGGTAAGAGGGGTGTTGTTATGCAAAATGTATGGCATGAAAAATTTAAACTTTGAGCATGATAACTAAGCCCACAATTGAATCTTTCTCTTCCCAGTCACCGATACGTCCTTTATCCGGATAAGTGCCTCCCCAATTTCAACCTGGATTAGAATAAATTATTAACAAGGTTTTTAGGTTTGTTTTAATGTGTAGGGATGATTTAATACAATGATCTATGAGTTCAGTGTGACTTGATGGAAGATAACTTCCTCTCGGAGGTTGAAAAGGCCATTACAAACTAATTAAACACCCTCTAGGAGTGTTAAAGAAATATATGAAGCATCTAGAGGTGATGTCAAGGAATCTTAGAAGTGTTAGAGGAAATTTATGAATATTTAGCAAATATTTTCTCATTCAAGGATAATCTACTTAACAATGGGTTTTCTAGGTGCATGGAACAAACACTCTAAAGATGAAATCTGATTTCTCCTGATGATTTCAAGAACTTTGCAAGGAAACATGAGTAAACAATAGGCACTTTGAAATATATTTGAATCTTATAAATTTTGGTAACATCCATTTTTATCTAATACAAGGTTTCATGATTAATTTCAAAACATTGTAGATTCCCTTTCAATTCTAGTAAAAATGGCCCTAAATTTGCAAGCTTTAAAGAGAGGGTCACCACATAGTTATAGCTGAATATTTGTAAATGTTTTTAAGCACCTATAGGAATGAGTACGATCATAAATAGAATATTTTTTTACCATGGGTGAGGATATCATGAGCATGGGGCCAAATTTTGTGAGTTGAAAACACCTTCCTACCACACCAAGTCATGTTTTTGAGTGACAAAACTTCTAACATGAAAAAGTGGTAAAAATGAGTTACCATGAGTTAAAATCCTATTTCTAAAACCTCAAGTGATGAATTAAGTGTTTAGAAACACTATTATGAGATTTACATTATGATGGGAATAGTATGATCTCTTCTAATTATAAGTCAAGAGTGAGGGCAACTCTCTAAATTTTCTAGGCCCTTACAATTAACCCTAGTAATCACAAATCAAATCCATGATGCTCAAACTATTTTCTTATCATCTATCACTTACTGAAATAGGTATTCACCATGTAGATGGAAGGATTTATCACTAAATAAGATTCCTATCATGTGGTAACCTATTGGACTAAAATAAGGTGGTTGAAATGTCCTTCCTCCTTTGAGGTGTGATCACACTACAAGGTGTATACACTAATTTTCAGTACACTTATCCCCCATCTTGTGTTCGCTCCCCTTTATTGTCATCTCGTACATTCATCCCTCACTTCCTATTCAAAACCTAAATTTCCCTCCTAAAATGGTTATTTCCCTCTAAAACCCCATCACCCCTCTTAATTCCCATTATCATACCTTAACCCTATTATTTATCCCCCTAATCCATCCCTAATCTCATCTAGTTATCCATCTTTTACTTTAATTTCCTTATACTCACCTTAATATTATTATATTTATTTTTAAACTACCCTTATTCATCACCTATTCACCCCCTTTATTTATCCCCATGAAGCCATGAAATCCTAAAATAGCTCGCCACCTCTATTCTCTTTGTTTTAACACCTCTTTTTCGAAATCAAATTTGAACCCCACCTACCAAATGTGCGGTTTGCTCGGGTCATTAGGGACTCATGTGGGTCATCTTCAACCTTATTTATACACCTCCACCCCTCCTCTCAAGGTGTGGGAAAATTTTAGATTTCAAGATATCTTGTGAACTTGATCTCCTTGCTCTTCTCCTTTTGATCAACAACCACCAACTTGGAGCTTCCTTAACACTCTTTCCATGTTATCAATGGAGCTTTGAAGTTTTCAATATTATTTATAGATATCTCTTTGCTTCACCATCTCTATTTTGTAGGTTTAAACATTTTCCTGGAGCTCTTCTCATTCATCAACCTCTTCATGATCCTCTGCATGTCCCTTTTTCCATCCATCTAGCTTGCCAAATCCTAAATCCTACACCGGTTGTTCTAGAAATATCCTAGTCAACGTAGACTATACTGGTAAGTGCAACAAGTTGGGGGATAAAAAGGGGTCATAAGTGGACATCATATTTCAAATAACAACATAATATCAACTTGTAGGGATTATTAGCAATGCATACACTCAAAATTAGAAAAATTATATTAATATGAATCGTAGCATCCAGAATCTAGTTTATAAAATACTAGTTTTTTAAAAAAATGGACAAGATTAGCTATATTAAACACTCAAAATTCAATGACTTGGTATTTTTTTAAAAAATGCCTATAAGATTATAGTTTGTTTGCCCACGATTTGGATGACCAAAAATTGATATATATTTTTCTCCTTTGGTGAGAAGTTAGATGCCACTATCTAATAAGATTATAGTTTGTTTTCCCACGATTTGGATGACCAAAAATTGATATATATTTTTCCTTTGGTGAGAAGTTAGATGCCACTATCTATCTTGGGATGGATTTTATTTTGTATTTTTTTGAGCAATATTTTATTTTTTATGATTTTTTCCATGAAAGTGGTATGAAAACATAAAGAAAACAGAGCACTTTCTGTTTGCCCGCCATAACTTCATCAAAAATATTGAAATCAAATAATTTTTTTTTGAACATGTATATAATTTCACCACGGTTGGGATGGTATAATTTTTATCACATTTTGATAAGTGAAACAAAATTTGCAGTCTTAAACGTAGACATAAACATTCACGGGAAAAAGTGTCTTAAAGACCTACTATTAGTAAAAAATTATAAAATGATATTTATCCTATTCTATTCACTTTAAAATCAGTATTTCTACAAAGCTAACAGTCTCCCCTACACAATGGTACCATTTTTATGACATATTTTTTACTTTTCGGCATGGTTCAAGTCCGTGGAAGACTAAATTTGATGTTTTGTTATTTTTGATGTAAAATTCAGAATTTGATGTCCACTTAATTGTCCCCCAACTTGGTGCACTTACACACCTATATTAGATATATTTTCTATCTGCAACATTATCTGATTTTGTTTCACACCTCCCCTATCACCCAAGACACATTTTTTCTACCACCTATTTTCTTGACAACCCCGATCTTGTTTAGTCTTTATCAGCTTCCATAGACCCATCCTAGTCACCATCAACCCTATCAAAGTCTCCATCGATCAAAATTATGTTGCATCCTTCCTATTCCTTACTACCCCAAGATTAAACTTAACATCTTAGGGTAGGTTCCATATATGTTCTTGCACTTCTTCTTAGCTCTGTAACGATATCTATCAACCGTACTCAGTCACTTTTTGGTCACCATCGACTTGAATACGTTTGTTTTTGTTTATCAACATTTATATTATCGATATTCATTCCAACATCTCTAGCTTAAATCAAATATATGTTTCAGATTATTATTTGTATTTTTCTATTAGTTATCATTTATTTATTTTTATTATCAATGTGGGTTGACATCCATCCTAGGAATTTTTCACTTCTTAGGACTAACCTTGTTAGGAAACCCACCATATTATATGCTAATATTTTTCATGTCAGTTTCTCTTTATTGTGAAGATCATAAAGCTTGCTTGTAGAGAGGATCATTCATGCCCATACCTTCTTCATCACCATCATCTTCCACATTAGGAGGTATCCTTAAACCCTCTCATAGTTTTTAATTTATTGATTTATTTTACCCTTTGCATGAAATTATAACAAGAATGAGAAATATTTCCAAACATTTTGGCACACCTGTGGGACACACCCTTTATCTTTGGTGAGTTCTTTAGTTTCTTCATTTCATTTCATATTCCAGCTTAATTTGATTTCCACTAACCACACATGTAGGATATTTCTCTTGTTCACGTACGTGGTGGATTTCTTTCTTGGATCAATATCACACTTCCTAAAATAAAATAATGAAAAATAATGTTATCCAAGTATTCTTAATTTTATCCATATTTTCTCCCTTTTTCATCTTTCTTCCTTCTCTTGTTTTTCTTCTCTCATCTAAGGCAAAATTTCATTTTTGGGATTAAAAAGAACATTTTCATACTTACTTTCTCATCTAGTTTAACTAGGAGGTAATATGTTGCATCCAATTCTTTCACACACATCTAAGCTCAGGCTTCAAACTTACAAATCTTAAACATCTTCTACTAGGTGGAGCTATTGGGATTTCATCACCCAATAGGGAATCCATCATGGTGTTCTAGTCATGGCTAAGCACTTGACACTCTTATAGCTATGGTGTGTGAAGTGTGTGGGTATCCCCCTATATTAGGACACATATTGGTAGTCATCATAGATTTGTGCCTCACGTACCTTTGGGTATATCGAGGATGCCATCCAAAACATCTTGAAACCAACCTTAGTTTGGCCATTTCCTAGGTTCCCTTTGAGCCTTTTCTTTTTCTTTTTCACATATTCTTAAATAAACAAGATAATTAAAACATCTGGTTCTTGTCTTGTTTGTCTTAGTAACACTTGCATATGTTATTGTTTGTTTCATGCCCATTCTTACTTGATCTCAAATAAGAAAAATGGAACAAGATACCTCATCTAAAATCCCCACCTCCAACAACGTTTACCAACAATCATCCACTCTTGCCACTATTTCTTCCACTCCTTTAATCACTACCTCTTTGGTTTCCCAACCCATGATTTCTGTGACTCCTTCTAGTGATCCCTTTATGGCCCGGACCCATTCTCCCGTTGAAATTAAACCTTTAGTCTATCACCACTTTGTCCCTTCTAGACTAACTACACCCCCTTCTGCCACATCCTTAGAGACCTTTGGAGCTCCCCTTATCCCTCACAGATTCTTGGAGTTATAGAAACTCCTAGATGTTAACCCTCTTGCTGCGTTCACGACTATCTTATCTCAGTAAATCCACCAAAATTTCCATTGACACATATCCTCTACAACAAGTCTACACATATCAATCTCAACTTGAATCTACTCAAGTCCTCACTTCTTAACTTGAGAGCCATGAACAATCTTTCCATGATGCAACATGAACTTGGCTCCCATCAATATTCCACCTGTCATCACCCAATCTTATCAATCCACTCAATTGGTGGTCCCTATTCCACCCAATATTCCTCGTATTAACATTGGCCTATCTTATTATATCCCCATCACCTCTTCATACATTGTCATCATTATTGCCCCTACCTAGACTTTGCAAGAATCTCGTCTTCTTCTTCCACCACTCGAACAACGTGATCAAGTTTTGCTCACATCTCCACATCCCAGTCCATGCTAGTTTCATCACCTCGCAACCCCATCCTTCAGAATCAACCCAAACTCATCAACCTCCCCTTAAAATTTCCTTTTTCCATATGTTTCCTATTTAGTATACTCACGTATCTCAACTTCCCCATAATTACATCCCGAATCACCCCATGTAAAACCAATCTAACATCCCCATTTCTTAGAAAACCAAATCATATCCGTCTAATTATGCCCCTATATATCAACAATATCCTATTTCCCAACCAATTCAATCAAAACCCTTCAACTATCTACCCCCTTACCAACCACTTCTACAAAAACCTAGCTATCCTCAACACTATTAATTTCATCCTCAACCCAACCCTTTAAATTATTATGATCCAAAACCTCACCAATTAATATCCCATCCATCTAGTGACCCTAAGTTGGCCTTGCTGAATTGGTTGGAGAACCTCGAAGTTGCTACCTTTGGTCCCAAAATATCATTTAGTTATAAACAAATTTGTAATGAGCCCATCCACCCATTAGTTCCTATCAAATTATATCCTCTGCACTAAGAATTCCCTAAATTTAAAAATTCAATAATAAGGAAGGCCCTCCAGCCAACACCTTTGTGCCTTTAGGAAATAATCTATCTCATTGCACATGACCAGGGCCTCATGCCATGTACATTCCCCATGTGATTTTTGACCCCATATTGGATCATTCTGATGACATGCTATAGAAATCCCTTTTTCATTCACCCAAATAAAACAATTTTTCTTAGAATATTTATCCATTAATGTTGTGCAAAAATCACTATCAACAACCTCTATGTCATTAAACAATTTGATGACAAATCCATGACAATTTTTTTCTAGGTGGCATGGTCTCATTAATAGGGTATATTTCTCCGTTCCTCAAATCAAGATTATCAATCTCTTCTCCTAACCATATGCCAAGCATATCTCATCAACTCTGTAAATCCAATACTTTTAAAGCTTCGAGAAACATTAACCATGGCTCGTAAACTAGAACTGCGTACCCTTGAGCAAGGCCATGTCAAATGTATATAGAAAAACCAAAACCAAAATTCACCAAGACATCCAATGATAATAAAAATCTAAAAAATGCCACCAATGTCATCATTGTTAAATATTCCTCTACATCTACCTCTCATACCAAGCCTCCACAAAGGGCTCCTCAACCTAATCCCAACTATACGCCCTTAGGAATTCTTATAGTTTGATATTTAATAATATTATGGCTTCTGTCTCATACAAATTCCCTCTATCCTCCCCGTCAATGACACACATCCTAAACCCACGCGGTACCATGAAGACCATTATTGTAAACACCATCAAGTACGTGGTCATGTCATTGAAAAATTCACACCTTAAAATACCTTGTCTAAAAACTTATCGATGGTGGGGACCTTCACTTGGATAACAATAATGCCCATCCTATCCAACCTTTAGATGTGTTGAGACAACTATTCCCTAACCACTCAAAAAATGAAAAAATGATTCTTTCACATCTCAAGCACCCAATGCTCATATAATAAATGTCTTAAATAAAGAATCAACATAGTCACCCGCTTTCATCATCACTTTATCTACCACACTCACCTTTATTCCATTTGGCATCTATAACCATACCCACATCCAAACCCATGTATGCATCTATCATTGCTACATCCACCACATTCGGATGCATTACATCCACATCACTTGTATCTAAATTTGTTTCATTTTCACCCACTACATCTACATCAAAACATATTTCTATACCCATACCCATCTCTACATCAAAACCTATTTCTATACCCATACCCATCTCTACATAAAAATCTATTTCTTATACACCCACATCTTTGATTATATCCACATCTACACCTAAATCTACTCCCATATCTACATCACCCCTTCAAAAATATACTATGCAAACATCCTCACTTGATAAACCTACAAAGGATGTGCTAATATTATCATAATCACCCATAACTACTACCACCTCTATACCAACACCTTCAAGATCAACACAATCTGTCACTTCTTCGATCTCATCAAATTTATCATCCAAAACCACTCCTATATTAAATTTTCACATCTTTGAAAAACCTACATCCATACCATTTAATTCCACCTCTAAAGATCCCTCGGTTGAAATCATCATCATCCCCACCAAGGGTAAAACCTTGCACCAAAAGTATAAGAAACTTGGCGCTCCCATCCGAAATCCCTCACTCACCCACATAAGAAATTAGAGCCCCCTCTCTTAAATCCCCATCAATCTAAACCACCTAACATCCAAAAATTTATATTAGGACCTCCCAATTCTATTTTAAGACCATTCCCATCATCCAAAGCACCCATCACTACTCAACTTCAATCTAAGTCAGCTATCCCTCCTAAATTTACATCTAATTCATCTATCCATTTTGAATCAAAATTATCCATCCCTCCTCCTAGATCCGAATCAATACCATTTAAAGAAAAATAAGAATCCAAAGCCCCACAAAGCCTCACAAGAGTAAAACACATTTATTGCATTCATCATCACCCCCAAACTAAACCAACCACAAGTCCATAAGACTTCACCTTTGCAAACCCCAATCGATCCTATACTTTGAAATATTTTAGCATATAATCAAAGCATCTGAAATCACTCTTCCACCCATTAAGCCCTTTTATCCACTCAGGCCAAAGCCCACGTGGTTTGATTCCAACATATTTGTGCCTACCATTGTGTCCGTGGACATGACATTTGAACAATGTAGGGCCCTTTGAACCCTCATCGACAATATTATAGAAAAGATGATATCTTCTAATCAAATAATACCACCCTCTTCCATCCCCTAGCCCATCCACATCTAAACCCAATCCTCCAATCAAATCCATGAAACATAAAGTCTCTAAATATAATTCCTCATCCTCGTATTTCATTACTATAGATTTTTTGGTATGCCTATGTTATGATATGTAATGTTTATGTTATATCTAGTTAGATGGGATTTTTGTAAAATGATGAGGGTCCTTTCAAAACCCCCACATTACCCTATTCCAAAAAATGTATAATGTTCTATTCTATTTATAAAGAATCTTTTTAATAACCTTATACTTCTCAAATTATAGGTTCCAACAAATATATGAGAGGTATGTCCTAAATTGTACACAAATGTTCTATGTTTTTCCTTAGGAAGGTATAATCTAGTTTGAGAAAAATAATATTTAAATTAGAGATTCCTTAATTTTCCTCCATACTCATGTTTTCTATCAGTTAAAACAACTTAAGTAAGAACTGACAAATATATAATAAATGTACATATAATTAATACATGTAAAAATTAATAACATCTAAAAATAATTTAATAACTTATAATTTTGAAATATATGTTATAAGTTATTAAGTTATTAAATTATGAAATTAGTTTTAGATGTTATATATTTCAAAAAGGATTCAGTTATTTAATAATTTAATAACTTATAATATGTTATAATTTATGTTATTATTAAATATATGTTATTTTTTCCTTTTTATTAAAGCTATCAGTCCTTCCCTACCCATTAGACAGATGCATGGTAGTATTTTAGGCATCCTTAAGGAAAAGGCATCCCCCTAACTCCAAGCCCACATAATCAACCGATTCAATAAAGTTTCGTGTCCGCAGCAGTGTCAATGAGGTAAGGCAGAGTGGCAGTGAGCAATCATAAGATACCAAATGTCATTTTACTATTCCTCCTAGTGGCTAAGTGTCATAAATTATAGAAACTTGAGTGTAAAGGTATGACATGAAAAATAAATGAATTTTTTGGGCCTTATTATAGTCAAATTTGATAGAGGGTATTTGCCAAACTAGTTACAGGAGATTCATCAATCGATTTCCAACTATTTTTTATATTTATAACATTTTTTCCAAAAGAATGAAACATGTTACAGGGATATTCACCAAAACCATGAAACAAGTTATAATTTTTTTATGGAGGTTTCTTAAAATTTTCCCTAATTTGTGTCATGCATTGTGTCCCATCCACTCTCCATTCTTATCATCTGAATACGAACATGAGGGGATAATCCATACACTCCTTTTGACAACCCTCCATTAAAGGCATTCCTAAGTAAGATTCATCCTTTGAAGCATCCACTTTCTCTTCTGTACCTACATCAAAATTACCCAATGAAAAATCTCTTGATAATGTGATGCAACGCCTCTATATGGGGGAGTATCAAATCATTGCTCTAAATTATCTTCCCTCACTTAATCAACTTGGTAGATATGATAAAGAACCTATGTATTAACCCAATGTTGGGGATACAATTTCCTTTAGTCCACCTCATCCCAAATCCAACCTGATTTATGGTGGCATCGATCACTCTTTCTCCCACATCGATAGTGAACCCCACACTAAACCATATACTAATGGCTTTAATTTCCTTTATAACAAATATTTTTCCTATACCTACCTCCACCGCTGCACGTGGAAGGGATTTGGTCTTGGGTGTTATGAATAAGGCATGCATGATCATTTTGTTGACTAGTCCCACAAGCCTCGGGAGAAGTTTAGCCTAGGTTTCAAGGAACAACCCACCGAATCCCTCACGCAGCCTTCTTATATGTCTCCCATGTACATCGATTCATCATCCACTCCTTTTCCATCCAACGATGCCACATATATGAATGTCATTGTGTACCTTTCCTATGACTTTTTTAGTCTCCACCATCACCTTGGGACCGGTCACTTACCACATTAGGGGTGAAACTAGGTCCCTTCCTCTCATATTCCCGACATAGTAGAGGAAGATTCCCCTACCATTGAAATTATTCAATGCATCGATGATGAATCCATTCTTTCCTACATGAGGGTAGAATATTTTTATTTTCATAATACCTTACATCTAGACACATCCAACCTTCTCAACAAATCCACCATCAACATCAATATAGGTACTCTGCAAGAGCCCCACATCCTCAATTTTGGGAAATCCCTTGATCCATGAGAGCTCGAGGCCTTTACCTCCTTCTTATCCAAGCATATTTAGGCCTTCACATGGTCATACTCCAACATGTTGGGCCTTGATCAATCCATCTTCATCCATAACATTATAACCATTCTTGACACTAATCTAGTTAAGCGAAGCTACACCACACGCATCCTCACATTTCCCTCCTTATCAAAGAGGAATTGAAACACCTTCTTTCTCGCTAATTTCATTCAATCCATTGACTATCTGGAATGAGTTCATAACATTTTACCCATTTCTAAAGAATTTGGAAAGATACACATCTATACCAACCTTAAGATTTAAATCTCACTTTCCCTAAGGATGAATTTCCCTTCCTAACATTGATCAGCTAGTTGACTTAACAATTGGCCATGAAATGCTCTCTCTTATGGATGATTTTTCTGGTTACAATCGAATCTCATCACACCAGGAGACCTAAATAAGAATTATTTAATCACCCCTTGGGGAAATTTCTACTATCGTGTCATGCCCTTCGATTAGAAAAATGTGAGGTCCACTTATCAATGTACTATGACCTATATCTTCCATGACCAAGGATTAAGGCACTATTACCTATATCATGCCAAATGTGTGTTCAAAGTTCTAACTAGAAAACTCCCCGAATTCATCATTTCAATTAGGGGCATTGAAGTTTACCTGCCAAAATTAAGGCCATCCTCAAGATGCCTCCCCCTTCTAATCTTAAGTAGCTTCGTAGTATTAGAGGCTGACTTCAATTAGTCCACCGCTTCATATCAAATTTTTTTGATTGCTTCCAACCTTTTCACCATCTCCTTTGCAAAGAAACCCAATTCAATTGGGATGAAAATTACTAGAAGAACTTTGAAGAACTTAAGAAGTATCACCTATCTCCACCTATGCTCACACTCCACATGAGGGGAAGAATTTCGCCTCTACATATCTACACCCGATCACACTGGGTGCCATGTTGGCACACTAGGATAAACAAGGCAAGGAGAAATCCATCTATCATACCAAACACACTCTCCACGATTATGAAACCCAATACATTGAAATTGAAAAGATGTGTTGCACCCTTTTCTTTGCCACTTCCAAGATTTTACACTATATTATTAATCACAAAATATATATTTTCACTAGCTTAAACCTCATGAAAACCATGCATTCCAAGACTTATCCCAATGATCACATCACTCGATGGCTCATGCTCATGGCCTTTTTTACCTAGAGTTCATCTCTCGAAATCTATCAAGGGCTAGGCCATCAATAATAAACTTATTGAAGCCCCTCTTCCTAAAAATGATCTCCCTTATGAATAATTTGCTTTGATGAATCTATCCATACCTTTGATCAAAAATTATTTCCTCTTAAAATTAAACTCTTATTTTATGGATCTAAGTGTCGAAATGGGGAGGTGCTTATTAACTTATTGTTAATCAAGTTAAGGGAACCTATCAATGTAAAAATGAGATCCTTCAAAAATACACCGATATCATTGAATTTATTCTTGAGGCCTTTGATAACTAAACAATCCTATTTGTCCCTTGTTCATATTTTTTGTGTGGATACTATGGCCTCCCTCACATCTCTTGTCACATGGGTAACCAAATAATCTAAAATCTCCATTTTTTCCATCATCTTAATCAACCATCTCACACCAACAAGCTCCCTCATGTTAATATCATTGACACGAATGAATTGAACATCCGGTACTATCAAATATTTGGTTATCTATCTCGTATCCAAGATCTCCTCTAACATATCCAACCATTGTAGGAGGTCATTCCTTCAACGCACTAATCGCTATGTAATCCTTGGCGAATTCTCTATGAACATGGGTTCGATGGCATTTTTATACATTGTGTTAAATTACATGAATACTCATGCTATCAAAGAAGTCTATTATGACATATGTGGTGGACACTTTAGTGGTTTAGATGTTGCCAAATGCATCCTTCTCCTAGGAATACTACTAGACCACAATTTATAAGGACTACTATGAATACATTAAAAAGTGCATAAAGTTCCAACAACATTCTAAAATTATCCACATCCCTAGTCGGGCCTTACATCTAGCTCATGATCTTCATCCTTTCTAAAAATGGGGACTCAACCTCATTGGTTTCATCAATCTAAACTCTTCCTAGCATCATCATTCCATCATCATCGCAACCAAATTCTTCACCAAATGGGTGGAAGAAATTCAAGTCACATCAACAAAAGCTAATAAAATCATTGAATTCATTTATTAGTACATCATATACCACTTCAAAGTTCCTCATAAACTCATCATGGACAACGGAAAGTCCTTCAAACAAATAAAATTGAGAAGCTTTGTGATTCCTTCAATATAAATCTTATATTCTCTTCTCCATAATATCCTCACGCTAACGAGCAACAAGAAGCCACTAAAAACTCTCCATAACATTCTTGCTAAAACCATTCAAAATTACGATGAAATTAACATCTTCATATCCCTTTTGCTTTTGGGGATTATCAAACTAGCATCTGCACTACTACGAGTGCTACTTAATTTTATCTTGTTTATGGTATTGAATCCATTCTTCCTCTTGAAGCTCAAATATCATCCTTGCGAGTTTATCTTTGCAACTTCATCTCTGATGAGGACTATCGTCAGGAGCATCTAGCCCAACTTGAACTACTAGATAAACATCATTTAATATCTCTTCAACATCATCATGTCTACCAAGAGTGCATCAAACATGCTTATAATAAACATCTAAAGGAACATGACTTTAATATCGGTGACCTTTTCCTAAAAATCATAATGTCACTACTCTGAAAAGGAGTCAATGTGGAAAGTTTTCTCCCAACTGGATTGGACCATATATTATCACACATAAAAATGGGTCCAAGCCTATTGCTTAGCCTCTCTTGATGGTAAAACATAAAAAGAACCTTTCAACTCCTCAGTACTTGTGCATTTCTATTGTTAACATACCTACCAATGTGACCCTAGTCACACTTCATGGTCTTGCATCCATCTTTAGCCCTTCCAACTCTCATTGTAATGATTCAAAATTATGTGTTCTACCATCACTTTCTTATCTACGACCTTCAATATGGGCACTACGTCTCTATCCATAGCATATTGCTCATGGAAATGTTCCTCCTTTTTGGTGGGAAACCCATAATCATTACATCCATCATCCTCTTATCTACCTACTAGAACAATGCAAAGGGTCCACATGTGTTTCTTGTATAATCTTACCTTCCCATCTGCAAGTGGTCTACTTGGCTATCCCCGGCTCTATCCTAAAAACCAAAATCATGGATGATCATATCAAAAATCTATCTTATCCAAAAACATATTTCTCCCTTGAAGGACAAATGTCCATATAAATAAAATAAAATATAGATTTATCCCTCAAAGGAAAACTATCATGCTTTCTACCATCAAAGTCAAAATCCAAAAGAAAAAAATCCTAATTATAGACCACTCCATCAAAGGATGGCTACTCTCTTATATCATGGAAACGAAGGCTTCATGTATTGATCAACCTTCTAAAAATATCAAAACACAAAAGCAAAATATTTAAAGACAAAAATCCCTAGAAAACATCCCGCATCAATCAACTTTCCTATCTATAGTGAAATTCCTACATTGATTAGTTTGTACCATATTGCTCAGATATAGGGCATAGACCTTGGAATACCACCTAAGGAGAAAATTTCCTTCCTATACGAAGATCCATGTTAATCTCTTTGTCGTGTCTATAGTGGTTATGTAAGCAAACCTTCCAATTTTTCCTCATGATATTAAACATGAATAGCAATATTTGGTTATGTTTTAACACTGTCATTGGTCGCAAGCGCATTACTTTGTGTTATTCCGTCTCATGCTTTAAATCTAATCTAGTTTAAAATAATCTTTTCCCCTTTCACTCCTCTTTATGAAAAAGTGTACATTTCCATAGTTGGGTCACCCTATTAAGGTCACACCCTTTTTAATTACACTATCCTAACTATCACATTTGTATTCAATAAATCACATCCCATATTAATCTAATTCTCGATCATATCTGATCTACCTCTATCACATAGTTTAATCTAAATCCACCATATATTCAAATTTAATTCAAATTCATAAATCATCATCTACCTAGACTAAAAAATACCACATCAATTTCCATCAAATCAATATCCACATCATTAATATCTACATCATCCTTGTATCTAATCATATACTAATCCAGAACATAAGACATTTACATCTAATCTAACATATACATTTCCCATCCAAACCCATCACATATATTCTAATCCAAATCATCTCATACCTATCATCTATCACATCATTTCCTAATCAACATCCATCATATCATCACATTAAATAAAAATAATCCATATATCACATCACATATCCTTATCTATATCTAATTTTCCCACATCTAAAATCTAATAAAAACACCACATCATCATATAAATCAGCATCATGTATCTAATCTACTCACTAAAATAAATATAAATCACATAAAAATTATATAACTATCATATATATCATCAAAATGTGTCTATACATCTATGATGGGCCTCTAACAAGCCCTATCTCAATAATATATAAATTAAAACCAATGTAAAAATTTCCATACAATGTTCACCCACTAAGTGGTGAAATGCATATTAGATACTCTAAGTGCTAAAACCTTCCCTCCTAGAGAAGGGGATTATCCTCCTCCCTTCTCACCATCTCGCTTCTGTCATTTGGATTACAATCCTGGCTCAACTACACCACACTAATTATGCTCCCGCATGTCGTCGGTCATGCTAATCACCCTAGTATCCTCTCCCCAATAGGTATGCCACATACTTTGTGGCATATCAAGTATCCTAGCTATAATAATACACTCGTAGTAATGTGCCTCTTTAGCTAGTGCCTTGTAATATTCCAAAGACACAATACTAGGAAAAGCCATCCGAGTAGCTCTATGTGAATCTTTTGGTACCCATATACGTCTATCCTATTTTGAGTGTTTTCCTATCCATTTTTCCTATTATAATCAGATGGTTAAGTATATAGAGGCTCTTATTGCTGTTATGAAGGTTTCTACAAGTTTTGAATACTTCATGTAAGACACAAATTCGGTGTTTAGTATAAATTTGGGGTTTCAGACGTGTTTGGCCAAAAGTGAATATGGTGAGTGTAGAAGGTCCCCGAAGCCCAAAGGCTAGAAGTTCGAGGAGCTATATAGCCTAAACTCAAGGTAGAATTTAAAGATCCCTCAGAACCCCAATCTGAATGTAATCCTTTTTTGGGTCTTATTCGAAAGTGGTGAAAAGGTGGGTTTTCTCTGGTATATGAGAAAGGGTTTGTGTTTGATTCATAAAGTAAAATGAAATCTTGGGGTCCGGGCCCGATTTAATTTTGTTTGGTTTTAAATAACTCATGAGTTTTGTGTTTCGAGCCCATCTTTCCAATCAAAAGGAAGAATTAGATAAAGAAAAGAATTCTTACCTAGCTTTGAAGGGTGAAAAAATAACAAGTCTTATTTCTTTCTACCATGATGTTTGTGTAGTTAAGTATGAAATACAACGATACAAAGATGAGGTGAAATGTATGTTTCAAGGGTGTTATTAGTTGGAAAAAGAGAAAACTAGGAAATTCAAGGATATGGTCAATTTTTTAAAGTAATAGTTGCACATATTATATAGAAAAAAACTCGTAACAACAATTACAAGAAATAAAATGCGGTTCTATTTCATGGGCCCTTACCCTTGTAGAAATATATACATAACGATATATAGTGTTATTAAACATGGACTAGATAAGAAAAGACAAGGACCTAAGTATTAGAAAATTAAAATTTCATCATCATTGAGAAATCCTGGACATGCCTTAGTAGGTCTTCCCTGTCTTTGAATAAAGTCGTCATGAGCCAAGATGTTGAAGAAAAATTGAATGTCCATCATTAGGTCCTTGCACCCCTTTCTCATGAAGTATAAGAATGCTCACCCTTGGCCAATTTAGGATCTCCACTAGATCCTTCCTCCACTCGTGTGAGTTCACCCATTCAAGCATAGAAAGCCCCCATCTATCATATGATTTCGTGTGCCGCCTCTTTTCACATGGGACTCTAGAACATGTTTCACTCCACTAATTGAAGTTCCAGAAGAGTACACATCTTTGAAGACAAAAAGTATTGTATCCCAACCATAACGTGGATGTCTTCCATAATGGACTCTAACACTTTGAAACTCTTCTATTTTTCTCATGCACAAGTTTGAGGAGGAACCATCGACCTTTGGTTTGTGTGCTCGGGCCAAGAAGAGAAGATTTTCTTCTAGTAATGAAGGAGCATAATAATCCTTGAGCATATGCCAATGATCTTTGTGAACACGAGGAAGTGATGAGACCAATGATTCCTTAGGGACTTGGTATCTAAGTGGAATTCAAGGTGGAACAAGTGAAAGTGTAGGTTTGGAAAAGTGAATATAATAAATTAATGAGGAACATGTCACCGGAAAAGGATTAAATGCCCGTGCATTTCAAAAAGGTCTTGAGACATTACCTTCTAGCCACATTATGCTTATACACATGCGGAAAATTTTAATTATTAAATGTGGCATGACTTGGAAAATATTTTGATATGTCATGATGACTTATGAGGGACATGGTGGCCGTTGTTGAATTGGCGGTAGTTTGTAAGTAATAATTTGTAGTTTTCATGGTGGCCCTAAGCAATTGATAACAAAGAAAATTTGTCTAAGCATCTTTAGAATATACTTTAAAACTATAAGAAGATAAGGTCATATATAAGAAGAATGAAGGGTTTTAAAAAATGAGAGAGGAGAAAAATATAATATTTTTTTAAAGGAGGGTTCTTTGCCAAGGTGGAAAAGGGGCGGGAAACTCTTGGGATAAGGAATTTGGTAAGAATTTGTAGAGGCATAGCTAACTGGAAGGAAGGAATATGTTGTGATTAAGGTTTTTTCTACTTAACCCAATTATCAAGAATTAGTGTTAAAAATATTGCTTGTGTATAGTCATTAACACGCTTTGAGATCATTAATATATGTTCCCCTTGTATTTTCTTGGGTTTAATGGTTTTCAACTAGTGATTTCATAAAGATTCATGATATTTATCTATTTTATTACTAATTAATGTTGAGGTTGGAATAATGTGCATCTTTAGGTTATAATTCTATGTGGATCATGATTGTAACTCAATTTTTGGCCTATCTTGCACTTGCTTTGCTTTTTTAGGAAGGGTGTGAGTATTTGATGTTTTCTGGGGTACCTAAAAGCCTCATTTTTGAAGCCTATAAAAATCTCCCCGCATACTAAGTGGGATTCATGGTATAACTTGTAATTTATTGGGGTCCCTTGATCTAGACTATTTAGCATGATTTCACATGAGATGATCTTACCTTAGGTGTACTGAGCTGGATTGTCAAGAATTTAAATCTTGGTTTTCCTAGAGCTTTCCTACAAATAAACTTCCCACAAGAGGCCTATTCATTCTTCTCGCCCACATTCACATAGCAGAAAAAGACATACAACGATTGGCATTTTTTTCTTGGGATTCCCCTGCTTCCTCTTGATATCCTTTCCCCCTTTTCTCCCTCCTTTCCATAAAAATCCCTTTATCTCCACCAAAAAAATGAATGAACCTTTAGTAAAGAACCTTTAACTCATTTTCCCGGGTCCCCGATTTTTGGTTTGCATCCCACCAACCCACACTCATGAAAACATGTTATCAACGCACATACCCCACGTGTTTTCACCCCCGATCCAAAGCCCACTCATCATCAATTTTCATGCAACTTGTGCAAAAATTTTTTTGATAGAAATTACGTGATGAACCAACATTTCCCCCTAGTGGTATGCATCAGGTTCCTGAGTACTTATAGTATTTAGTGACCACTCTTTAGAATGAACTTTGTACTTGGTGGTTGCATCTAGCCCTGATTTATCTTCTCAGAGCATGTGGAAATTTATCTTGACTTCGTGCCCAAACCCCATATTTCCTTCACCATACTCTCGTGTCATCTCATGTTGACCTAGGAAAATTCAAAAGCAGCAAGGTGACCACAAATACACCCTTTTTACGAGTGTTTCCCCATCACTCGCTTGGGAAGGGTGGACAGTAACTGGAGGGAGATCTACTCACTAACTATAAGATAACATCTCATGAGGGCCCCCTCCATCTCCCGACATCTCTGTTGCACATTCCCATTCCCCTTCCCTTGGGGGTGCAGATCTGGGAGCCGATAACCTTTTATAGCACTGTTTCAGGGAATCAAACCTTAATTTGGTACTCATTTGGGTTTTTGATCTAGCCTTCTTTTATTTGATCTTTGTTGTATTCATAACTATGGTTTGATCTGTGATTTATTTTTTGGTGTCATGTGGTTTATTTTTCTAGAGTTATAACTCTAGTGGTGACTCGTTCCCCTTTTGGTTGTAATTGACAAATGGTCTTTCATTTCGATAATTTTTTTGTATCCTTTTCCAATACTGTGTGTTTTACATTATCATTGTGTCATATGGGTTTTAATTTGATGAAAATTCATTTGTGAGAGTCTATTTTTTCTGATGGTTTCCATGGGTATTTGTGATGATAGTGAGAGTTTTATTCCTTCTATAATTCATTTTAAACTAAGTTCATTCAAACCCTTGGAATTTAAGAACATATGTGTCTATCCCCATCAGATCCCCATTGGGATCAAACTCAAATTTCCTATGTTTCGGGATATGGTACTTCTTCTGTGGAACAATGTATTGCCACATTTGAGGGAGTGATGCATGAATACCAGGTGAGTTATGAAGATATTTTTATGAGGCTATTTGTTCAAAAATTGAAAGGAAATGCTCATTACTGGTTCAATGCTTTACCTCATAGTTCTATTTATCCATGGATGGAAATGGTAACTTTATTTAGAAAACAATATAGTGATGACCCTATTTCTTTCTTATAGGAATGTGATAATGATGTATTATACTCAATTGATGGAATATGGCTCATATGTTTCGTGAATGAAAAATATGACATCGTAGGTTGCGTGTCGTGTGTTTACACACCGATTAATGATTTTGGTAAGAAAAATGATTTGATTGATTCTCCTTATATCTAGTGTGACAATTTTTTTCATGCCTTATGCCCCTTGTGTTGTGAAAAATGCACCCAATGTTGATAAAGTGAAATTGGGCATCAAAGAAAGAGATATATCACATGGTTCCATGAACCAAAAATGGTGAGGTGTCTTCTATCGACCTCATGTGTACCGAACAACCGATGAGTTCTAGGATATCTTCTCTAAGGTATGTCAAGATTTAACCCAATATTTTGAGGCAATGGTTTCAGATATAGGTTATATTTGATATGCTAATAAGCTTGTTTTGTTGAGAGATGAAATGATTGCTAAATATAATGGAAATGTCCCTCAGTAGAAGATAGATGTGTTTTTCTTGATGAATTGTGGAACAAGAGAAATATATTAAACATTGGTATAAGTTTTTAGTAGACCATAATTCTTATAAGTTGACATAATTTTATGTATCTAAAAACAATATGATGACTTTAGATGAAAGGAAGGACCAATTTGATTATAATAATGAGAATGTTGTATCAATCAATGAAAGGTATAAGGTTAGTGATTTGATTTTGGTTCTAGAAGATGTTGATATTGAATTACCTAAGAAGCAAGGAGTGTGTGATCTTAATTCCCATTTTTTTGAACCAATGATAGAGCATTACCTATCACCTACATTTTTGGGGATATAACAGTGTCATTTCACATGAGGGTTGTGAGCCCGATGTGTGTGTGGGGTTTAGTGTCAATTTATTACTTGCTGATAAAAATGCAATAAAAATAGATGGCCTATTTTTAGGAGTGGGTATGATGAATATAAGTAAAGGAGAGTATGTTGACATTTATCTTGACGCTTGTGTTGAGTTTAAAAATAATTGGATAAATGGACATTTGTCTCTGTCTCTCTCTCTCTCTCGAAATTTATTAGACATCTTGAGAAGTACATGCAAGTCCTTGGATTGATGAATAATGTGATATGTTGTGGGAAGGAAATTATTTATGATTTTACTATGATTATAAGAAAAGGTGGGTATATGGGTGTGTAGGGAGACATGCCTATGATTCTACAAAGTAAAGAGTTTATAGGCAATTGCCACAATGTGAGGGTAGATCTCTCGCTTGATGTGCTTGTGGTTATTTCCTCTAGGGGATGACATGTTAAATTATGTACCCGATGGTACTAATGTGTATTAAATGGGATACCTATGGACTATAATGGAAATTTTGGGTCCATGGACCCTAATGGTTTGCTTGTAGAGTGTACAAAGGTGTGTGATTTTTTCATGTTTGGGTTTATGTTGGTTTTCTTTTTTGTGCTCTCATGGTGATGAATTATAGTTCACATATTTTTGAATCAGGTTCTAATGGATAGGTGAATGATTTTCTTTTTCCAATGTTGTTTCGGTGTTCTCTAGACACCCGTAGGGGGATTCCATCCTGAGATGGAGCTGATGTTGGTACCCATATATGTCCATCTTGTTTTAAGTGTTTTCCTATCCAATGTTCCTATTATAATTGGGTGTTTAAGTCTATAGAGGGTCCTATGGATGTTATTAAGGTTCGTGCAAGTTCTCGTATAATTAATAAATGACACATATTTGGTGATTAGTGTAAATTTGGGGTTTCAAATGTGTTTGGTAAAAGTGAATATGGTGAGTGTTGAATGTCCCGAAGCCAAAAGGCCGGATGTTCATAGAGTTGTATAGCCTAAAATAAAGCTAGACTTTAAATCTCCTCGTAACCCCGATTTGAATGTCATCCTTTTTTAGGCCTTATCCGAAAGTGGTCAAAAGGTGGTTTTTCTCTGGTATCCAAGAAAGGGTCCGTGGTCAACACTCGAATTGTTAGTTCCTCCCGAGCATTCAAGTGTTGATATATGATTTCTTCGTAAAAGGATATGTTCCTTTGATTGTGAAGTCATGCTTGATATTTGATTGAGTCGGAATATGATTGGACTCTTTTATTTCTTTCATTTTACACCTGAGTTTAATCTGATCTCGGAATGAATTGTGGATTTATCCATCTATAAGACCCAGCCTTGGATCAGTGGCATTGATCCAAGAGATGCTTTAAGTTTATTCGGGATGAACAAAAATTATAGACCTTACGCAGGTTGCAAGGTCTGAATGCGTTGAATAAGCTATTCCGGAGTCTAACTCAGGCTGATCGTGTTAAATGAATTGGTTCCCGATATCGTAATATCAGGAAGGTCTTGATCGTGGGCCAGGTAATAAATTCAGATACATTTATTCAACTAGCTATTGGAAATCTTTGGAGTGAATCCTTTTCGTGAATGTATGTCTTTAGGTTCTTATTCTGAACATTTTAAATGTTAGACCTAAACTGGATTTATTAAGGTTAATAACCTAAACCTAAACTATAACCTATGGGTTAGGTTAGTGCTAACCTAGGCCTAAGCTATAAACTAATGTTCTAAAGTTAGTGACCTAGCGCTAAGGAGGTTAGACTAAGTATCATCTTAAATCCTAACCTATGCTTCTAACCTAACAAATGTTAGTGGAGGAAGGGGACCTATGAAGGGGTGCGAGCCATGGGCGGTAGTTTCTATGGCATTAAATGGGATGGATAAGTATGAAGGACAGGGATTTAGTGGAAGTTTCAAACGGCTAGTGAGGCCGACGTGGCAGAGTCGCCAAAGTTAGAAATGGTCTTTGACTTGCATTTGTCCATCGCCAACTATGGCGGTCGGTGGCAATGGAGATTGAGCGGGAATTTTGGAGTTAATACAATTAATGAACTCGGTCTTCGAGCTCGGATTTCTCGGGAAGACATGCAAAATGGAAAACTGGTAGTTTGTTTGGTTTTTCATGCGCTCCGGTTTTCTCTCTGTTTGATCACTGGTTCTTCGCACCAGTCTACTTGGTGTTGCATGGAAAATATGAGTGTAACTCACTCTTTTCTCTGTCAAGGAAAGTTTATAAGGCATGGAAATAACAAATTATTGTTGTTGAATCTAACGTGGAAAAAGAGGAGAAGGCTCGAGCTCTTTCAGTGGTCTTCTTCGGATTTTTAAGCGGCATTACCAGGCATGTTAGGCCCTAACTTTTAAAAATCTTGCTTTCTTTCAAATGATTTCATTAGAACAACTCTGTTCAGATGATTTTTGGGTTCAGTTGGTTTTTATGGTAGCTTTGTGTGATTTAGTTGCTGTATCTTCTTACTGGCTCGATTTTTCAAGTGAACCCTTGATGGGTGTGTATTGTGTTTCGAACTGTTGCACTATCTTGCTGTGTTTTGCATTTCGGTTAGATTTTGTAGAAATGCTTGCAAGGAAAATACACGAATTCGGTTCTGTGGGAGTCCATGAATTGTTTTCTTGTTTGATTCAGACTTCAGTCGATACCTTGTTGTTTTCACTTGTTGAAAAGGATACTGTTGGAATTCTTGAATGTACATGATTTTTCGACTTCTGTATAAGTTATGTCATGATTAATATATGTTATTGATGTTGTTGAACTTCTTGAAATGAAATTATGTCTTGGCTTCTGAAGAAGTACAGTCGTGAATACATTATGTTATTGAATTCCGTTGGAATCCTTGAGTAGATAGTATTTGACTTCTGAAGGAGTTTTAGATGGAGAATATTACTTGGGCTCGACTCCTTTTGAACTATTGAAGCGTATATTATGTTTTCCTCTTCTGAATAAGCTTAGAGCGAATATTGTTGTATTGGACTCAGTTGGAGTCCTTGTTATGAAACCAGTATTCTGCTTCTTTTAAGCCTGTTTGTGAATAATTATTATTATTGGCACTGTTGGAATCCTTAATATATATATATATATATATTCTATAGAATTTGAATGCCATACATTTCTACTCCTTAAGGAGTTCAGTTGTGATACGGTATGTCGGTTGGAATGAATTTTATGGGTATCTTGTATTTACTACTTCTATAGGAGTTTATTTGTGAATTACGGTTATTATTTTTGGATTGGAATGTAACCGGTGATTCAACTTTTGATAAGCTTTTGTGAATACCTATTGATATTGGCTCTGCTTTATCTTACTATATCTTGTATCTAGACTTATGTAGAAGTTTATTTGTGAATACTGTGCTTATTGACTCAGTTGGAGATCTGGAAATGTAACCGGTGATTCGACTTCTGTATAAGCTTGGTTGTGAATACCTATTGATATTGGCTCTGTTTGAGTCCTTAACATATATCTTGTATCTAGACTTCTGTAGAAATTTAGTTGTGAAAACTGCTGGTGTTGAATTAGTGGAAAACCTTGAATGCTTTCGTAGGAATTCGGCTACTGACCTTGTCCACGCTGTGTTTTCTTTTTTAAACTCGACTCTGTATGAGTCCTTGCTATATTCGCACTATCACGGCTTGGATGAAACTTTGTTGAAAATAATGAATTGATGATGACCTTTATGAAGACCTTGTTGAGGTTATTATTTCCGGTAAGCGTCTTCTAATTCACACCCATGTTGTATAAACATGGAGATTTGTTTCAGTTGAATGAAGCTGTGCAGGTTTGTGTTGGATTCAGTGTGAATGTCACTAGGTATGCATATGGAAACGTCATTTGTTTTAATGCTATCTAGCCTCTTGTTTGACTGTGATAAAAAGGTTATTCTTTTGATTTCGGCCTTGGATTTTAGTCCTTGCTGTGTTAGTAGGGATTAGATTGAGCTGTATGTTGCTGAGTGTTTCGACTCAGTGGGATTGCTCTTGTGTTTGTGCATGATTACGTCTTCTGTTATCATGACTATCTAGTCATGTGCTTGACTGAAGTAAAGAGCTATTAACTGTACCTTGATAAGCGATGGCGTTGGATATTTTCTCATTTGTTGATTAATATGGAAGGTTATGTGGAGTCTATTTGATGGATTATTCATCACTGCCTTGTCACGAGAGCTACTGTGTTGTTCAGTAAGTTACAGGCAATTTCTATTTGTGTATTTTGACGAACTGTAGATCTTCTTGTGGTCTCGACTGGCTTAGTCATAGGTGTATAATGTGATTGCATTACTCTTAAGTGGACAGTACAGTCATGAGCATGTTGGGAAGGGACATCTGAATGTCTCGGTTTCTTTCTCTTCTGCTGTAAAGTATATGTTGATATATTTTTATCTAACTGTTGGAATTGTTTTAACATACTGATGGATTCATGAATTATTATGATATTCATTTTATTATGTTGAATGTAATGGTCTGTCTGATGTTTGTTGTCCTTGGGATTCAGATGGATAGTTGTTTTGGATACATTTGTTCTCCTTGGTCACTTACATTTATGAAGAAATATCTGAAAAGTATCTAGGACTATTTAGTAACTATAATATGAGTTACGCGTTTATAGTCATGTTTGAATTACAAAAGAGCATAGTCTGAATATGTTTACATGTTTGGTGAAATGATTTCATTTAAACAGGTTGTTTAATGAAAACAATTGGTGGATTGCGATTGTTTTAAGAATTAGTGCTTATCATGCTCAGTTCATCGAACTGACCCGTGTTGACAATTTTTGCAGATGGTTGCCGTAAGTGGTAAAAGCACGCAGATCTGATAGGATGTTCAGATTGTTTAATTTGGTTTTATGATGAATTACAACATGATTCTCTAAATGTACTACTTGAAGAAAGATGTTCTTTTCTTTGTTGAGTATTGTATCAAGTATGTTGAATGCATAAAATGTATTTGATTAGCTTGAAAGGAATGAAAAGAGATATTTGTTACTTATGTGTTTGTATTCGTATCTTGATGGTTTGACCTTCTTCGGTTCGAATGATCTTGAGAGCATTATTATTATTGTATAATTTGGAGACTTTTGTGATTATCTAAGTATACTTGCAAGATTATGTAACTGAATACTTATGATTGTTAGTAGTTCTAGTATGTTCTATCTAAAGCTAAATTGGAATTTAGATCACTGTCTTTCTGGAAGCTAGGGTTAAAATAAACCTGAGCAGGAAGCTAAACGAGCTGAATAAATTATTACTTCCTAGTCTTGATCTAAATCAAGACAACGTTTAATTGGATTCTTAAATCACTATATCTCGATACTAATAAGTAAGATATAAATTCAGTTATGAGAACTGATATAAACCTAAAAAGGGTTTGGTTAGCAATCTCATGTGAAGGTTGATGGTTATTGTCCAATTTCGTTGATTTAGAATTATGTATATTCTATGAACACCTTGAAGGGACCGCTAGTCTTAATAACTTCTCTTGTGTAAAGGGTTTTACTAAGAAAGGTAATTCTAAGGTGAGGAACCCAGGGATTGGGAAAGACTAACCTTAAGGGAGCGTCTTTTAGTATAATTTTAACTCAACGTGTGTAACACTTATCAATAAGTAGATCTTTTCGAGGTGGATTTAAAGGTTGACGGCACAAGTCAACTGCAGGGTTGTACCTTCGAGAAGATTAGGATCTTCTCGAAGATACAACAATGCAGGTGACTTATGACGACACCCTTTGCATTGATCGTTAAGATTTACACCTTAAACTCGAACAAGTTACTCTGGGACTGATTAGGAATGTGGTCACGTTATAAGGCTGCCCTAGGAGACTCGGGGTATCTTGACACACTGGATTAACTAGGGTTGACCCAGTATGTCAGCGTATCCCTAGTCCTCGGGAGCATCCCTATAACGTTGTCATCTTACTAATCCGTTCCTGAGTGAATAACTTGGGACAGGAGAGTCTGACAGAAGTCAGTATAAGACATTCTACATAACATAGGAATGGGGTGAAGGACGTATTCCAGATTGACGAGTATGCCATCAAGGAATACGAGACATAAGTAGTATGTTTCAAATCTTTGGCCAAAGTATCGCAAGCTGCTGATTGCGTTGTCCTAAGTCACCTAGTCTAAGGGATGAGATGCCGATGAATAATGGTAACAATTATTCAGATAGGTTCCTTGGACAGAGCATTCTAAATCCCAGATTAGGGAAGAGAACCGCAAGAGTATTGTGTTAAAATAAAAACGCCAACTCTTTGATACTCATGAATAGATCGGTAGATTACCGAGTCATGGAATGAATAGATCGGAAGTACTCCGAGTCATTACAGCTGCATATGGTTATCTGTTATAAGAATGGTTGTTTTTGATTTGTGAGTTCTAAATTATGTATTTAGAACCAGGAAGCATTGTCAAAAAAAAATTTACTTGTTCTAATGTATAAAAATGAGGATGTTACATCTTGGTATCAGAGCTGAAGGTTGCAGCTCTTGGACCTATTGTGTCCATAATCTGATAAAAACCTGAATTTTCTTGTAACAGAAAATGGTTAGAACAAGGGGGAACGTTGTGAATAATGCTCCACCTGAAGGAGGGCGGCAACAACCCAAAAACTTGATGAGATCCTTGCTGCCCTGTTGGACACAAGAGATCGTTTAGCTGTACTTGAACAGCAGGTGATGGGAAATGAGGAGGATGAAGAAGCTGGTAATAACAATCAACAACCTCCTGAGGACAACCCCGATTTGGGTGTTGATATTAATGCTGGGAATGCACCTGTTCAACTAGAAAACAAAAAGGCCAGGTTGGCAGCAGAACTCACTAATGATATAAAGAGGATAAGCCCACCTAAGTATGATGGCACCACATTAGGAGATGGAGCTGAGAACTGGCTCAACGAAATGGAGAAGTACTTTGCAATAAGAAACTTCTCAGAGGAAACCAAAGCTATTTGGGGAGCCTATCAACTTTCCCACGAAGCATCTTCGTGGTGGGATAGCCGTAAAGCTGAGCTAAATATTGATGAGACCAATGTTACTTGGGATCAATTTAAGGGATATTTTAGGCAACGATGGCTGCCACAACTTTTCTATGATCAGAAAATGACAGAATTCCAGAACTTAGCTCAAGGGAAGCTAACGGTAACAGAATGGCGAATACTTCGGAGCGGTTTACAAAACTCCTCAAGTATGTACCACAGTATCAAACTGACGAGAAGTTCAGAATACGGAAATTCATCATGGGATTGAATCCCGTGATAGGGGGAGAGGTCGATGTTCACAGTCCAACCACTATGGAAGGAGTTGTTGAAAAGGCCATAAGACAAGAACAGAAATTAAAGGCTATTTCTACTCATAAGGAGGAAGTGCGGAAGAAGATTGCAAACCCTTCTTCAACCTCTCTTGCACCCAAAAAGGGACCATGGAAAAAGTTTGGAAACAAAAGTAAGTTTCCAGGGGATAATAGTAAGAAAGCAGTGGCAAATAAGCCTGCTGGAAATGTAAGGGATAATTTTGCCAAAAATTATAACAATGGGCAGAAGCCCTATGGAGGACAACGTGATAATTACAAGACTGGAGGCAATTTTGAGCCTAAAAAGGGACCTGTAGGAGGCTGCTACAATTGTGGCAAAGACCACTACACAAATCAGTGCCCTTTGAAGAAGGATGATCGTAATCAACAACATAAGATACATGCTGCAGTAGCAGACAAGCAAGCTGAAAAGCAAGTGACACCTATAGAAGTTCCGGGTAAGTTATTTGGCATACCTGTCACTATTATTTTTGATACAGGAGCTACTGAATGTTTTATTTCTAATAAACTTGCTTCTAAACTTAAGAGAAAAGCTGGAAAAATGGATAAATCTTGGACTGTATAGTATGGTAATAACTCTGTTCATACAGTGAGTATGTGTCTTTTTGGGGCAGTCCTTGACTTACCTAATTTCTCCACGGAAGTTGACCTCTATGTTACACCTTTGGGGTCTTACGACATTGTCATTGGTGTCAATTGGTTAGCTGACCATAAAGCAAAAGTAGACTGCTATGAAAAGAATATAAGATGTTTAGATGATCAGCTGGAAACAACAGAGATTCAAGGGGTTAAATGGGAAATTTCAGTTAGAAAACTATCAGCTATGCAGCTTAAAAAGGCTAAAAACAAAGGATGTACCCTTTATGCAGTAAAGATATCTAAATTTTCAGAAGAAGATGGTGATTCCATGAAATGATTTCCTCTACTACAAAGTTTTAGGGATGTTTTTCCTGAGGAATTACCAGGGTTACCACCTAAGAGGGAATTTGACTTCACCATCGAAATCAAACCAGGAACGGAACCTATTTCCAAAGCACCTTATCGGATGACTACTACAGAGTTAGTCGAGCTTAAGGCACAATTACAAGAACTTTTGTCTAAAGGTTTGATTAGACCAAGTGTTTCACCTTGGGGAGCACCTGTAATATTTGTGAAAAAGAAGGATGGAACACTTAGGCTGTGTATTGATTATCGGATGTTGAATAAAGCAACAATCAAGAATAGATACCCACTTCCAAGGATCGACGATCTATTTGATCAGATGCGTGGGGCAGCGGTCTATTCTAAGATAGATCTTCGATCTGGTTATCATCAGTTAAGGATTAGAGAAGAAGATATTCATAAAACAACTTTCCGAACAAGGTACGGACATTATGAATTCACGGTTCTACCCTTTGGATTAACTAATGCACCCGCAGCTTTTATGAACTTAATGAATAATATTTTTCAAGAATATTTGGACAAGTTTGTACTTGTATTCTTGGACGATATTCTCATTTATTCTAAAAGTGTTGAGGAGCATAATGAGCATTTGAAGATAGTTTTGGGGATTTTGAGAAAAAGAAAGTTGTATGGTAAGTTATCCAAATGTTCTTTCTTTGATTCAGAAGTTCACTATTTGGGTCATGTCATTAGCAAGGAAGGAATTGCTGTAGATCCTTCAAAAATAGTGGTAATAACTGAGTGGCCTGCACCAAAGAATGTGCACGAAGTAAGAAGCTTCATGGGTCTTGCTGGTTATTATAGAAAATTTGTTAAGGATTTTTCTAAAGTAGCTGCACCGATAACTTCATTGCAGAAGAAGGATAAGAAATTTATTTGGAATGATAAGTGTGAAGCGGCTTTCAAAAGTCTGAAAAGCCAGTTGACTTCCGCACCTATATTAGCTGTACCAGACCCAAATGGGAGCTTTACTGTTGTAACGGATGCTTCTGGGGAAGGCCTTGGAGGTGTTTTGTTACAAAATGATCAAGTCATAGCATATGAAAGTAGAAAACTTAAGTTACATGAGCTGAATTATGCTCCTCATGATTTGGAGCTTGCTGCCATTGTTCATGCGCTTCAAGTCTAGAGACACTATTTACTTGGGAAACCTTTTGGGTTGAAAATTGATCACTTAGGAATGAAATATATTTTCACTCACCTAATCTAAATGCCGATAGAGAAGGTGGTTATAATTTTTATCACAATATGATTTTGTTATTAGCTACATCAAAGGGAAGGAGAATAGAGTAGCAGATGCTCTAAGTCGTAGGAGGCACATTTCTACTCTTATAACATTAAGAACTCAGTTTAAGGATGAGGTAAAAAGTGCCTCAGAATCTGATATTTACTTTTAGCAAGTAAAAGTAGTGCTTGCTGCAGAACCTAATGATGAAAGGTATAAAGGTTTTCATTTTGATAATGAAGGAATCTTGCGTTATGAAAACAGGGTATACATACCTATGCTGAATGATTTGAGGAAGAAGTTGTTAGTTGAATTTCATAATTCACCTTTCTCTGGACACCCGGGTATTACAAAAATGCTTGCTGATATGAAACAACAATACTTTTGGAAAGGTATGAAAAAGGATGTCAGTGAATTTGTAACTCATTGTCTGGAATGTCAGCGGGTTAAGGCAGAACATATGCACCCTGCTGGACTGTTATATCCTCATAGCATACCGCAGTACAAATGGCAAGTAATAAGCATGGACTTTGTACAAGGGTTACCTATGTCCAGGAATAAACATGATGTTATCCTGGTAGTTGTAGATAAACTAACTAAGGTAGCTCATTTCATCGCTGGAAATCTAAAGGATGATTCACCAGTGCTGGCCAAAAGATTTGTACACAAAATTTTCAGATTACATGGTGTACTAGAATTGATTATATCTGACAGGGATCCAAGAATGACGTCAAGGTTTTGGCAAACGCTTAATACAGCTCTTGGAACGAAACTAAAATTCAGTTCTGCATATCATCCGGAAATAGATGGACAAACTGAGAGGGTAAATCAAGTGTTGGAGGACATGTTGTGAATGTATTGTATGGATCAACAGTATAAATGGGAAGAGTATCTTCCATTAGTTGAATTCGCATACAACAACACTTATCACTCATCTCTTAAAATGGCACCATTTGAAGCACTTTATGGAAGAAAGTGCAGAACCCTTGTTAGCTGGGATAGTGTTGAGGATAGAGTGGTAATTGGACCAGAGATCCTCACTGAAATGGAACAGCAAGTAAAGCTGATTCGTGAATGATTAAAGGAAGCAGCAGATAGGCAGAAGAGCTATGCTGACCTTAAGCGGGTTGATCGAAGGTTTGAGCTTGGTGAGAAGGTTTTTCTTCGTGTTAAACCTAGAAAGAGTTCTATAACTTTTGGCAAGGCTGCCAAGTTGTCACCTCATTTCGTGGGACCTTTCGAAATTGTCAAAATAATCAATCCTGTAGCTTATCGATTAGCATTACCACCTGCTTTATCTCGCATGCATGATGTTTTCCATATTTCTTTGCTTAAGAAATACATTTCAGATTTGTCACATGTCTTAAATTGGAATTCCTTGCAGGTCCAAGACCCAGGAATAATCATGGTTAAACCCACACGAGTGTTGGAAACTCACCAATTGCATTTGAGAAATCATGAAATTCAGCAATGTAAGGTCCAGTGGGACCAGTTTAACAAAGAAAGTGCAACTTGGGAAAATATGGAAGAGATGAAAATTGCTTTTCCTTTTCTTTTTCAACAGAATGAAATATGTTGACAAAACATTTCTTTTATGAACTTATCTTTTTCAAGTTTATATAAAATCCAAATGGAGGCAAACATTATTCAGGCTGAATAAAATGTGTTGTGACATTGATTTCTAGAACTATGCAAGTTGGAAATAGTCGTATTGTTTTGTGAACTAATAAATTGGTTGACCTGAAGGTTAATAAAATATGTAATCATCGGGATGATGAATCTTTTAGGAGGGAAGCATGTAACACTCTGAACTGTTGTTACTTCCTCCTGAGCATTCAAGTGTTGATATATGATTTCTTCTGTAAAAGGATATGTTCCTTTGATTGTGAAGTCATGCTTGATATGGACTGTATCTTCTTTGCAATTGAAGATCTTTGACTGAGTCGAATATGATTGGACTCTTTTATTTCTTTCATTTTGCACCTGAGTTTAATCTGATCTCGGAATGAATTGTGGATTTATCCATCTATAAGACCCAGCCTTGGATCAGTGGCATTGATCCAAGAGATGCTTTAAGTTTATTCGGGATGAACAAAAATTATAGACCTTACGCAGGTTGCAAGGTCTGAATGCGTTGAATAAGCTATTCTAGAGTCTAACTCAGGCTGATCGTGTTAAATGAATTGGTTCCCGATATCGTAATATCAGGAAGGTCTTGATCGTGGGCCAGGTAATAAATTCAGATACATTTATTCAACTAGCCTATTGGCAGTGCTGGAGTGAATCCTTTTCGTGAATGTATGTCTGTAGGTTCTTATTCTGAACATTTTAAATGTTAGACCTAAACTGGATTTATTAAGGTTAATAACCTAAACCTAAACTATAACCTATGGGTTAGGTTAGTGCTAACCTAGGCCTAAGCTATAAACTAATGTTCTAAAGTTAGTGACCTAGCGCTAAGGAGGTTAGACTAAGTATCATCTTAAATCCTAACCTATGCTTCTAACCTAACAAATGTTAGTGGAGGAAGGGGACCTATGAAGGGGTGCGAGCCATGGGCGGTAGTTTCTATGGCATTAAATGGGATGGATAAGTATGAAGGACAGGGATTTAGTGGAAGTTTCAAACGGCTAGTGAGGTCGACGTGGCAGAGTAGCCAAAGTTAGAAATGGTCTTTGACTTGCATTTTTCCATCGCCAACTATGGTGGTCGGTGGCATGGAGATTGAGTGGGAATTTTGGAGTTAATACAATTAATGAACTCGGTCTTGAGCTCGGATTTCTCGGAAGACATGTAAAATGGAAAAGCGGTAGTTTGTTTGGTTTTTCATGCGCTCCGGTTTTCTCTCTGTTTGATCACTGGTTCTTCACACCAGTCTACTTGGTGTTGCATGGAAAATATGAGTGTAACTCGCTCTTTTCTCTGTCAAGGAAAGTTTATAAGGCATGGAAATAACAAATTATTGTTGTTGAATCTAACGTGGAAAAAGAGGAGAAGGCTCGAGCTCTTTCAGTGGTCTTCTTCAGATTTTTAAGTGGCATTACCAGACATGTTAGGCCCTAAATTTTAAAAATCTTGCTTTCTTCCAAATGATTTCATTAGAACAACTCTGTTCAGATGATTTTTGGGTTCAGTTGGTTTTTATGGTAGCTTTGTGTGATTTAGTTGTTGTATCTTCTTACTGGCTCGATTTTTCAAGTGAACCCTTGATGGGTGTGTATTGTGTTTCGAATCATGTTGCACTATCTTGCTTTGTGTTTTGCATTTCGGTTAGATTTGTAGAAATGCTTCCAAGGAAAATACACAAATTCGGTTCTGTGGATTCTTGTTTGATTCAGACTTGATCGATACCTTGTTGTTTTTCACTTGTTGAAAAGGATACTTGTTGGAATTCTTGAATGTACATGATTTTTCGACTTACGTATGAGTTATGTCATGATTAATATATGTTATTGATGCTTTGTTGAACTTCTTGAAATGAAATTATGTCTTGGCTTCAAGAAGTACACAGTGAATACATTATGTTATTGAATTCCGTTGGAATCCTTGAGTAGATAGTATTTGACTTCTCGAAGGAGTTTTAGATGGAGAATATTACTTGGGCTCGACTCCTTTTGAACTATTGAAGTGTATATTATGTTTTCCACTTCGAATAAGCTTAGAGCGAATATTGTTGTATTGGACTCGGTTGGAGTCCTTGTTATGAAACTAGTTCGCTTACATTTTAGCTTTGTTTGTGAATAATTAATATTATTGGTGTAGACACCAAATTCGTGTCTTACGACCCCTTGTGACCCGCATCTCATCTCGCAATATAACCTCATCACCTAAACCTTACACAATTATTTATTAATTGCCTTCTAATTGATAAATCCACATCACCCTACCTACCACCTCACTTTGCCACTTCATCATGACCTAGCCCTAACCCTAAAACTAACCTAATTAAGACCCATAACTTGGTCCACACCTACATCCATAACTAATGCCTCCTTACTCACACCCAAAACTGACCTTCTAGCCACTTGACCAAGCCCGCAACTGATCTCTCGGGAGAAAAGCAGGGAAGGTGGGCTATTTTACTAAAAATAGCCTACTTTTTCCTTACCGATGCCGGTTCCTACTCGACCGCCGTCGGTTACGCAACCGCCATCGGTTCCCTGTAAATGGGCTCCCCAAACCAAAACAACGGATCGGAATTTCATTTTGGGATCGGTTAAAGGATTTCTGGATCAATAGAGAGCATTGCATGAGCGAGGAACAGAGTCCAGATCTTCACTTGACAGAGCAGAGACAAGTAAAGAAACCAGAAGTGCTTGTAGTAGAGGATATCAACTTGCATCTTCGCCAAAACTAGTAAGTCACATCTTGCATGTCCTCTGTTATAACATTTCTTATGCTTCTTGAATCTCGGTCCTCCTAAATCCGTTTCGAATCTACTACCTAACGTGTCATTGCATCTAACTATTATCCTTTGCTTCTAATCATCCCATTTCCTAATATCATCCATAAACCACCTTACAAAACACCATAGCTACCAAGAAGATCCCAGAACCTACCGGTATCGAGTTATTAGTAACCAGCATCGGTTATCGGAACCGACATCGGTTCCTCTCATCAAAACCAGAAACCAGCCTTTCCCTACCTTCTCAACGAGACAATTTAATTGATATTTTGCGCATCTTTTGTGTTAATTCATATTAGCGGGGAACCACCACCTTCGAAAGGAAGTTTTATATTTCTGGGGCCCAAGGCAATTTCCTCATTTATTGTTTAATCAAAATCTTGTGGTCTTGTGTTCTTATTTGCAGGTAGTCCTTCCAAGACAAAAAGGAGTTCTTCGCAGTCAGCCTGATCTTTCTCTACGGTACGCGCACACCATCTCGACATTCAACAGGTATTCCTCCTAACCCTAACCTCATCTATTTCTAAAAGGAATGAAAGGATAGAAGCAACTCTATTCCCAAAGAGCTGAAACATTCCGAGCGAAACATTTTGGCACGCCGATTAGGGGACGCATTTTGGGTTTCTTTCTCTTGCTTATTTTTCATTTTAGGAAGCATATTTGCTTGTTGCTTGCTTTTGTTATATATTTCGTAAGAATTTGTCTTGCTTTCCTAGTTTCGCATTAGTGAAAGTCATCTCTCTTTCTTCATCGAATATAACTTTTGATTTGGGTTTAAAACACATGCATTGCATTCCTGCTTGTTGTTCTTCAATTCTAGTGAACATAGATTAAGTAACAGGTCGTACACGTGGGGGTGATATCCATGGTATTGACAGGAAATTAACCTTAGTTTCACTGCACAACACATACCGAATCACTTCACAATTAACACAACAGCTCAAACATCCCCCCTTTTCCGCGGTATTCCTCCGCCCGATTGAGGTAACCTTATAAGCCAAAACAAACTTGACATTTCCCCTAGGTCTTGTTGTTTAGGATTCTGACATCATCTTACGTCTAAAGGCATAAGCCCACGATAACTAAAATTAACCCTAGGATTAGTCTCTAGATTTGCGTGTGCCTCTTGCTTGTTTTCAAATTCTGTTTTCTCTGTCATACTTTGTCTTCTGTGATCAATAAGTTGATAAATATACTCAACGTTGCTAAAAATCAAATTAGCAGCCTTTTATATCTTCTTATCCTAGACTTTTGACACCGGCATCGGTTAAGGGACCGACGTCGTTTGCTCTGTGACCGACACCGGTTACTAAACCGATATCGGTTACTGTCTTCATCAGCCCCTGACAAACCAGCAACTTGCCAAATTCATCATTCTGAGGTTGTTTTTGTTCTTGATAGATTGAAACTTTCCTGTGTGTTCTTGTCCATGGTTGTCATCACTCAAAGCAAGCCGCCGCCATGGTTTCACATGCCTCGCTCTCTGTGTGTTTGCCTCGAATCACCCCTTCACATTCTATAGGGAACCCTACGGACACCAGTGAGATCCCCCAAATTCCTGTAGGAGACAAGGACTTTGCCAAATTTCTGGATGCTAATCCCAGCGCTGTACAATACTATTTGTCTCATGCCCCTGACCGTACGCCTGATGGTCAGCTCCTTATTGGCATGCCTATTAGTATAGCTGCTCATTTAGCTCCCACTCCTCCTGATAACAACCGCCTTTACGTCTTGCATCTCTAGCCCCGTCTCCCAATCCGACGGCTTCAGAGGTTCATACGACCCCGATTAGCTTTCCTTTGGTTAATCTTGGACCCCACGTATCGTTACCACCAACTGCCCCTATCTCATCTCTCTTTCAGACCACTCCATTCATGACTTACTCTCTGCCACCTATTCACACGAGCTTTCCTTCTCAAGCTCCGCCTACCTTTTCATTCCCATACACGTATCCAGTAACCTCAACACCTTATATGGGACATCCCTATTCTGTGGCACCATCATCTCATCCAACCACAGATTTCATCAAACAAATGATGGACAAAATGCAAAACCTGGAGGCTTCCGTTTCAGGAAGTCGTAGCGCCTTGACATACGAGCAAGTTTGTCGGGAGCCCATTCACCCTTCTGTCCCCCTTCATTCATATCCTCCTCAATGGGAGTTGCCAAAGTTTACTCGTTTTAACAGTAAAGAGGATCCTCAACAACACTTGCGATCATTTAGACATGCTTGTTATTTGATTGCCCATGATGACACCTTGCTACTCCGCACTTTTCCCATGTCCTTATCAGGACCCGCCTTGAGTGGTACGATTGCTTTAACCCAAAGACTCGATCTTCTCTTTTAACCAACTAGCCCAATCTTTCTTGGATCATTTCTCCATTAACATTGCCAAGAAAGTATCTATCACTGACCTCTATGCCATCCGACAATTTGAAGACGAATCTATCGCAGATTTCGTTGGACGATGATGGGGCCTTATCAACCAACTTACGTATGCCTTGCCTCAAACCGAACTCATCAAACTATTTACGCGGGCCTGCGCTAAGCACATCTCCCCTACCCTCCAAATTCAAACTTTCGCACATTCGACGAGGCCTTTACCATGGCTCGGAAACTTGAAATTCGAGCCTTAGAAGAAGAGAAATTGCGGTTGCGTAACAAAACCCCAATTTCGAACTCCCGATTCTACCAACAAGCCAAACACCACCACTCCTCACGCATCCACTTCTTCTAAATCAAAAGGAGCTGTCCACGCGGTAATGGTCAAATCTCAAACACCGTCCAATACTCCGCCAAAACCACTTACAAGTACAAATTCGAGCCCACCAATTACACTCCTTGGGAGAAACTTATGGCATCATCCTGGAGAAATTACTCAAAGTCAAGGGGCTATCACCTTGCCCCCTGTTAAACCTCACTCTGGGTTTGACTCCACTCGCACAATACCTTCCTGGTACAAAGAAAATGACTTTTGTAACTTTCACCGCGTAAAAGGACATAGTCATGAAAACTGCAAGATGTTGAAAAACATAGTGCAGGAAATGGTTGACGCAGGGGATATAACCCTCGATAATCCTAACGCCCCTGCTAACCGAAATCTGAAAATTTTCAACAAGCCATTCCCGAATCACTCGTCCAACAGTAACGTAAACCAAGATATCTTAGCCGAGGAGAGTGTTCATGAGATCCATGCAGTCTTCGATTCTCAGCCAAAAGCCTCTATTGAAAATTTTTTAAATCAAGCCTCTCCACCAACACAGGAGTCTGAACCTCCTTCACCACCATCAAGCCAAAGTGAAATCATTCCTTTACCCATAGAAGAGTTAACTGCCTGGACTTCTCTTCTCATCGACGAGTCTTCTTACACCACATCCCTACAAGACTGTGAGCGGATGTTATCTAATTTATCTATTTCCCAAACGTCCCCTTCTACCGCTCTCGCTGCACAAGAGGAGAGCTCGCCACTCCTTTTGTCACCTTTAGACGAGAAATCTCTTACACTGACATCACCACATTCTTTAAACATGACAGATCCCCTCAAACACGCCCTCCTACCTATTAGTCCCTCATCACCTAAATCTTTTCAACAACCGGTGGACCTCTTAACATCTATTGATACAGTGCCTCATCTACCTCCTGTGTCACACCCGCAGTGGACTGGAATTACAACCCACCTTTCTTCCGTACAAAAATTACAAATCACACCTGGAGACTGTCATTCCACAGAAGATAGATAGGCCCTATGGGAACGTTTGAGTACCCCTTTTTCTACTCAAATGCAAATGACTGATCCTGATGTCTCCACCATATACCCGAAGTGCTTACAGAAGCTTAAAATGCCCCTGTTCTCACCTTCACCCCCCTCACCTCTACCAAATGCCCCGTCCACTTCTATCAACTTAACCAGATCTTCCCCTACGCTTGGGACCTCACCAATGCCCAGTCTAACGCACCCGCCTAAGCGACTCGATCTATCCAAAAATAAATCCGCTCCGCCACCTAGGAGACAAACTCAATCCGTGCCCCTATCACAATCAAAACCATCATCGTCATACCTACCTTCCATATTGGGACCCCATCCCTCTACCTTACATCAATATATCATACCTCCTGCGTTTTCTTCAAAACAACCTACACCTTTCACACCCCTACAAAATTTCCAGGGTATAGCAACACCGTCACTCCGCGTATCCTGTCCACCTATCAACCCTAAACAAATTCCATCATCAAAAGATTTGTTTTCGGTCACTCCTATTTCCCCGTGGTTGTTTTCTGATACCACATCATCTGCGGCTTCATCATCCAACATAGCTTCTACGCCAAAGAAATCACGTTTAGTAAAAACCATGTATCAACACCCCTCGGCTAAACCACCACCCGTGTGAACCAATCATGCCCAAACATTACCAAAACCCGCACAACCAATACCCTCATCCTCTTCCGATTTTGACCCACTCAAAGGATCTTACGCCAAAATCCTTGCTATGTTGGTGGAGAATGCGACCATTTCCCTACCTCCACTTAGACCTTATGACCCGTCTAAACCCCGACCTATGGGTTACGATGAGTCTAAAATCTGCACTTATCACCGCACACCAGGACATGATGTGGAGGGATGCAAAGCTCTAAAAACCATCCTTCGTCAGTCACCTCTCCCGGATAGAAAGATTAAGAAAGACAACTTACGAAGGGAGAGACCTTTAGTTTCCATTCCCTCTCCTATACCATCTCCCCCGCCTCACCAAGATCTCATCATTATTACAACCCCACCTCTTGAAGACCATGAGTTATCCCAACCATCTTCCTCATCTCAGTCTACGAGATTAATATGATTAGTGTCGCTACTCTCGAAGACGAGAAAAACAATGGGAAAGCAAAAGAAAACACACCTGCGGCATCTCTTTCTCCGTCAAACATCCCGATTGCACCACCACCTAAAGTGGTCATTCACGGACCCGCCTATCCCGTCTCTAATGGCATTGCCCACCGAAATATGATTAAACAGCTTCACCAATCGCCCGTAAAAATGACATTGTATGATCTCATTCAGACTTCTGAATCTCATCGACAAGCTCTCGTTGAGATCCTTCAAGGGATAGAGGTTTTACCTAATGAAACCCTGCCTGTCGCCTCCATTCTAACACCCAATCACGTTGCTTCTCTCACCAAACAATCCATCTCCCCCACCACTTCTGTCTCGGTACAACAAGCCGCTGCAGTTAGTTTCTCGGAAGATGAAATTGTCGACTTTGGTACAGAAGACCCTGACCCTGCCCTTTTCATCTCCGCTTACGTCCGGGACATTCGAGTACATCGGGTTATGATTGATGGGGCGCTAGCCTAAACATCATCTCTTCAAAAGCCTTCCAACAAATGAATATCCCTTCTAGTTGCATGTGTGCCAACCCCATCATGTTGCGGTCATTCAATGACGCTATTACTTCTACCTTAGGCACCGTGATCCTCAACATTCGGGTAGGACCACGTACTTTACCCGAACTCTTCTATGTCTTGGAGGGAGAGTTCCAATATAATATATTGCTGGGTCGTCCTTGGATCTGAGCCATGGGATGCGTTCCCTCAACATTACATAGATGCATAAAATTTGAGTACGAGGGGAAGTCCTACACCGTAAAAGCTGACCCTCCCCCCTTTAAAACCTGCAATATGTTATACCGCCCTAACGATGTGCTTATACCAATCAAGACACCCATACATTCAACCCAACCATCCTCTTCAAATGTACCTCAACCATCCACCTCAACCGCGCCTACACCTTCAACTGATGAAACCACCATCGCAAAAACCACTTCCCTTCCCGCAGCTAACATTCCAACCTCCGACCCCTTAGTAGATGTTTTTCAGCGCCTTACGCTGGGGGAGTACCGCCTATATAACGTTAGTTCTTTCCCTACCCCACAGGAGTATGGACAATTACATGCACATCCCACCTACGACCGTCGCGTGGGGGAGATAATCTCTTACGGACCACCCCATTGCCGCACTAACCTAACATATGGGGGTGTTGACACATCCTCCATTACCCCTGAACCTCCTCTTGGTGTGGTTCCCTTCCAATCCGATTTTCAATACTTGACAAATCATCGTTTCGCCCTCACCTTCTTGACTCGTTGTGCTTGGAAAGGCTTTGGTTTTGGTCTTTACGAACAAGGCCGACATACACTCATTCCCGTGACTACCCGTAAACATAATGATCGTAGTGGTCTCGGTTTTCCCGAAACACCTACACAGGAGACACCTCCTGTCAGCTGTATCCTAGAAGAAGAAGACGTCGCCCCTACCAAACCATCATCACCCACTTTGCCATCATCACCCACAGAATCTATAGACCCTGAATCCATCCCTCCTAACTTTTTTTTTTCATAAATGCTATCTTCATAGGTCCTCTCACTTATCAACACGATAATGAGGACCCATCTTCTCTTCCCCTTCTGTATTCGGACATGATCGAAGAGGATTCGCCTTTGATTAATGTTGTTGAATGCCAGGATGACGACTCCATCCTCACTTACCTTGGCACGGATGATTCTTATATTCAACGAGCCTTACCATCTGAAACCCAAACTATGCTGAACGAATCTACCATAGAAATCAATATCCACACGGAGGATGATCCTCACATTGTGAAGATTGGATAATCCCTTAACACATCAGAACAAGCCGCCTTTACTACCTTTCTCCGTGCTCGCAATCAAGCTTTCGCATGGTCTTACGCTGACATGCCAGGAATTGATCCTACCATTGCCGTCCATAACATTACCCTAAACCCCGATTCCAAACTAGTCAAACAGAAATTGAGAAAAATGCATCCACGCATTGCTCTCTTGGTCAAAGAGGAGCTCCAACGACTCCTTTCTGTTTCCTTCATCTTGCCTATTGACTATCCTCAATGGATTTCTAACATCGTACCTGTCACTAAAGCGACAGGGGGACTTCGGATATGCACAGATTTCCGGGATCTTAACCTCGCTTGCCCTAAGGATGACTTCCCCTTACCTAGCATTGACCAACTTGTTGATCTAACTGTAGGTCATGAGATGCTCTCTCTCATGGATGGCTTTTCAGGATACAACCAAATTTTGGTTGCCCCTGCCGATCAACACAAAACTACCTTCATAACTCCTTGGGGAACCTTCTGTTATCGTGTCATGCCATTTGGCCTTAAGAATGCTGGTGCTACCTATCAGCGGGCTATGACCTACATTTTTCATGACATTATGCACACTATCCTTGAAGATTATGTCGACGATCTTCTCGGCAAGTCTAAACATCGTAGTGAACATCTCGATGTTTTAACCATTATTTTTGATCGCCTGTTACAATATTCTGTCCACCTTCAACCGAAGAAATGTGTCTTTGGTGTTCTTTCGGGAAAAATTCTTGGCTTTATCGTCTCTTTGCGTGGCATTGAGGTCGATCCATCTAAAGTCAAAGCTATCCTAGAAATGCCCCCACCCAAAAATCTCAAACAATTACGTAGTTTACAAGGTAAGCTCCAATCTATCCGACGTTTCATCTCCCAACTCTCGGATCGGTGTCAACCTTTCCATCACCTCCTTAAAAAGGATATTGCATTCCAATGGAGTGAAGAATGTCACCAAGCCTTCGAAGCTCTCAAATCCTATCTCTTGCAGCCACCCGTGCTTATCCCACCCCAAGACGACCGCCCTTTCTACCTTTACCTTTCCGCCACCGACCACGCTGTAGGAGCCATGCTTGCACATCGTGACTCTGAGAATCGCGAACAAGCCGTTTATTATATAAGTCGTACTTTGGTGGACTATGAGACTAGGTACACACATATAGAAAAGTTATGCCTAGCCCTATCATTCGTGGCCACCAAACTCCGACACTACCTTCTAAATCACAAGACTTTCGTCATCACCAATACAGACCCCATCCATTACATGTATGCCAAACCTCATCTGAACCAACGCATTGCCAGATGGCTCATGCTTCTCGCCGACCTCGACCTTGAGTTTGTCCACCAGAAATCAATCAAAGGACAAACCATCGCAGACCAACTTGCGAGAAGCTCCTTTACCTGGGGAACAATTTACCAATTTCACATTTCCCGATGAACTCATCGCTACTCTTTCCCTCACGGAGGAGTCGTACCCAATGACCCTCTTCTTCGATGGATCTAAATGCCAGTGCGGCGGAGGAGCCGTGTTGTTCTCATTCCTCTCGACGCCTTTGAACCTATGCCTCTTTCATTCCGACTTGATTTCCTTGCACTAATAATACAGGTGGAATACGAGGCCCTTGTTCTAGGTCTCCAAGTTGTGTTACACTTAGGCATCAAATCTATCAACATTTTTGGCGACTCTCAATTGGTGGTCAATCAAGTTATGGGCGTCTACCAATGCAAAAACGAGGAACTTCAAAAATACAAACACTACGTGGATTCACTTCTAGCCTTATTTACTCACTATTCTATACAAACCATTCCACGCTCCACTAACAAATTTGCGGACACTATGGCTTGCCTAGCCTCGCAAATTCCCGCCGCACCAACTGACTCTGAATTATTCGTTGTGGTCCAGCAACTTTTTGCACCATCCTATTCAACCCCGGTAGTTTGTATGATAAATACTGTGTCTACTAGTTCGCAGGATACCTGGTACCACCAATTTCACGACTACCTTACAATCTCTGTCCTCCCACCTGACCTTACTAGTAACGGCAAACGTGCTTTTCTTAAAAGTGTTTCACGTTATGTTGTCATGGGGGGACTCCTCTATAAACGTGGCTTTGATGGCATCCTCCTTCGCTGTCTAACTGGCGCAGAGGCCACTCATACCATCCAACAGGTCCATGACGGTATTTGTGGTGGACATTTCAGCGGCCTTGCCATGGCCAAACGAATCCTTCACCTTGGTTATTATTGGCCTACTCTCAATAACGACTGCTACGAATATGTTAAGTGTTGTGTTATGTGTCAGCAACATGCCAACCTTCAACATACTCCTAGCCACCCGCTCCAGATCGCTCGAGATCTTTGGCCCTTCTCACAATGGGGTTTAGACCTTATTGGTGAGATTCACCTGACCTCTTCACAACGTCACCGTTGGATAATCACAGCGACCGAATATTACACAAAATGGGTGGAGGCTATTCCACTCATTTCAATCAAAAAAGAAAAAATTGTCGAGTTCATTAACCACCACATTATCTGTCATTTTGGTGTTCCTCATCGCCTGATAACAGATAATGGAAAATCTTTCAAAAACAAGTTGTTGCAAGACCTTTGCGACAACTTTGGTATCAAACTTAGTTTCTCATCACCCTACTATCCACAAGCCAATGGGCAAGCCGAGTCCTCTAATAAAACACTAACCAAAATCCTCATGAAAGTTGTCAATGAATCCGGAAGAAATTGGCACGATCACATTCCCTTTTCCCTTTGGGCTTATCGTACTAGCATTCATACCTCTACTAATGCCACACCTTTTTCTTTGGTATACGGTACCGAGGCTGTTTTGCCTCTCGAAATACAAATACCCTCCCTTAGAATATCTCTTCAGGATATTCTCACCAACGATGATTTCCGCCAAGAGCGGTTAGCCCAATTGGAGCTTCTTGACGAACGCCGTCTTACAGCTCTTGATCACCTTCAAATCTATCAAAAACGCATTAAACGTGCTTATGATAAGTGACTTCATGAGCGTACCTTTAAGGTTGGTGATCTTGTCCTCAAAGAGAATCAACATGTAACCAAACTAGAAAAGAGCAAACGTGGAAAATTTGCTCCCAATTGGATTGGGCCTTATATAATCACTCACACCTATGGATCTGGTACTTATCGTTTAGCTTCGCTTAATGGTAAACCTGAGCCTGAACCCCTTAATGCCTTGCATCTTTGCCCATTCTCTTTGTTGAAATTAGTGTTATATCACTTCTTATCTACCCCGCTCATCCCTTGAGCTCACTTACCACTACATACACTCTGTTTCCAATACCTCATAATAACAATCAAGCTCACATAGTTTGATTCTCACCTCCCCTTGATGATGCCTTCCCTTTTTAGTCTAGTCCATGACTTCAAAGTATTAAAATAAGCCGTATTCTTATGGGATTTTCTTGAGTCAAACTTCCTACTACACTAGATGCTTCACGCCAAAAGAACATCTAGTCATCTAAATTAAATATAGATCGCTCCTCGAAGGACAGCTATATGCCGAACTATTCTTTGCTATTATAGATTGCTCCCCAGAAGGACAATATGCATTAAAACCATATCTGCTACTTATAAATAGATCTGCTCCTCGAAGGACAGCTATACACGGTCGGCCTTTATCGGAGCTTCTCACATTGATCACTTCATGAAGACCTCAAGAATAATACAATCAATATCCCTTGTAGACTTCCCGCATCGATCAGTTTACATTCAATAAAATAAAAGCCTCATTCAAAAGAACTTTTGAGTCATGGACTTGTCTATTTAGGGTAGGTTCTCTTTCGTCAGAACACTCACTTTGTAATAAGTTCTCTGCACCTCAGCTATACCATCCACCTCACCTCACCATTTGTTTCAACTCAAGGGACGTGACGTACACCTGATATATTGTGATCATACAACTCTTTTCACCTATTGACTTCTCGTCTATGCACGGTACCTAGGGCTCCAAGCTCGTTCTACGTGGTGTGGTTTGTTTAGCTCTCTTCATCTACGGAGTACTCTTTCTGCTTTGCCTCGCATCTAGGATTGTGTGTTGACCTTAATCAGGACACGATTCCCTACTACTTGGGTAGGCTAACTTCCGCTTCCCTCATACCTTTTACAACATCACCAATTCATTACCAACACCATCAACCTTACCTTTACTAATCTTAATATTTTTACCAACCAACCAATTGCCTAAACCATACCAAATTGCCTGAATTCGCCTCTCCGATCCTAAGGGAGAACTACATCGATCCGAGGCCCCTCCTTGCTTTGTGCAATGGGCTATATAGGCAAAGACTTCGGAGACATGGGGTCTCCCAAGGTTAGATATCGACCATCCCCTACCATAACCTATCCTGTGTGGTGAATATAAATATTTTTGTGTACTTCTATTTAATCACATTCCTCTTTACCCTTTTTCAAAACACCGAAAGTCAAAACGAAAACATTCTTATTATTATAACTCAAATCAACATACATATCTCATTTTATTTAGATGTTAAACAAATACATCTTCTCTATCATCGACACGCAGGTCGGTACTCTTATTTATTCTTATACCTTGCTAACATTTACTTAGACCCTCACGCCTCATCCCGAACTAGGTGATGATCATGATCGTCGACCCCTCTCGCCGGGTCTCTCTGTCCTCAAAGGTACCACGGCTATTGGTACCGCCCACTGATCTGCCAATCTCTCCTGTAACATATGAATACGCCCTCTCGCATGGAGGACTCCAGCCTCTAGTCTCTCCGCCCGTGACTCCATGAACACTAACAATCCTCTTATCTCATTCACTGCGTTTGGAGCTGCTGAACCAAACGCGTGAGACGATTCCTCTCTGCTGTAATCACCGCTATGTCGGGCGCTCACGTACACCTCACGGTTTCTACTACCACCATAATCTATAGGCCTCTGCTCTCGTTCATCCATTACCTGCGATTGGCCGCTGCCCTCTTCGAGCCCTTCGGAGGTGTTGGCCGGGGAGGTGAGAATGCTGCCTCGGCGTCGATCCTCATATATGGTCTATAAGCCAGGGGTATATCCTGCACAAATCCAAATTGTCGCCGCACGCGATCTATAGGAATCCTCTCATACTCACCCGGCCTGTGCCCTGCGATCCACCTCAATCGCTCTACACCCCTCAACTCCTCAGCTATGTTCTCTGTTACCATATAGTTTCCGTATGGCCTCCAATAGATATCCGCAACCGTCACTCTCTCCCATACCTACCTGTAATACTCAATATCACCCGTCATGGCCTGGGATCTGGCCTCTTGTTCTGTCTGGACCCATCGTCTGAATCCCAACCTCTGCACTCCGGTTTCTCCCGACTGGATGGGTCGGCCTATTGGTCGCACACAAACAATGTGCTCATAGGCCCAACAGTGTAATAAGTATGAACTATCCAGTGTCGTCCTGTGATTTCGCCTACAAGCCCATAAACCCCTGTATAGCTCCGCCAAATATGCAGGTGCCCATGCAAAAGTCACGTTCCTTTCTATCATCTCCCAAATAACACACATCAATGCCTTTGGAAATCTTCCCCCTTCCGCCCTCGGTAACGCATAATACCCTACCGCTATCATTAATATCACTGCTAACCTTGTCTCCTCAGGGTGTGCTGCATACATTACCCCATATGTAAAGGATAAACCTCGCACGTGTCAAATCTCATGCGTATGGACCAAATCTGCTGTTATTATCGCTCCCGTGCCGTCTTTAGGTAGTGCTCGATATCTTGGTTCTCCTGTAATAGGGAGTCTCAAAATCCAATACACATCTTCCAATGTTACTGTCATCTCCCTGTTGGCAGACAAAAGGTATTTGTCTCGGGATTCCATCTCTCAATCAATGCCTTGCAACATAGCATGGTTCCGTGCAATTCGTGAATAATAACGGATTCCACTTAACCCCAAACGATTTATCAATGTCCATTCCACTGGTGTTACATCCGCTCGGATCCGTGACAACAGTGCTGGCACATTATCATTCATCCTCAATCCTGCCTCTGCCTGCATACACCAAAACAACAAACAACCATTCAATCCGTCAAGGTTTTTTAAACATTCTGGAAATTCCTCCAGTAACCGGTATCGGTTATACATAACCGGTATCGGTTCAGTAACCGATACCGGTTACCTCTAACCGCTACCGGTCACTGTCAATTACATACATCTTGCCTAAAACAACCACCTACGACAATAAATTGCTCGTTTATTCCTCTCTGTATACACAGACATACCCGAAACCCTTGATTACCTACCACGTAACACTTACCTCACCTATAACCCTTGCTATCATGTTTTCTTCTTCATATCTACCCACTTAATCACTTATTCATAACACATGCAAAAATCAAATCACAACCAAAACATTTACCTCTCGGGGTTGCGGTAGCTTGAGGTGGCCCTTGTCTTCCCTCTTGTTCCTGCTTTGGATGTTTCTCCTCGTCTCTGCCATTATCACCACTCTTTTCAAATTCGCCTTTCTACTTTCTCTCAATCTCCGATCGCATTCACCTTCCCAGTCTCTTTTCTTATCAACCCAAATCTCTCATAAAAATTCTGTCTCTCTTCTCCTTCTCACTCAAATCTCTCATGCAAATACTGTCTCAGTCGTCAAAAAGCGTCGCATTCACGTATTTAACCTCTTGCATGGCTCTAAAATTAAAAATTAAGTTGCCACCTAGCTTTTCTATTTTTAGAAAAGCTCATACCTAAATAACCGGTATCGGTTACTTAACCGATATCGGTCTATCAGCTACCGATATCGGTTCCTTAACCGATATCGGTTACACACCTATCTTTTCTCAACAGCATTCTTTTCTTCATTTCTCACCTAAATTTTTGTCGCGCCCGCCTCTTTTCCTGCATAAACAACACAATTTACCACATTTGTTCATCCACCACACATAGCATTACAATTTCATTAACATCATTTATTTTATACAAATACACAAACCATCAACTACGGATATCAAGAAACTATCAATCTATACATCATTTGGATCCAACTCATCAGTTACATATATCACAATGTCACAAAACCACCAATTCATCACATAACCTGACATTCATATATACGTGCAAAAACAAAAACATCAACATCATCCATCTATCAACATGTCAACTAAAACTTATCATACATTACATATTACCAACCATTAACAAAATATTTAAACACATTTTGAACACTTTGCACGAGGATCAAAACATCGTCTCTATATATATACAAATTTTCAAAAATACAATGTGCCCTACATCGGGGCCTCTGTGATCTCATAATCCACCAAAGCCGCACGCAGCCACATAAGCGTCAAAAATCTCGACTCCGCTCGCAGGCCGGTCCCTCGTATCAAAATAGATATATACTCGGCTCATAGGCCGGTATCCACTATACAACCCCTACTCGGCTCGCAGTTATATACAATAAATGAATAAATGAATACATGAATAATACATAGGCACGCAGGCCTCTATCAATACACCCGGTTCGCAGACCGGTGCCCATCTCTAAATACAAAAGCCATGTCTGGGATCCCTCAGCTCTCCCCACCGCCCTCGGCACCTCTCCCCGCTGGTCCCTGTGGTGCCTCTCGCCTCCTGCCTGTGACGGACCCACCAGCTGTGGCTGCACCTCCCTGAGACCTCTGGCTCCGAGAGGTCTCTGCTCTATGTGCCGCATAGGGCTGATAATCAGCCCCGGTACCATCAAGAATATCCTGATAGTATCGGGCCTCCGCTCTAGCCTCCATGTAACGCTCTCGAGCCACCGTAGGTACTGGGGCTGGTCCCCTGACACCTACTACCAGTGCCCCCCGTGCTGTCTTTGGTGCCATTTGGTGGTGCTTGTGGTTGTGGTACTGCACTGCACGTGCACATGCTATGGCTGTATGGGCTGTACTTGGTGGTGGTCTTTGTACTATGTTCTTTGCTGTGCGTACTGCACTGCACTTTTGGTTGTGGTCTTTGCCGCCTGTGCTCGTGCTCGAGCTCGGCTAGCCTGCCTGTAAGAGCTGCACCTGACCCCTGAGCTGATCTCTCTCTCCTATCACTGCAGCCAAGTCTGGGTGTGTGGCGATCTTATCTCGGCTACTCTCTACCTGGCCCACCACACCCTGTATGCTCCCGTGCACCCAGCATCATCTATACCCTCACCTGCTGGCCTCTCTGCTACCCAATCTGGATCCAAAGGCTGTGGTGCAGGCTAGTGGGGCCTCTACATCATCTCTCCTGTACTGAGGAACGGGAGGTGGCTCGTCCTGTCGCAGCCCCATCTGCCTGCGTACCCTCTCCAGGGGTATCCGCTCGTACTCTCCTGGCCTCCGTCCTGCTATCCAGAATGTGTACTGGATTAGGCGCAACTGTAAGCGGGCTCCTCTGCCAGGATGGTGACCTCTGTAGGGTCTCCATACAATGTCTACTGCTGTAAGGCCCTCTAGCAAATGTCTATAGTATGCCACATCCCGACCTGCCATAACTGCTCGTGGCTGGCCCACGACCCCCAACCACCTCTGAAAGCCATATCGGTATATGACCTGTGGCCCTGGCTGCTGGGGTAACCCTACTGGCCTGATGCATACGATGTGCTCGTATGCCCAACAATGCAACAAAAATGTAGAACAAATACCAAATCACCTCCTCCGGCGATAGCCCCATAGCTCCCTGTATAATTACACCAGATATACTGGTGCCCAGGCGTAACAGGTGTGCTCCTCCACCATCTCCAACAGCACCCCATCAATGCTCGTGGGAAGTGGCCTCCCTCTGAGTCCGGGAGGGTGAAGCAGGTGATCCCACCATCATCAACCACGACCGGTCGTGTCTCATGTCGATCGCACGGTACATGTCACCGTACCCGATACTCGCTATATGGTAGGTCGAGTAGTCGCCAAGTGCATCCCCAAAACTCGCAGTATCTTTGTCCATGGCCATCTCTCGAATCTACCGAAGACTGTCTCTCCCTCGATAGGTAACCAAAGGATGCGATACACATCCTCCAATGTGACGGTCATCTCCCCAGTCGGGAGATGGAACACATTGGTCGCCGGATCCCATCTCTCGATGAGGGCGACCATCAGGCTGTGATCTCTCTCTATCGCTTTGTACCTCTGGACTCCACCGAGTGCCACCTCACGCATGATGGCCCAATGAGCTGCGAGATACGTGTGGCCTCATCCGCACCAACAGCGGGGGCATCCTATCCCGCATCGTCAACTGCTGACGTGCCTGCAAAACCAACCCACATCCTTAGACCTACTCTTTATTACAACATCTACTTTATCATCTAAATACCTTTTTTATCCCCCGACCATACCCCGACTCTCTCCCACCCCCTCTAGAACCTACCACCCTAAAAACCCAAAACGATCCCACCCAAAACCAACAAAAACAAAACCCCAACACAACACACAAACCCAACCCAACCCTACAACAAACCCTTCTCACACCCACAACCCACCACCCAAAAACAAAACCCCAACACAACACACAAACCCAACCCCCTCTACAACAAACCCTTCTCACAACCACAACCCACCACCCAAAACCCAAAACCTAACCCCACACCAAACCCTTCTCCACCCCCAACCCACACCCAACCCACCACCCAAAACCCAAAACCTAAACCCAAAACCCAACCCTACAACAAACCCTTCTCACACCCACACCCCCACCCCAACCCAACCCCCACCCAACCCACCCCCAACCAACCCAACCCCTACACAAACCCACACCTACCCACAACCGACGCCGACCAATACATGACCGACGGAGGTCACCAACAACCCTCCCTTTCCCTACAATTGTGCGACCGATGCCGGTCGCTTAGTGACCGACATCGGTCACTGTCCTCTCCCGGAGCCGAACCCCCGCGCGGCCCCCAAAACCCATTTTTTACCTATTTCTACCCATCTACCCACCCAAAAACCCTAAAAACTTACCCACCTACCCACCTTAGCCTATCTAACCTATCTACCCTCTCCCTTTTTCAAATCATTTCCATTTTCTCATTATTTCCTAAAAAAGGTTAATTCCTACCCAAACCCCCGATTTAGCATAATATAACCAAATCACCAAATTAAAGAGTTTCAAATCTACCCGAACGATGACACGTCATCGTGGTGGGATGGGTGGTGGCGGTCCAGCTGGTCCAGCCCCTCCAGCTCCTCCTGCCTGTGCCATGGCTCCAATCCTGATCTGCTGGGTCCCCGGCCAATCAACTGCTGCCTCCTCCTTAATCGGGCCCACTATCAACTCTCTCCGCCAATACAATAGCTCCACCTCACTCAATCAAGCCTCTAATCCCAAGTCTCCACGTCAGACAAGTCGATTTGGATTGCAAATAACAAAAGTGACAATGACAAGCCGTATTTTTCTTTTTATAGGTTTTTCGCCTTTCACCGATATCGGTTTCATTTTGCCCTAAGGAACCGGTATCGGTCCCTTAACCGATATCGGTCATGCAGAATCGACATCGGTTCGCTACCCAACTTTCACCCCATTCTTTGCCCTTATTTACTCCTTGCCTCTTTTTCACCAATATCGCCTCTATCCACCTTTGCTGCACAACATTTGTTCACTTGTCCAGCCTGACCTAAGGCCTCAACCTACCATTCGGCCCGACCTAAGGCCTCAACCTACCATTCGGCCCGACCTAAGGCCTCAACCTACCAATTGGCCCGACCCAAGGCCTCGCCTAACCTATTTGGCCCGACCTAAGGCCTCAACCTACCTATTCGGCCCGACCCAAGGCCTCAACCTACCATTCGGCCCGACCTAAGGCCTCAACCTACCAATTGGCCCGACCCACGGCCTCGCCCTACCTATTCGGCCCGACCTAAGGCCTCGCCTAACCTATTTGGCCCGACCTAAGGCCTCAACCTACCTATTCGGCCCGACCCAAGGCCTCAACCTACCATTCGGCCCGACCTAAGGCCTCAACCTACCAATTAGCCCGACCCAAGGCCTCGCCCTACCTATTCGGCCCGACCCAAGGCCTCGCCCTACCTATTTGGCCCGACCCAAGGCCTCACCCTACCTATTCGGCCCAACCCAAGGCCTCGCCTTAACCATTAGGCCCGACCCAAGGCCTCAACCTACCTATCCAGGCCGACCCAAGGCCTCAACTCTACCCATCCGGCCCGACCCAAGGCCTCGCCTAACAATTTGACTGACCCAACGCCTCAACCTACCCATCTAACCTGACCCAGGGCCACCGCCCAACTACTTGGCCTGACCCAAGGCCGTATCACTTCAATACCATACCCACAATCAACATTTTATTTTATCCATCCATCATGTACCTTTTGTTCAATCGAGCTCACCTGTTCATGTTTTAGCATGATTAGGGTCCTTGACTTGATCTGTCGACCAACTTTGCCTAGACCTAGACCGTGACGTTTATCTCAACCAAACCAACCATTTGGTACTGCCGAACATGCCTAAACGTTCCTGTACCTCACCTGTTATATACCCTGGAGCTACTTCCTATGCCTTGGATACCAGGATTATATCACCCTTGTTTGGATAAACTATCGACCTTTGCCTACACATTGCTGGTTTGCTTGTCAAATCATGTACCCTCGTCGTACTATTGCATTTCAACATGCGTCTGCTTCCTTGGACCTACCCCACCATCTTACCATCCCCTCTACCCCATTTACCCTTTATCAACCCTATCCCTGATTTCCCCTTCGCTCAATCTGTGCTAGATTTGAGGGGGATTACCTATATCCTTAACAGGAGAAACCACTTCATATTATTGTCCGCGCAGCTTTACAAAACAAGCTACACAACAATAAGGGGCTAATGTAGACACCAAATTCGTGTCTTACGACCCCTTGTGACCCGCATCTCATCTCATGATATAACCTCATCACCTAAACCTTACACAATTATTTATTAATTGCCTTCTAATTGATAAATCCACATCACCCTACCTACCACCTCACTTTGCCACTTCATCATGACCTAGCCCTAACCCTAAAAATAACCTAATTAAGACCCATAACTTGGTCCACACCTACATCCATAACTAATGCCTCCTTACTCGTACCCAAAACTGACCTTCTAGCCACTTGACCAAGCCCGCAACTGATCTCTCGGGAGAAAAGCAGGGAAGGTGGGCTATTTTACTAAAAATAGCCTACTTTTTCCTTACCGATGCCGGTTCCTACTTGACCGCCGTCGGTTACGCAACCGCCATCGGTTCCCTGTAAATGGGCTCCCCAAACCAAAACAACGGATTGGAATTTCATTTTGGGATCAGTCGAAGGATTTCTGGATCAATAGAGAGCATTGCGAGTGAGGAACAGAGTCCAGATCTTCACTTGACAGAGCAGAGACGAGTGAAGAAACCAGAAGTGCTTGCAGTAGAGGATATCAACTTGCATCTTCGCCAAAACCAGTAAGTCACATCTTGCATGTCCTCTGTTATAACATTTCTTATGCTTCTTGAATCTCAGTCCTCCTAAATCCGTTTCTGAATCTACTACCTAACGTGTCATTGCATCTAACTATTATCCTTTGCTTCTAATCATCCCATTTCCTAATATCATCCATAAACCAGCCTTACAAAACACCATAGCTACCAAGAAGATCCCAGAACCTACCGGTATCGGTTATTAGTAACCGGCATCGGTTATCAGTAACCGACATCGGTTCCTCTCATCAAAACCAGAAAACCAGCCTTTCCCCTACCCAGTTCAACGAGACAATTTAATTGATATTTTGCGAGTCTTTTGTGTTAATTCATATTAGCAAGGGAACTGACCACCTTCGAAAGGAAGTTTTATATTTCTGGCCCAAGGCAGTTTCCTCATTTATTGTTTAATCAAAATCTTGTGGTCTTGTGTTCTTATTTGCAGGTAGTCCTTCCAAGACAAAAAGGAGTTCTTCGCATCGGCTGATCTTTCTCTACGGTATGCGCACACCATCTCGACATTCAACAGTATTCCTCCTAACCCAAACCTCATCTGTTTCTAAAAGGAATGAAAGGATAGAAGCAACTCTATTCCCGTGAGCTTGAAACATTCCTGGGCGTAAACAATTACCTTTGTTGGAATCCTTAATATATTTATATCTTGTATTTCAGCTTTCAGTAGACGTTAGTCGTGAATTCCATACGTTTCTACTCCTTAAGGAGTTCAGTTGTGATTACGGTATGTTATTGTTTTGGTTGGAATTCGAGAATTTTATAGGTATCTTGTATCTTACTACTTCTGTAGAAGTTTATTTGTGAATACTGTGCTTATTGACTCAGTTGGAGATCTGGAAATTGAACCCGTGATTCGACTTCTGTATAAGCTTGGTTGTGAATACCTATTGATATTGGCTCTGTTTGAGTCCTTAACATATATCTTGTATATAGACTTATGTAGAAGTTTATTTGTGAATACAGGTGCTTATTGACTCGAGTTGGAGATCTGGAAATGTAACCGTGATTCGAGTTACTATAAGCTTGGTTGTGAATACCTATTGATATTGGCTCTGTTTGAGTCCTTAACATATATCTTGTATCTAGACTTCTATAGAAATTTAGTTGTGAAAACTGCTGGTGTTGAATTAGTGGAAAACCTTGAATGCTTTCGTAGGAATTTGGCTACTGACCTTGTCCATGCTGTGTTTTCTTTTTAAACTCGACTCTGTATGAGTCCTTGCTATATTCACACTATCACGGCTTGGATGAAACTTTGTTGAAAATAATGAATTTATGATGGCCTTTATGAAGACCTTGTTGAGGTTATTATTTCCATAGAAGCATCTTCTAATTCACACCCATGTTGTATAAACATGGAGATTTGTTTCATTGAATGAAGTGCGGGTTTGTGTTGGATTCATGTGTGAATGTCACTAGGTATGCATATGGAAACGCGTCATTTGTTTTAATGCTATCTAGCCTCTTGTTTTACCGTGATAAAAGGTTATTCTTTTGATTTCAACCTTGGATTTTAGTCCTTGCTTTGTGTTAGTAGGGATTAGATTGAGCTGTATGTTGCTGAGTGTTTCGACTCTGTGGGATTGCTCTTGTGTTTGTGCATGATTATGTCTTCTGTTATCATGACTATCTAGTCGTGTGCTTGACTGAAGTAAAGAGCTATTAACTATACCTTGATAAGCGATGGCGTTGGATATTTTCTCGTTTGTTGATTAATATGGAAGGTTATGTGGAGTCTATTTGATGGATTATTCATCACTGCCTTGTCACGAGAGCTACTGTGTTGTTCAGCAAGTTACAGGTAATTTCTATTTGTGTATTTTGACGAACTGTAGATCTTCTTGTGGTCTCGACTGGCTTAGTCGCAGGTGTATAATGTGATTGCATTACTCTTAAGTGGACAGTACAGTCATGAGCATGTTGGGAAGGGACATCTGAATGTCTCGGTTTCTTTCTCTTCTGCTGTAAAGTATATGTTGATATATTTTTATCTAACTGTTGGAATTGTTTTAACATACTGATGGATTCATGAATTATTATGATATTCATTTTATTATGTTGAATGTAATGGTCTCTGTCATCTGATGTTTGCTGTCCTTGGGATTCAGATGGATAGTTGTTTTGGATACATTTGTTCTCCTTGGTCACTAACATTTATGAAGAAATACATGAAAAGTATCTAGGACTATTTAGTGACTATAATATGAGTTACGTGTTATAGTCATGTTTGAATTACAAAAGAGCATAGTCTGAAATATGTTTTCATGTTTGGTGAAATGATTTCATTTAAACAGAGGTTTAATGAAAACAATTGGTGGATTGCGATTGTTTTAAGAATTAGTGCTTATCATGCTCAGTTCATCGAACTGACCCGTGTTGACAATTTTTGCAGATGGTTTCCGTAAGTGGTAAAAGCACGCAGATATGATAGGATGTTCAGATTGTTTAATTTGGTTTTATGATGAATTACATCATGATTCTCTGAATGTACTACTTGAAGAAAGATGTTATTTTGCTGTTGAGTATTGTATCAAGTATGCTGAATGCATAAAATGTATTTGATTAGCTTGAAAGGAATGAAAAGAGATATTTGTTACTTATGTGTTTGTATTCGTATCTTGATGGTTTGACCTTCTTTGGTTTGAATGATCTTGAGAGCATTATTATTATTGTATAATTTGGAGACTTTTGTGATTATCTAAGTATACTTGCAAGATTATGTAACTGAATACTTATGATTGTTAGTAGTTCTAGTATGTTCTATCTAAAGCTAAATTGGAATTTAGATCACTGTCTTTCTGGAAGCTAGGGTTAAATAAACTGAGTAGGAAGCTAAACGAATCTGAATAAATTATTACTTCCTAGTCTTGATCTAAATCAAGACAACGTTTAATTGGATTCTTAAATCACTATATCTCGATACTAATAAGTAAGATATAAATTCAGTTATGAGAACTGATATAAACCTAAAAAGGGTTTGGTTAGCAATCTCATGTGAAGGTTGATGGTTATTGTCCAATTTTGTTGATTTAGAATTATTTATATTCTATGAACACCTTGAAGGGACCGCTAGTCTTAATAACTTCTCTTGTGTCAAGGGTTTTACTAAGAAAGGTAATTCTAAGGTGAGGAACCCAGGGATTGGGAAAGACTAACATTAAGGGAGCGTCTTTTATTATAATTTTAACTCAATGTGTGTAACACTTATCAATAAGTAGATCTTTTCGAGGCGGATTTAAAGGTTGATGGAAAAATTCAAGCTGCGAGGTTGTACCTTCGAGAAGATTAGGATCTTCTCGAAGATACAACAATGCAGGTGACTTATGACGACACCCTTTACATTGATCGTTAAGATTTACACCTTAAACTTGAACAAGTTACTCTGGGACTGATTAGGAATGTGGTCACGTTATAAGGCTGCCCGAGGAGACTCGGGGTATCTTGACACACTGGATTAACTAGGGTTGACCCAGTATGTCAGCGTATCCCTAGTCCTTGGGAGCATCCCTATAACGTTGTCATCTTACTAATCTATTCCTGAGTGAATAACTTGGGACAGGAGAGTTTGACAGAAGTCAGTATAAGACATTCTACATAACATAGGAATGGGGTGAAGGACATATTCCAGATTGATGAGTATGCCGTCAAGGAATACGAGACATAAAGGTATGTTTCAAATCTTTGGCCAAAGTATCGCAAGCTGCTGATTGCGTTGTCCTAAGTCACCTAGTCTAAGGGATGAGATCTTTGATGAATAATGGTAACAATTATTTAGATAGGTTCCTTGACAGAGCATTCTAAATCCCAGTTAGGAAGAGAACTACAAGAGTATTGTGTTAAAATAAAAACGCCAACTCTTTGATACTCATGAATAGATTGGTAGATTACCGAGTCATGGAATGAATAGATCGAAAGTACTCCGAGTCATTACAACCGCATATGGTTATCTGATATAAGAATGGTTGTTTTTGATTTGTGAGTTCTAAATTATGTATTTAGAACCAGAAGCATTTGTCAAAAAAAAAAAAAAATTACTTGTTCTAATGTATAAAAATGAGGATGTTACATTAAGTCTATAGAGGGTCCTATGGATGTTATGAAGGTTCGTGCAAGTTACGTATACTTAATAAATGACACATATTTGGTGATTAGTGCAAATTTTGGGTTTCAAATGTGTTTGGTCAAAAGTGAATATGGTGAGTGTTGAATGTCCCCAAGCCAAAAGGCTAGATGTTCATAGACTTGTATAGCCTAAAATAAAGCTAGACTTTAAATCTCCTCGAACCACTGATTTGAATGTCATCCTTTTTTAGGCCTTATCCGAAAAGTGGTCAAAAGGTGGTTTTTCTCTGGTATCAAGAAAGGGTCCATGTTTGATTCATAAAATGAAATAACATCTTGTGGTGAAGGCCCGATTTAATTTTTTTGAGTTTTGAAATAACTCATGAGTTTTGTGTTCCGAGCTTTGACATCCAATCAAAGGGTAGAATGAAATAAATAAAAGTAGTCTTACCCAACTTTAAAGGGTGGAAAAAATAACAAGGCTTGTTTCTTTCTCCCATGATATTTGTGTAGTTAAGTATGACATATAATGATACAAAAATGAGATGAAATGTATGTTTCAAGGGTTTTATTAGTTAAAAAAGAGAGAACGAGGAAATACAAGGATATTGTTGAATGTTTAAAGTAACAATTACACATAATATATATAAAATAATTCAGAACAACATTATAGTAAAAAATGGGGTTCTATTTCGAGGTCTCCACTATCACAAAAATATATACAAAAAGTATATATAATTTTATCAAACATGAATTCGATAACAAAAATGGACCTAATGAGACAAATATAAGTTCATCATCATTGGGAAATACTAGGACATTCGTCAGTAGGTCTTCCCTACACCAATAAAGTCATCATGAGCCATGATGTTGAAGATGAATTGAATGTCACCCGCTTTGGCCCCTTGACATGCCTTTATTGCTAATTACATGATTGCTAACCCTTTTCCCATTCAAGATCTCTACCAGCTCCTTCCTCTGCTCAGGTTATTTCACCTATTTAGGTAGATCAAGCCCCCTCTATCATATGCTTTTGTGTACTAGCCTCTAGCACAAGTGTCACTCCACTAATCATGCGGTGACATGAAGAGAACACATCTTTTGAGATGAAAAGTCTTACAACCCAACAAAATCCTAGATGTCTTCCATAGAGGACTCTAATGTTATAAGATAATCCTCTATTTTTATCATACACAAATATGAGGAGGAACCTTCGACCTTTGGTTTCTGTTCCTAGAACAAGAAGAGAAGCTATTTTTCTAGCAAGTAAGGGGTATAATAAGCCTTGAGCATATACTAGCGAGTCTTTGTAAAGATGAGGGAAGTGATGAGACCAATGATTCTTTAGGGACTTGGTATCCAAGTGGAATTTGGGGCAGAAAAAGTGAAAGTGCATAATTTGGAAAACTAGAAAGGAAGTGCACATTTTAGCCGAGCGGTTTAGGAAAGACAATACCATACTAGCTTGATGAGGGCGGTTTGGGGGTTGGCTCAATTATTAGGTATACTAAAAAAACTCGGGTGAATTAGGGTTTCATTTGGCCCTAAGAGTTGAAATAATTGTCCCATATGGGTTAATTCCTCCTTTGATGAACTAGCACTCAAGAAAGATGAATCCATACTAAAAATATTGAATTGGAAGGAAACAACAAAAAATAAAATGGTTCATAATTTTTATAGATGACTTTGAGACAGAGATAGGCGACATAATGGAAGAGTTTTTAAATCACTTAAATAAGCATGACACTAGCATCAAGTGGAAAAGGAACATCATTTCATTAATTAATGTGATGCCCATTCTTGATTTATAGGTACGTGTAAGGTTTAAAAGAAGATCAAAACTTAATGAGGAATGTGTAACTTAGAAAAGGATTAAACACCCAAACATTTCAAAAATTTCTTATCATGTTACCTTCTAGACACATCACACTTATACAAATGTGGAAAATTCTAATTATTAAATGTGACATGACTTGGAAAATATTTGAATATGTCATGATGACATATGAGGGACATGGTGGAAGTTGAAAAATTGGCAGCATTTTTGAAGTAATCATTTGTAGGTTTCATGGGGGCCCTAAGCAATTGATAATGGTGACAATTTGTCTTAGTATCTTTAGAATATACTTTAAAAACCTTAGAAGATAAGGTGATACATAAGAAGAATGAGGGTTTTAAAAAAGGAGAGAGGAGAAAAGATAATATTTTTTTGAAAGGAGGGTTCTTAGCCAAGGTGGAAAAGGGTGGGAAACTCTTGGGATAAGGAATTTGGTGGGAATTTGTAGAGGCATTGCTAACTGAAGGAAGGACTATTTTTTTATGAAGTTTTTTTCTGTAACCCAATTATCAAGAATTTATGTTAAGATGATTGCATGTGTATAGTCATTAACAGGCTTTGAGAGCATTAATATATGTTTCCCTTGTCTTTTCTGGGTTTAATGTTGTTCTTCTAGAAATATCACCAAGATTCATGATATTTCTTTGTTTTACTGCTAAAAAATGTTGAGGTTGGAATGATGTGCATATTTTTGTTATAATTCTATGTGAATCATGGATGTAACTCAATTTTTGATGTATCCTACACTTGCTTAACTTTTTTAGGAAGGGCATGAGTATTTGATGTTTTCTGGGGGTACATGAAAACCTCATTTCTAAAGCCTATAAAAATATCCCTACGGACTAAGTGGGATTTGGGGGTATGACTTGTAATTTCTTAGGGGTCCCTTGATCCAAAATATTTAGCATGAGATGATCTTACCTTAGGTGTATTGAGTTGGATTGTCAAAAATTGAATCTTGGTTTTCCTAGAGCTTTCCCCGTAGGTCAAATTCTTGGAAGAGGCCTATTAATTCTTATCACCCACATTCGCATAACAAAAAAACATACGGTAGTTGGAATTTTGTTCTGGGATTCCCCCTCCCGTTTTCTCTTGATATCCTTTCCCCTTTTTCTACCGCCTTTCCTTTGGAAACCCCATTATCTCCACAAAAATATGAATGACCCTTTAGTAAAGAACCTTAACTCATTCATGCGGGTACTTGATCACCGGTTTTCATCCCACCAACCCATGCCTGGGAAAAATTGTTATCAACTCACATACCTCATGTGTTTTCACCCCCAATCCAAAGCCCCCTCATCATAAATTTTCATGCAACTTGTACAAAAACATTGAGATGAAACTTGCATGTCGGACAACGTTGGCCGCTAATGGTCCTCATCGGTTCTCGGGTGTTTAAAGTGTTTAATGAACACTATTTAGAGTAAAATTTTTACTTGGTGGTTACATCCAACTTTGACCTATCTTCTCAGATCCTACGGAACATTATCTTGACTATACAGCCAAACCCCATATTTCCTTGATTGTACTCTCAGGTCCTCTCACCTTGACCTAGGAAAAGTCAAAAGTAGTAGGGACCATAACCACACCCTTCCGCTATCTCCCCATACCTCCCTTAGGAAGTGTGGATGGGTGACCAAAGGGATATATTCCCATCGGCTACAAGATTTCATCTCATGAGGGCCCCCTCCATCTCCTAGCCTCCCCTGCACATTCCCATTCTCGATTTTCTGAGGGGGTGCAGAGATATGGGAGCTAAAAAAATTCTCCTATTCCTCACTCCCTATCACCTTAGATATAATAACAAGATCTCCATACTTGGCCCTATAGCCCTCTCTCTTGATAAGGTACCAGTCCATATTGCTATATGGCCAAGTATCTCTCCATCCACAACCCCATGGCCTCCTGTCATGCTACATCCCTCTCCTGTGGGTAACTTATAACTCTAGATGTAGTATTGCTATCTTAGCCACTAATTCCTCATATGAACCCTCCCCTAGGCATTTCCTCCTCCTCTTATAATGACACTACCTCCTCCCCTCCTACTTATGCCTCCTCCCCTCCTACATGTGGCCCTCCTTAACTTCCTAGGTTGCCGGCTTCTTTTCCATCCACTCTACAAAACCCACGCTAACTCCCACATCATAATCACTATCTGATGAATCCCCTACCTCATCTAATGGGTATGCCATCAATGGACTAGGAATATCTCTCTCTGTATCCTCTTGTCTATATCTAATTGGTGCCCATAACACCGTATGTACTAACCCAAAATGTCTCATCACATGTGGAAACCGAATCGCCTCCACCATCTCGACCTCTTCCCCTATACCCATATGACCATCCTCATATCAAATAGATGGATTTCTATCCATATCTATGATGGGAACCCTTGGTATGGCCTCCATCTCACCTCCTCCACATCTAATTTCCCTAACTTCCTCTCGTACCATTCCCCTTGCTCCTCCCGTCCCCGTGCACCTCATTGAACCTCTATCTCAAGACACCCACAAATAGTTTTATGTTATCTCCACTCACCCATGGAAGCCTTGAATTCCATACCAAAGCTATGTTATTGTAGGTTTAATAATGAAGTAAGTATCCAACATCCGGTCTTGATATACTCTTAGTTACATACATCCACAACTCATGATATAAGCCGAGCCGGAGAGATGTCTTGAATGAAAACACTATCATGTGCTCCACTATGTCGAAAAACAACCTAATAATGTCCATGGAAATATCACTCATCCAGAATATGGTAAATCATAACATGAAATCGCCATCATAATCATACAAATCGATCCGGTTCCCGAGTGTTATCTTGCCTCTATATGGATTTCCCCTAAAGTGAATACAATCTATGGGGTATCGGCTCCAAAAAAATATGTCAATACACCCATCATCCTTTCTACTATAATGGGATATATCAGTTCCCCTTGTATCAATAATATAAAAATATGGTACACATCCTCTAGTGTAACCATCATCTCTCCAGTCTAGAACCAAAATGTGTTAGTCCTCGGATCCCACTTATCAATAAGTTCTATCATCAATATTATATCCCTAGGCATCCTATGATAGTGCTAGAATCCTCCCAATCTAACTACCTCTAGGTGATCCCACTGTGCATCCATCACATCCCCTCTAATCTAATCAAACATAGCTGAGACCCTATCTCTAAGATACAATGTGTCTCTAGCATGCAAAATCAATCAAATAGTCATACATAAACATTTGATCATCATTAATAAAATCCCATACTACCCGGTCGATGTCGACCTACTTTAGATTGATGCCCCTTTTTTCCCTGGTCAACACCACCCAAGTTGGGTCAATACTTATTATCTATAGTCGACGGTGACCATGTATAGTCACCGCCGACCGCCCCTTGGTGCCCATCCAAAATCTAAAAAATACGAAAATAACAAAAAAATTCAAAGACAAAGCTAGGTCTTAGAATCGTACAATCCTTTGAGTCCTCTAGCACTTCCTTCCTCCTCCTATAGCCTCCATCTCACTCAAATCTCAAGATCTTCTCTCTATTAGAGCTCTTAATTGACACAACTTTATTCATCCAAATGAGCCTTACCAGTGTGGCTTCTACACTTATATAGGCTACCGATCCCAGTTACTGTCAACTTACTCTCGATCGAAGTCAAGTCACTGATAACTCACCCAGTCTCTGTTGACCCTATCCTATTTTTATTCTTTTATCACATCTCATCCTATCACCTCATCAAACTATCTTCTCTTCCACCTTAGGTTTGTGTGTCACCAATAACACACTTTAACCCATCCTTTGGATTATATGTCTCGTACTCATATTTTATCACATCTTGTAGCCCACTCTACAACCATCTCTATGTTCCTTCTTGGGGCACCATCACTCATTTTAAAGCCCACCGTTGTGGCCATCTTTCATCCCTATCCCACTAGGACACATCTTTTCACTTCCTCACACTTGAAGGATAACGCATAATATTTTTCCTCGCTTTGTTTCCCGACCCTCTATCAGACCATTGTTTTTGACCATCCTCACATTTTTACACGTATTTTTATGTATTCCTTTGACTCATTGGTCCTATGGCTTGCACATCCATTTGAGTAGATTCCCATTGGATTCCCTCCATCCCACAATGATTTTTACCGAATCATAGGTTTTGTAGGCTATTAACATCACCTCTATTAATGGCTGCGTTGTTTCCCTACGGATGTTTTTCCAAAGTCGCTGCCATATTTTAATCTTTATTTTTATCCCATTAATGGTCATTCCCCTTGACTTAGGGCATCTTTATATCTCTTTTCTCACCCGTTCCATTCTTTCTCTCATTCCTCCATCTATCCCTTTCAAACTCATAATCGAATCCCCTTTATGTCATCAATCCCTATTTTGAGGGGGAGCACATCAACCATCATCTATCATCATCATTTCTAGTTTTTATCTTGTGAATTTCTTAAACTTAAGCCACTTGACAAAAGGGGCAAATATAGACAATAATTTTTGGTACACTTGTCCCCCATCCCACGTTCTCTCCCCTTCATTGTTATCTCACACATTCATCCCTCCCTTCCTATTTAAAACCTCAATTTCCCTCCTAAAATGCTTATTTCCCTCTCAAACCCCATCACCCCTCTTAATTCTTGTTATCATACCTTAACCCCATTATTTATCCCCTTTAATCCATCCCTAATCCCATCTAGTATTCCATATATTACTTTAATAGCCCCCATCCTTACCTTAATATTATCATATTTATTTTTAAACTACCCTTATTCATCACCCCTTTACCCCCCCTTTATTTCTCCCCATGCAACCATGTAATCCTAAAATATCCCGCTAACTCTATTCTCGATGTTTTACTACCTCTTTTTCAAAATCAAATCTGACCCCCACCTACAAAATGTGCATATTCTCTAGTCATCGGGGACTCATGTGGGTTTTCATTGACCCTATTTATACACCTCCATCCCTCCTCTCAAGGTGAAGGAAAATTTTGGATTTCTAGATATCTTACAAACTTGATCTACTCGTTCTTCTCATTTTGATCAACGACCACCAAATTAGAGCTTCTTTGACAATCTTTCCATATTATCAATGGACCTTTGATGTTTTCAATCTTGTTTAGAGATCTCTATTTTGCAGGGTTTACAACTTTCACTAGAGCTCTTCTCGTTCATCAACCTCTTCCCGATCCTCTACATGTCCCTTTTCCCATCCATCTAGTTTGCCAAATCTTAAATCCTACATTGGTCTCTATATACTTGTCCTAGTCACCATTGACTACACCTTTGTTAGATCTATTTTCTATTTATAGCATTATTTTATTTTTTTCACAACTCCCCATCACTCAAGATGCTCTATTTTTGCCACCTATTTTCCTAACCCCAATCTTATTTTCTCTATAACATTCTTTGTCGATACATCCCAGTCACCATTGAAGCTATCAATGTCTCCATCAGACCAGTCTTCTTTTACATCCTTCTGTTTCACTACCCCAAGATCAGAATTAACATCTTAGGTTAGGTTCTAAATCTATTCTTATATATCTTCTTATCATCTTTGTAGTAGTCAGTCATCGACCATACTAGTCACTTTTGGGTTGTTGTCGACCTAAGCGGTTATTTTTTTATTTATCAACATTCATATTATCGATATTCATTCAAGAATCTCTAGATTAGATTAGATCTCTATTTAATATTTTTATCTACATCTTCCTATCAATTATCATTTATATATCTTTATTATCAATGTGGGATAACATTCATCCTAGGAAGTTTTCACTTCTCGAATTACCTTATAAAGCATCCCACCATATTGTTTGCTAATATTTTTTGTGTTAGTTTCTCTTTGTTACACATGTCATAAAGATTTTTGTGGAGAGGATCATTCTTTCCCATACCTTCATCATTACCATTATCATACACATAAGGAGGTAGCCTTAAACCCTCCCATAGTTTTGAGTTTCTTGATTTCTTGTACCCTTGGCATTAACTTGTAATAGGAACGATAAATCTCATTAAATGTGGAGAGAGGCTACCTTACATGGGATGTTAGATATGGATAATATTTTCCATAACAATATTTGAAGTTTTTGAATGTGTAAAAATCCTAAATTACAAAGTTTTTCCCAATTCCATCCTAGTACATCATGTTATTAACCCATTTGTGATTAATTGATTAAATCGATTAAATCATAAATGTTGCACCCTTTGAATTAATTAAATTAATCCCTAGTACCCATTTTGCTAGTTTAATTATTATTTATTAATTAAATGATTAATTAATTAATTAGTGTGCACATCCTAGTCAACTTGCCACTCAAATTCTTAGTCAACAACCACTTGGACTCCACATCCTCATCCTAGTCAACTACACTTCTAGAATCCTAGAAAGGTGGGGGAACTTGAATTGCATGTATAACCACCTTTCCGGATGCAACTTGAACTAATAAATTCCATTATTGCCCCTAAATGTCCCATAACTATTGCAACCTCCTCAAATGTTATTTTTAAAATGTGCATTCAACCATGTTTAACCAACTTCTAACCACTTCTGACTCTATAAAATGCAGGATTACACTCTATCCAACCCTCTTGGATTTAAGCACAATTACTTGGTCTAATTTTCCTCCAATATCTACATATTGAAAGCTCCCAAAATATGTTTGTAGCATTGGTACATCCCCATTTTGGAGTTCATTCAAGAGAACTCACAATCAGTTATTCAAAATGTTACACAACTTCTAAGCTCTCACAACCTTACTCAAGGTTGCTTGAAAGCTACAAGAGGCTTGCATCATTTTTTTGTCTCCACTTCGCTTAGTTTATTCATAGTATAGAGAATGAGAAACACGAAGCTCAACATATATAGAATATTTTTGCAGGAAAATCACAACCACGTGAGGAGTGTAAGATATTGGAATAAAAATGAATAAGGTGGAGGAAGACTTCTAATATAAAAATAAAAGTTCCAATAATGTATTTCAAAAGCTTGAGTCCATGCAGATTTTGTTGACAATTATGTGGCTAAAGTCGATGGGAAAAATAAATTAATAAGGACAAAATATATATGAAAATAATTGGGAAAAGGTGAAATAATATTGTTAGAGGTCACTACTCTTTAGATGGTTTAGAATAAAATTAAAGACACATTTCATGAAATATTAAAGTAATATAATGGAGAAAAAAATTTGTATCAATGGTCAATCGCTCTAAATTATTATTATGAAGACATAGAAAAGTGGTTAAGGAAATGGATAAAAAATTATAGGCATTAGAAGAAGGTATAAAAGTTGTACATGATTAAATGATAGTGTACATAGAAAATGGGTAGATGTTGAGGAGCTTTAGAAAAATGTATTACAGATAGTTATCACACAACTAAAGCAGATGTAAATGGATAAGCCTTATCTAAGGAAAAATAAGATATATAGTATGATAAAATGTCAAACCTAAGAAAATTCTCAACAAAAATGTGAATTATGTAGTTTTAGTGCATGTGAAGCACATATAACACTACACTGGTTTGTGGCCCCCTGCCTATAGAAACTTGCCCTATCTAGAGAAATGAAATAGAAGAGAAGATGCTATCTATTCCCTACCTAGCCACAATTCATATATTATATAAGGCTCTTCGTCTTCTACCCACATTCGTATATGTCCATCCATTCTATGTCCAATGATCTATGGAAAAGGGTTCGGTAGAGGGGAGTGTTTCCTTTCCTCGATCCTATAGAGTTAGTTGCCAACATGACCTAAATATCTACCAACCTTCGTATCACATATATAATCAATGAGTGTCAACCCCTATCTAGATATTGGAGTGATTCGACATTCAAATTTGGTAACTTGTATTTTTCATTGATGAAATTGACTTTGTTCCCACTCTATAAGACAAATTTTCACATTCTAATATCAATTGACATATTTCTATATCTCTCATAACTTTCCCATCTCTACACTTTTTTCTAATGTTTTTCCAGGAAATACTAATTATCCAAAGCAATAATCCATATACAGCATCATTCTCATATTTTTCTATTTCTTCACCAATTTCCTATTTGAGATGACACAACATAGGTATGGGTCATACTACGATCTTGGCCAACTTGTACAGTCCCATACCTTATACACTAACAACTATGTTTCTTATTTCAAAATTTTATGTGAGTCAGCTATTTTTCCTTAGCTCGATCATATTGCAAATGTATAACCTACAAAATCCTATATAAGAAATTAAATTGCACTTTATAACTTTGGCATTCTCATAAGCTCTTATTTCAAATATCAACACTAAATCACTTAAACCTCTCCTAAATCTTCCTAAAGTAGTTGCACATCAATTATAAAACCATCACACAATTCTCAAGTACTCAAAATAGGTTCAAGATTCTAGCCTCCTTTATTTCCAAGTGCTCACAAGTCCTAAAGCCATGTCTTTGGAAGAAAACTGACTCCAAACATTATCAAAGGTATTTTGAGACAAAAGGAATTAATCTAAGCATATGAAACACACCACATCACACTATTACCACATTGGGTATATTATCTACTCTATAGTTAGCATGCTATCTTTGTGTCAAGAGACTCGAGAGCTTCAAATAATGGGTTAGCTTATATATGCATGCACACTTACACGTACACTAGGGTAACTACATTATATTTTCTCTTATTCGAGGTGATGTAGTGCAACACTTGGATTGGTTCAACAGGAGTTGAATGTTAAGAGTAGTCTAACCTCATCGATACACTAATTTATCATTTCATTATTTAATATTTTAATGAAGTTTTCTGGTATTTAGGGTTTCTATTTGTTACGATCATTACGGGTAGTGTCAAAGTTATGTGAGTTAAAATGATGAATGAAACTCATTTCCAAGAAATTGAAGGCAAATTGATGATGCAAAACACTACAGCACACATGTCCAAGACTACACAAAAGTAGTCAAGATTTTCCCTTGTCCCAGATATAGTTCTACGGTCTTGCATAGGAGTAGTGTTCAATTATAATTTAATATATTAAGCATTCCTAGATTCAAAAGAGCACTTTTACTTGATTTTCACACTCGGATATTTTTGTACCACTCGGTACCCTTAACAAATTATCCCTTTGTGTTTTTAAATTAGTTGATTCATTGTTTTATTATAGTTGCAAGTTTGAATGCTTTGTTTAGGAAGTGCATGGTTAATGTTTATTGATTAGTTTAGAATAATTAGCCTTTATAAAAATATTTACATCCTTTGTATTACATATCATTAATAATTTTTTAGGGTGTAAACATTTAGTGAAATTGACCCGAGTTTGAATACTTTCCTTGATTTCAAACCCTCATGTACTAAGGTCTTATTTTCATATTTGTGTATGATTTTCTTTTATGCCCTTCCAGCGTAGCAATAGTATTAATCATTAAACTATCAACCATATTTAGATTTATTCTCCTAATTATAAACATCAAATCTTTATGGCTTCATCCTTTACTCATATCTAAGACATCCCTTCTTTGAATGATCCTATCATCCATGAGGTCCTTTCTGACACTAGTAATAACATAGTGAACACCTTTTTTATTGTGAGAATAATATGGATCTTCAACAAGTTGAGTTACTTTCTAATTTTTGTACATAATGTCACAATAACCCTCAACATATTGAACCCATTATCAAGATTCTTCTTACGACCAAGCTACCTTATGATCAACCATCTAATGAGAAATTTCTTTCTAGCATACCTCCTTATACATATTCTCCTTTTGATACATCTATTATTCATACATCTGAAATACATGTATCCTCGAGGGAAATTAGTGCCCCATCTTAAAGTATTACCATGTTTATGCCTATGTCCACTTCTATTCCTACACCTCCTCTATACACTCACAATGGTTCACATGATTTTTATTTTAACACACAAAATTTTAAAACCCTTGAAGATAGTTTAGAAGGTCAAATATTTCAATTGCAACAAGGTTCCTTTTAATTTTCTCATGTCATGGATTCTACTTTATTTCCTCATAACCCACTCATACTTGAAGTGGTTTCTTATGCCTTGTCGGGGTGATGCAAAAGAGCACCTTTCTACTTTCCGTGCCACTTGCTTGGATTATATTTATAATAACACATTAATTACCAAGATTTATCCTAGAATCCTCTAAGATTTTTCCTTTCAATGGTTCTATGATCTCCCCATTTATTTAGTTTAAGATATTTCCCATCTAGCTAATCGATTCCTTACATAATTATCTAATAATATCGGGAGAAGATTTATTATGCTCAAATGTCTAAAATGTGACAAGATTTTAATGAGAACATAAGTGATCATGTTCTCTCATTATACGATTGTGCTTACAAATATGAACAATATTCTAGTTGATAGTTAACTTCACGATTTATTCACATAACGACTTCTTGCCTCTTTGCAAGAACCAATTGTCTTTGAAAATTTCATCTCATTTGATCATTTATGGTATCCATTAAAAGAGTGTGAACCTAATATCCTTATCATGAACAAAACTCAAATATGGTGTCAATGCCACCAACACATCTACATATAAATTTAAAAGAAAACCTACTTTTAAAGGAAAATCCAAATCACATCTAATGACAATTATATTTATGCTAAAACTATTGTTAATGTTGTATTTGAACCCAAAAACATTCGATTACATGCTTCTTGATGATAATTCACATGATTTCCTTGTACACATTAGTTGGCGCTTAAAAATTTATTGAGTGCAACCTTGTATATATCTCTATCCCTTGCTTGAGGTCAATGTAAGAAGGCCTCATAGTAAATTTTTGATGCTAATTACTATTGTGATTATCATAGATGTATTGGAACTTCTATTAATTAATGAATTAAACTTTATCATGTCATACAAGATATTACGATACTAATGCCATTAAATGTGACACATTCACTGAACAATCTAAGCCTACTAATGCTAATGCAAAGATAAAAATATTAAATAACCCACTTCCCATTTACAACATTGCTAAATATAATTTGGAATTATGCAATGCTCATCTTATTATACTACCCCCTCCTTAATATTACTCGACATTATGACTGGAACAATTTACTATGTCATGATTTTATCTAGTTATTACTTATGATGACACTAATATGGCTCATAATATTATCTCGATACACTCTACATTCATACTTTTATTGGTCAACATATTATGCATAGTGTTTTAATTGATGCTAGTACTAGACATAATATGTGCACTTTCAAGTTATTTTGTTCTCTTGGGTATACAAAAAAAATTCACTTTTGATACTAAGATTAATCTTGGACATATTATTGTACCTCTTACAGGTGGTTATACTACTATGGCTATCCCCTTGTTAACCCCTTATTCTATTGGATCTTATGATATCCATATAGGTTTCCTTTTTCTACACACTTTTAAGGCTATACCATATATTGTACATTAGTATGTTAAATCCATTCACAATTAGCAAGTGGTCACAATTAAGAGTATCCCATATGAGGCCCCAATACATAAGTTAACTAGTCGAAAGCTATAGTTTCTAATTCTACACCTAGTTCACGTACACAGGTTCTTTTAGGGGCTCCATGCATCCTAGCCCCATGCTAAGTCATATATTACACCTCTTTTTGTTAACAACTTTTATCTCCCAGGCCTCCTAGTAGGTCTCTTATTACACATGTTGTTACTAGTGACTCTTTATCTTCTCGACCTCTTACTCGGTATTCTATTGGACTACTACTTCTAGTGGGACTACACCCCCTTGATCTTCACCTAGGCCCTCTAGTGCACACATGACTACTCACTAGTCTTTTTATCTTAGGTCTCTTATGGTACATACTAGGGCCACTACACAAGTTATAGATGATTATCCTTATTCTACTATGACATATTTGAGGCATTAGATTCCTTCACTTTATGGGTTTTACTTGCTTCCTGATGAGGCTTTAATTGAGTAGATTTTATGCTACCTCATTCCATGTATGTAGCTAATTTCAAATATACAAAAACATTAAAATAATCACATAATACAAAATTAATCAATTATTTGTAAAAATACAAATTTGTGATCTATAAATGATTTGAATGACTAGCTTCTTAATTTACATATGTTGTTTGTCATATTTTTTTGGTAGATATCATATTTTTGTATATTATTTACATACATACATTCATGAGGTATGTTGAGTTTGATACAAGAAGACATACAAATTGATACACGATGACAGTGCAAGTTTGGTCCATTCCCTATGATGCTACCCATTTTGGGGCATATCCCACACTATACATGTTTTTTTATTTCATTTTAGTTACTTTCAATTCTTTAAACTTATTCAATTACTTATATTGTGTATACACTATCTTTTGGGCTAATAAGGAAAATACATGTGTCTTAAATTATCATACTTTATATTATTTTTTAATAATTTTTATATACTTGCTTGCTATGTTGTTTTATTACTTGATTGTTTGACTAATTGACCGTTTATTATATGAAGATTAAGTGTCTTGATTATCTCGTATGTTAAAAAGTAATAAAAATAATAATTTTTGGGTAATTTCTCCTGAATTGAAGTTTAATTTACATAAAATCCTTATAAACAATTTACAATTTTTAATTAATTCATTTCTCCTATTTCCAAAAACCATACTAACAATTTTTCACCTCTTAAATAATCAATAATACATAGCTTAATTCAAAATTCAAATACTTCAAATCATAGAAAATAACAAGTGAGAATGCACATATCTAATTCAAAATGAAATATGGTAATGTACAAAGCGTAATCTACCCAATCCAAGTACATCAAACATATTTATATTTTAGAAAAGGAATTGAAGTTTAATTTACATAAATTATTTTTAAAAATTTACAATTTTCAAATAATTTATTTCTCCTATTTCCAAATAACCATACTAACTATTGTTCACCTTTTAAATAATCAATAACACATAGCTTAATTAAGTTTTCAAATACTTCAAATCATAGAAAATAACAAGTGATAACACACATATCTAATTCAAAAGGAAATATAGTAATGTACAAAGTGTAAACTACCCAATCCAAGTACATCAAATATATTTATATTTTGGAAAAGGAAATACTTCCCTTAGAGATGCCACATATGACATTTTTGTAGTGTGATAGCACACACACACTATACATGAAATCTTTAGAAAAAGGATTCAAAGATATATCAGATCGTAGAATTCATCAATAGTTGTTTGTGATGAATATTGTTACAATTATGAGGATTGAAGTCCTTTTCAAGAGATGAAAGTACCAAGTGAAAATACCAAATCATACACTCTTACTAGCATTATCTAAGCATGTGCAAAAATAGTTCTAAAATAAGGAAGAAAAGCATGGGTTGAAAAATATTAGTTAAGGGAATATGCATTTGATGCATTCCTTTTCATCCAAAATAAGAATTTATCATGTATGTCAAGTGCTAATATTTGGTAGATGCACATGAACTATTTCAAAAAATGCCTTGAAGAAATTTAAGCTCATGGAATGCCATAATTACACCATATGAACAACATAGTATTTTTGACAAGGCTTTAGATATTTTGAACAAATTCCTCAAAGAGATGTCGTATCTTATACTATCATGTTTTCATAATATGCAAAAAAATGGGTTTTGTTTATAAGGATTTTAATAAGTTCAAGAAAATGAAAATTCTAGCTATAAACCCATATTCTACGACCTTTTCTGAATTCTTCCATCTTCCAAATCAATATATTTTAACAATGTAATAACATTCATCAAAACTTAATCCAATTTTTTTGTTAGTTGTTCTCCCTTACGTAATATTTTTTCAACCCATGATTTTCTTCCTTATTTTAGAACTATTTTTTCATATGCTTAGATAATTATAGTAAGAGTGTATGATTTTTATTTTCACTTGGTACTTGCATCTCTTGAAAAGGACTTCAATCCTCATCATTGTAACAATATTCAATGTGAACAAAAATTGATGAATTATATGATCCGATATCTCTTTGAAGCCTTTTCTATAGAGTTCATGTGCAATTTGTATGATTTCACATCATGAACAATGTTAGTTGTTGTTAGAATCTTTGGTTTCATAGGCAAGTCAACACTAATACCAAAAGTGACCACCAGGTTGAAAACTAAAGGTACCCCATTTTAATTTATTCATCTACCTTTACATTCTTCTAAAAGAAGCTGATTTAATAAATCCTCTCCATATACCTATTGAGCTAGCAAGCTAAAACATTTGCCCAAAATACCACAACTTCCCATTCTAAATTTCCTAATGGATATTCTTAGAAATTAAGGTTTTGTGACCTTTCATGATGACAAACCCTTGAATATTACTTTATATAATGATATCCCTACTTCCACATATAAATTTTGTCATTCTTTACTGGTCTAACTCGGACCACTCCTATAGATAATATTAGAGATGTTGCAAATATTTTTTCTATTTATAATATAACTCGGGAGAATGTATCATTGAGACTTCTTGAAGTTTCCTTTAAAGACAAAGCCTTGCAACGGTACAAAAATATATCTATTAATTCTATCAATTCTTGGGATCGATTAGGAAAAATTTGTGTAGCCAATTTGAGGACAAATCTAACCACCTATTCCCGATTGAGTAATTGAGAAAAATCAAAAGAAAATATCCCCTCAAGAGTTAATGGCTGATTTTAACTTGAGATTCCAAAGAACTTGGGTGATAATTCCTGTGCCATTAATCCTACAATAGAGAATATATTCTTGTATTATTTGAGATCCCTAAATAGTGACATTGATGTCCCAATTCAGTCCATTGGAGGTAACACAATCCTTCCTAATTTTTATCTAGCCATTAGAGCTGAAAATAACCTCATAGAAGTTGGAAAAATTACACATAGACCTCCCATGCCTATCTTTCCAACTATTTAGCCACCAACTTTAGCTATAAATCCAATTCTAGTAGTAGCTATCTAAGCGCTATTAATCCAAATCACCCACTAAGTTGAGTGAAATAAAAGGTATTTTGTAATCTTTTGGAAATAATTTTGTATCTATTGAGAGATAAATTTCTCAACCTTACAAACTGTATAGGGATCCATTCTAATATGATAGAACTTCATATCCAACATATCCTATATGTAGGCATCCATATGAAGGCCCAACATCCATTAAAGTTGATCCTAATGCTCCTTCTACATCTATGGCTCTTATTCCAGTTCAAAATAATATAATTTTAGAACCCTTTTAGTGTGCTCCATGTAATAATTCACATGATATTTTTTCTTTTACTAATGGAATGTTAAATCAAGCTTTGATTGCACAAGGATGATTCCACATATTTCAACAGCTTGAGGATTCTATTGAAGAACCAAAGCCACTAGAGGCAAATTTGGTGAATTGACAACAAGAGGATCAACATGTAGTTAATACAAGGGTATAAAAAGAAGAGCGTGGGAGAACCCACGAGAGATTTAGAATGGTAGCTTGGAAGCAAAAAATAATCAAGAAAAAGAGGCTAAAATTGTTCCAAAAGGTCAATAATTTTTTGGAAACTCTTCCCTTAATATCATAGATTAGATGAAGAAAAATCATGTAAGCTTATCCATGTGGGATGTGTTAACTATTCCGAGTCTAAAGATCTTGTTACAAGATGAATTGGCCAAAATACCAATTATAATGGATCATTCGGATAGAGCTAGTGCACTACTTGCAACTATAGACAAGACCTCTACGATCGAATTTCAAGCAAAAAGGATTGGTAAGCCTCCTCTTTTATACCTTTATTTAATTATCGGTGATAATTTGGTCCATAATTGCATGGTTGAAAATGGTGCTAACAATACAGCTTATACCTAAGAAGATAAATTATAATCTATGACTCAAATATGAGCCAAATGACAAAGGGGTTTTGCACTTGGATGGCATTACTTTGCTAAAATAGTTGGTATAATCAGATATTTGAAGTTAAATTTACATGCACGTCTAAGCCTTCCAATCTTATAGGATGTTATGGTAGTAGATATACCTCCATATTTTTCTTTGTGCTTATCTATAGATTTTGACTAATATTGGAGGATATGCGGGGAAAATTTTAGTGGCAAATATCTCGTAGTTTGTCAAATAGTATAATTTCAGAAAGTTAATTTTGATGAATTTCAAAGCAATGATAGTACTAAGGTTTTGCCAAAAATTCTAGAAACAATAATCCATCCCATGTGAATCGCCAAGGAATTTTCCAATCCCAATGTATATTTTTATATTAAATCACCGCATGATCGTCATGATCGGGATTTAAAAACATAAATGTTTTGCCAAGAAATCGATGCATTGGGATTTGAAATCATTAATTTTTCACCAAGAAATTGATGCGCAGATATTTGAAAACATTAACGTTTGGCCAAAAATTATATATAGCCTTATTGGTTCTTTAGACTCATTCACCGATATTCATGGGAGTTTTTTCTAGGAATTGGACCAAATTCATCATATATATATACATAGACTCGTAGGTGATGTTTTCCCACAATTTTCCAATTTTTGAATTTGCAAAGTAGTAGAAAGGGATTTAGTGAATCGGTATATTGCAATTTTATTATAAAATTTCAAATAAATCTAGGTCTTGTTAGGGCCAACTACTATGTTTTAGTTTACATCCTAGAAGAACTTACTACAGAGTGAGTCCTTAGTCTATTTGAGCCCTAGTTTCTTTCATGTTGCATTTATTTATTTATGATTCTACCTTTGTAAGTTATTACAAAGCTTGTACATCCTCATCCTTAGAACCACTATGCTTTTTTATGTCATCTAGAATAGTCCTCCCCTTGCAAAGAATCATAAATAGTTTTTCTATCTTAGATAAATTTATGTAAAATAAATATATATTTTTAATATTTAAAATCACTTCATTTATCTCCA